>JAIUCV010000335.1:0-600000 GCA_026724425.1 Erythrophleum ivorense | reverse complement strand
TTCACCAGATTCATCACAGTCGATTTTTCTTAGACGACTTGCGAACTTATGGGTACAATACAAGTACTGATTTCTTGATTAAAAATGTGTTTATATTAATAAGAATAATATTGTGAACATTGCAGGAATAATGTTCCAAGACATAACAACACTGCTGCTAGATCCTAAAGCCTTTAAAGACACTATTGATCTGTTTGTTGAGAGGCATCGAGACATGAACATCTCGGTGGTTGCAGGCACTCTTTTATTTTTATTGGAATATATACATTTCCTGAAATAAAAAGCAAAACAAGTATTAATTCATTCTATGCTTTATTTTATTTTAATGAATTTATAAAATCTCATGTGGGCAAAACAATATTTTATTATGTTGATAAATATAATTTAATAAGATATGATCGAAATCGGGTGAAGTTGATTTATATTGTTATCAAACTATTGTGCCATTGTGGTAAGGGTGTTACCACAAGTGACTCAAATACCACAAGTGAATTAAACTCGGGCTGCCGGTCTTAGACCCCCCAAACTACAACGACTTCCGCCTAAATCCACCCAAACTTTTGGTATCTGCCTATTTCCCCCCAATCTTAACAATTTCTGTCGATTCCCCCAAATTCAATTAAAACTGAAATTGCGATCAATTCATTAAACCGCGTTTTAGGTATATCGCGTTTTGGAGGGGAATATACAGAAATCAATTTGTTTGGGGGGAAATATGCAGAGGTATAAACCAAAGTTTTTTAAAAATATTTAACATATGAATAGCCTCTTTATATTTAAAACACTAAAACATAGTATAAACCAAAGTTTTTTAAAAATATTTAACACATGAATAGCTTCTTTATATTCAAAACATATTTTGGTATAAACCCGACTATTTTTTGGGATTTACTTCACACTACACGACTTATTTACTTGATGATACACGATTTAATTAATTAATACTCTCTCTGTCCCAAAATATAAGCAGCCATCCTTTGTAAATGTAAATTTATTATATTAATCAAGTCGAAATAATAGGATAATATATATGTGAAATATTTTTTTTTCATTGAATAGTATATATATTGATTAATGCACTAATCAATTAATGCACTAATGTGCTCTAACTTTAAAACAAGAAAATGTGCTCTGAAATAAGACTATGTTGGTGGTCTAATTAATGCACTAATCAATTATTTTGATTCAAATGCGAAAATAATTTTATTGAAACGCAAACTTGACATAATTTTAAAATCCTAAAGCTAAATTTGAAAATACGTCTTCTATGATCTATACCATTTTTTTCATAGCAATATATATGTTTTTAGGTTCTATAACTAGCTATATTGTGATTATAAATAGATAAGTATGATGTTAGATATCTAGAAAACTAGTTATGTTGTGATTATAAATAGATAAGTATGATGTTACATATTTAGAAAAACTTTGGGTTGGATATGCTCAGCCTCTTTCCCCCTCAACTCAACAAGTTATGTCTAATCTACCCTAAACTTTATACCTCTGCATATTTCCCCCCAAACAAATTGATTTCTGTATATTCCCCTCCAAAACGCGATATACCTAAAACGCGGTTTAATGAATTGATCGCAATTTCAGTTTTAATTGAATTTGGGGGAATCGACAGAAATTGTTAAGATTGGGGGGAAATAGGCAGATACCAAAAGTTTGGGTGGATTTAGGCGGAAGTCGTTGTAGTTTGGGGGGTCTAAGACGGGCAGCCCTTTATTATTTAATTTCTGTTTTCCTCTCAACATTGTTTTCGACGGCTCTCTTTCTCTCTATGTTGGGTGATGTTACATTATTATTTAACTACCTCGTTTGTTTTTATTATATATCCCAACGATTTTTACATGTTAGGGTTGAGGGGATATACGCGTTTTAGATGAATCCTCAGTGCAATGGCTAAATTACAAAGCGTCTTAACACCAATTTAGATTAAAAACCATGGATTTTTTAGTTTAAAATCAGTTGACAATAAATATTTTGATTCATATCCTTGTACTCCAATCTTTTCACTTTAAATGCATGTGAGATTCCTAACAATTTTCTGTAAATATACAATTTAAATAATTGACCAAAACAAACTTTACTTATTGGGATGGATTCTCACACCACTTAGTGTTGTTTCCGGTTATGATGTCCAATTTGAGCGAAGGAGATATTGTGACGATTTAGTTTGTAATGGAAAAATGTGCTATGATAGCAAGGCACGGTACAAGTTCACATCCTTGTAAATTTGGTCCTTTCTTTTATCTTGTGTTGGCCTGTGCCCTAGAATCTGTCTCTTGCCTTTGCTCTATGGACGAAATTAAAGAGTCCATTGTTCCTTTCTTTTGTTAAATTCAATGTTTTGGACTCTTTCTCTTCCTTTACAGAAATGTTTTTCAAGGAATCTTCTTTAACATTCGAAGAATTAAGGCTTCTCATGGGTGCAGTGCCCTATTCATGTTGACCGTAATTCAGGCTAATTGCTATTTTATATACCAATGAAAATTAATAATCTTTATATTCTTATTTATTATAGGTGTAGAGAGGCTCGCGGTTTCATATTCGGTCCACCCATCGCATTAGCCATTTCATACACTTCAAAAACCAAAGGCTAAATGGGCGTTCCTACTACATTTTCACTAATCTTGATGATGAATATTTTTGGACTGTGTTAGAGAGAGTTGGAGCAGAAGTGGTTGAATGTGCATGCGTTATCGAGTTACCCGAATTAAAGGTAAGTTAGCTAGTGTTTATGAAAATTTATTTTTCCGTTACCTTCATAACTATATTCAAAGTATTTTGAAGATTTTACGGTGAATAAAAATTTTCAGGGAAGGGAGCGATTAGAGGGAAAGCCATTGTGTGTGCTTGTTGAGTATCGATGATTATCACGTGGAGAAATTTAATCGGTTAATTCCGTTTTGAATTCTGAATGCGATTAATATTATACCTTTAAATTTTTGGATTTCGCAAAGCTTCGTGTTCCATCTATGTTAAAGCAATTGATTAACGAGAGTTTAGAATCTTAAGAATTGACATTTATTACTGTATAATGAAGAGATTTGTTGAACTAAAAAATAGACTCAATTAAGAGTTTAGAATCATCATGTATCGCAAAATTTAACTCGAGTCGATAATAGGTGAAGTCTCTTGGGTGATCTTTTAATTCATCATTTATTTTGAATTTTTTCTTGCTTAATTACTGTTGTCTTGTTTTAGCTAGTTTTAGGAAATCGAAAACCCAAAAAAAACCCTATTATCTTATTCAGTTTCTTTGACACCTTCTGTAATTAAGTAAAATGTCAATATAGGCCAGTCATCTCAGATATGATGGGCTCGTAACTGAAAAAGGATCACATGTTTTAGTTACCAATATGATAATATCTTATACAAACAATAAAGGATCACATGTTTTAGTTACCAATATGATAATATCTTATACAAACAATAATTTAATTATGGTTTTTGCTCCTTTTTTTTGTTATCAGCACTCAATTTGTTTTTTTCTTTCTTATGTCATAATGTGCTCACCCTTAAATACTAAATATTATATTTAAATCTTATATATAATTAAGAAGTTCTCTCCATATAAGGTGTCCACATCAGCATAAAAATATTAAATGTTATTAAATATATGTTTATTTATATTTTTAACATATATTTCTATTTTGAGCATAATTAACTTTAAGAAAATACACAAATAAATTAAATAATAAATATAAAGAATGTGATAATTTGGTATTAAAAGTTAAAAAAATTGTAATATAAAATGAAGAAAAAGTAATGAAATATTTTACTATTTCTCGAAATAGTATATAGTTAGATTTTATTTAAAAAGTTGTATAGATGATTTATCATTTCAAAATGTTATAATGTGTTTACGAATTCAAAAATGTATAATATAATTTAGTTAACACAAAAGATTACTAATGAAAAATGTATTATATTTATATGAAAACGAAAACTTACAGTACTTTTAAGAATTGTGACATGACTGTTTTAAAAATATAATTTAAATTTACGAAACTAAAATAGTATATAATAATTAATGGTCATTATACTCAAAAGTTACAAAGAAAAATAGATATTTAAAAAGTCATACAAATTATTTTATACCATATTTCGAGTGCAAATGTAATTCTTAATCATGTTTATAAATTCTACCGTCGAGTAAAATGCATGCTTATAGTTTAAGAGAACTGAACAAATGAAATATTTCATACTAAATTATTAGAAAGAGAAAGTTGGAGATGAAGTGTGGATTTAATATGTTGATAAAATAAAATAAAAAACATATTGAACATATTTTTAGTGAGTGGTTGAGTTAACTCAAAACATAGATGTAATCTCTAGTGGTTATAATTAGAAAGTTAAAGGTTCATGCTGAATTGGACAAATATAAGTGGTTGAATGGTTTTTAAAAAGATAACGAAACTTGAAATATAAGTCTCAAATCAAACTTAACAAATGTTAATTACTTGTGTTTTACTTCTGTCTCTCATTCATATCTGTTTGGCTGTCCCTCTCATCTCATAGTTTTATGAGAAGCACCTAATATCTATGTGAACTCGATAATATATTAATATTTGGAACCAAAGGAAATATTATGAGATAAAATGTATCTAGACCTATAAGTATGAGACGTGGACAGTGTCCTTATTCCCAACAGCATTGAACTATAAAGCGGGATAAGTTTTTTTTAAGATAGTTTATATTTATTTTTTGGTTTTAGATTTCTTTTAATTTCTTATGAATGCTATGAAACAGTAGAAATTAAAAATACAAAACATATATATGCAATAATTTAGTATCAAATTGTTGCTTGAAAGCAATTGAAAGCAAAATCTCCTACAATTCGAAATTTCAATTTTTTTATCTCGAACACATACCCACATGTATTGTCTGTTATTATTCTTTTATGTTTGTCTTACATATAATCTAATGAAACAACATTATTATATAGGAATCAAATATTTAAAATGTGGAGAAGTATTATTAGGATTTCCACCTGGTACTGTAATTATAGATCATCATAATGTATATTAGTCTTCTACCAAATTTTCATGATTATATATCTCTGATTACCCTTTCTGCGTCAAACTAAATCAGCCTCACCAACAAATAAGTATAGGTAATCCATAACTAACTTCTGTTAGAAATATTAAAGTGCATGATTATCTTTCTCTGATTACTCTTTTAAGTCGATCTAAATCAGCCTCACCAACAAATTAAGTTAAATGCTACCCGTATATATTAAAAATTCATTAATCATTATGCATGTCGGTGCATAGATATCTATCAAAACCCGCAAAATTCATCATTTGCAAAATTGTGCAAATATCGCAATCAACGGTTCCCTTCTCTGCAAACTATCATAACATCATTTATTTATTTGGTTCAAATCACAACGTACCGGTTCTTCACACATTTTACTCATTTTGTATCATTGTTCTACAAAAATCTCTTTCATTTCTAACATAATTTTAAGACCAAAACGACAAATACTAGTCTTCTGTAAGTTTTATTTTCCCACTAACTGTTAACAGAGATAACAAGTAAAAACAAATAATAGAAATTAACTTATAAGTAATTGTGACCTATGTAATTGACCTACGTATGGTTTGCATATGAGCGGTCTCTTCGAAAGTCAACGAATTATGACCACTTGTATATAAATATGAAGTTCATTTATTAGTGATTTTTAAACGACAAAGAAGAGACAAAATCTCAGTTGAACATATATATAAATATATTTAAGATTTTGCATTCAATAATACAGAATCAACGTATATTTTAACCATTTAATTTGCCATGGATAAAAGATGTATCGAAATTCTGCCAATGCATGAAACTTAAAACTTAAGATTGTAGACTGAAACCTTAAAGGCTTAAATATATACCAAAAAGTTGAACCAAATTTTAATATGTAAATCAGAAACTTTGAACAAGTAAGAAGCAGATTTTGTTAAAACAATATGGAACCAAAATACATTAAAATTTTCGTTTTATTGGTTTTATATAATTAAAATTGTTTTTACAATCTGAAGAAGATTAAGAAACAAGGCAACACCGCGCGTGCATCGAAGACAATCAACTCACCAGCACGACGACCCGCTACCGAATCCGACCCGAACTCGCCTTTCTCAGCAATCCGACCCGCTATAACTCTACAAATCAGCATCGCTCTCCTCCCTCCGCCGCCGCCTGTGCTATCGTGCGCTTCACCGCTCCCGGAAAACGTGCAAACCGCCGCTCCTTTACCTCCTGGGAAAACCCACGCGCCGCCGTTAATCCCACCCGGAATCGGACCCAACGGATAAAACCTCATCATCTCGTTTCCGTCCGCCGAACACCTCGCGTCCTCGTCGCACGCGCCGTCCTCGTAATCCAATTTCGAGCAAGATCGCGATTTCACAGCCTCTCTGTATTCCTCGAACCGGGCCACAGCTCTCGACCCGTTTTCAACTTTGAAAATCATCTCAACCCGACCCGGAAATTCTTCAGAGCTCCAGCTAGATTGGAATATAATCTCCACGACGTTTCTCGACGGATGACCATCGGGAAGATCGGTCAACACGGGCGATGCAGATTCGGAGGAAGCTCTCGTGGATACGCTTCTTCGGGTCGGGTTATAAGAAGAATTGGAGTCTGATTCGGGTCGACAAGAGGAACGTAAACGCCTTAGATTCGGGTCAGGTTTTGGGATCTTCTTACCGGATCCGGGTCGGGTATCGACAACGTCTTTAACGGATTTTCTGCAACTGTAACTTGGCATCAAGAGTTTACCATTGTTGGAGTGATGATAGACATCGTCGAAAGCTTTTGATTTGCAATGTAAGGATTTGACCCACCCGATCGGCATATTTGGATACGAATACGGGTTTTATAAATCTCTCTCTCTCGATTTATAAATTAAATGCTTAGAGATTTGTGGAGGATTTGAAGTTTTTTTGTAGTTGTTGTTGTTGCTGTGAATAATGTGTTTGTGTGTATGTATAAATGTACGTATGAATATTGTCCCGCCTTCTTAAAATGGGCGTTTTATCGGTTGGTGTTCTTGTCAAAAAGACGGCATTACCCTTATTATCTTGGGTTTTGACGTTAATGCTCAGCTTTTTGTCTACTTTTAATCATTTATTTTTGGGTTTAATTGTTTTTTAAAACATGGATTTAAAATTCAAAAAAATTTAGGAAGATTTGAAACATTTATGAAGATGTATGTTAAAATTTACGGGCTTCGATTTTTTTTCCCTACAAAATATAGATTAACTCATATCCATTACTTCACATTTTCTTAAAAAACCAATATCCAGTATATATAACTATTTTCTTATTTGAGATGTAGAATTTCTAATATATAAGTATATGTTAGTTATATGTATATTTTCATGATAAATACAAGGAATTTGCTCATTTGCAGTTTTTAACAAATCATGTACTAATTTTTTTTTAAAAAATCATATAATTTCACAGAATCGTAATTTACGTAAGTTATTTTTTTTTAAAGCAGTTGGTTTGATTTATCATTAATTTATTGACAAAACACATGTTTAATAGTAAATTTTAATTTATTTTGCTTAATTATCCCGTAAGTTTTTTTTATACATTTTTGTAAATATTATGCACCTTACGCATGCAGCATTACGAATTATAAAAATTCGTAATCATATCATCGTATGTGTTTGTTTATAAATACGAATCTGAATTTGGTGAAAATGATGTGTATTCATTATTTATGGATTAAAAGCTGTTGAAGAAGGAAATTATAAACGAGACAAGTGTAATAATTAAAAGCAGCTGGTGAAGATGATAAAATTCATTTAATGGGGGAAAATGGCTATGGCCTATGAGAATGTATTTGCCTTTTTTAACATGTTGAGAGCTGAAATGAGTAAAGTCTAATGTCGGGTGGAGTATTTATTGACGTATTTATATATTGCAATAATCACAACGATGACAGTAAACATAAATGGGAAGTTTCAAATTCGTTTGATTCAGATCATTTATTATTTTTATAAGTAACGTATAAGAAGAAGAATTGAAAGATATATTTAGAGTTAATTTATTATATCTTCCATTCTTCCTTAGGCAACTTTATTTTATACAAGTTCGTATTAATGAACTCTCGGAAACATCTATGCGTGCAATTTACGTATACGACAATTTCACTTCCATCTATCAAAAGCATCTTTATATTGAAAATCCGATAGTGGATAATAATAATTCAATTCTCAAGCATACTCATAAATTACGAAATAGCTTTAACGTATGATATATGTTGGAACGTCTAATTCAGCAAAACGAACTATAATCTTTTAATATAATTATTACATTAACTAATTGCATACGATTTGTTGGTGAAACAAACTTATAAAATATAAAACCAAAAATATACAGAAATATGAAAAGGGTGCGACGGCCGACGGGTAATGCGTCACTCTTGGAAATTATTTATGCACAATAAGACAAAATATGTCACACTTCAATTTGCAATAACATGAAGCGACAACTTTAAGATTTACACAATGTTTTTAAAACCGAACCAGACGTCGAACGGATATGTTTTCGGGTCATGGTTCAATCTGGTACGACCGGTTGGACTGGGTTTTCTAAGTTTGTAATAATATATATATAATATATATAATATAAATATATAAATATAGAGAAGGAATAAAAAAGTAACATGATTCATAATATTTTTAACTAGAAATTTGTAAAAGTTTTAGAAATTTCAAATAAAAACGTCTAAATGCAATAAAGTTACTATAAATATGAAACATCATAGCTTAATAAATGAAAACATCATGGCATATGTGTTTAAGAATCAAAGTCGAACTCATGTGAAGCACCATCCCATTCTTTTTCCTCAGATAAAGTCTCATCCTCGTTACCTGGAATGGACAGAAGAGGAGAAGAGAAGGAGAATCATGTTTATTAATAACGATGTATTTTAGAAGTTTTAGCTTTTTAGGATTTTTAAGGGTGCAAAACAACAAAATCGGGTTTGCTAATTCGACCAAACCGGCCGGGTTTCGGGTTTTGACCGGTTTTTTGCCAGTTCGTTTGGGTCAACTACAATTGCGGTTTTTCAATAAACTCAAACCGAGATTGTCACCGGTTCCCGGTTAGACCGGTCGGACCGGACCTGTCCGATTTTTTAATCATTGGATTTACAACACCCCAGCACATCTTTTTGTTGTGGTTTGGATTTTTTTGTTTAATACATAACTTTCTAATGTAATTGATCAGATTTTATTAACGTCAACATTCAGATTTAAATTCATTAGTTTATATGTCTGCCACATGCATGTTTATCAAAAAATGTCATGAAAAATATAAACTACGAATTTGAGATGTGGAGTCATGACTTAAATTATTTCAATAAAAAGAAACATATTCAAGAAAAGCCAAAAAAAAAGGTATTATCTAACGACTTCAAGTCATACAAAAAAAGAACTAATTGGTTCAGTGATTTTGATTTGCAATGTATTTAGAAACAAACACACATAATTCAAAAGTATCATATATAATTTGGCTTCGCCGCATGTTGTATAAGTATGAAGAAAACATATACTCCAAATGATGTGCTATTGCGATTAGAAACTCTAATTCAAACATTGTGCATTCCCATATTAATAGAAATGTCAATTTTGTTTTACCACGGAATTGATATGACATAATTTTAAAGAACATGGTATCTGTGGTGAAGAGTTTTGTAAGAAGATTTTCACTCTAGGCCAAGTAACTTGTAGTTTTTTGTTTGCCGAGTAAAATGTAATCTCAGAGTAAAATGTAATATGTGTTTTATAATGAATTATGATATTTGTTGACAAAAATCATGATATTTTTCTTTTCTATGATATTTTTCTTTTCTACTAGCGATACATTTTGAAGACCAAAAAAATCTGTAAGATCATATCCTTTTACAAAAAAAAATATATATATATGTAAGATGTAGATTTTCAAAGTTGGGTGTGGAGAAGGTTGGTCAACTTGGTTTTTGATTCACATTCTCTTTTATTTTTTGGCATGATGATTAGAAAAAACTTGGTCTGTTCATCGACCTCACTAGTTTAAATAGCCTTAAAGTGTCTAGTAGTTTAAATAGCTACTACCTCATTCGCAAGTTGTTTCCAATGGTTCTTGGCTGCTACTTCGAGGTAGACTTCTGATAGTAGTTCTGTTGCGAGTCTACATTCGACCAGTTCTTCCCCATCAATTTTTCTGATCCGCTATTATTTTTTTTAATATCCTCCAACAACATTGGTCTCTTGGTACGTGTAGGGAGAGTTCCAAATTGTTGCCTCCTCTACAATTCAGACTTATAAATGCACATCACATTTCTCTTTTTTTGTTGTTGTTGTTGTTGTTGCACTACGCCAATGAGATCTGTCTTGCTTTCTTTGATCATTCCTCTTAATTTTTCCTCTCCATCAGGTTATGAAGACATTGTAACATGAATAAGGTCTGCGTCAAGAAACTCAAAACCATGACCTTATATGCAACATTGATCAGTGAGATCCAAAAACTTATATGCAACAAACTCTAAACTCTCGATCGTCTTCAAACAAATAGCATGACCTTCAATTCGAAATAGTGAAACATTTCTCTCTTGGTTCTGCTTCATTCAAATCTCTCATTGATCTGATGTATTATCTTTTTTGCCTCGTTTATGTATGTAACTCTCTTATCTTATTTTTATTATGTTACTTTTGCTCAAATTGATTTTTAAAAACTTGTTTAAAATAATATCTCAGTAAAAGGGGAAAAAATTGAATAAATATAATTTAAACAAAAACCAACAAAACATCTAATGATCTAATATGAATAACCAGAAAAAATTATTCATGCAATTGAGACTAAGTACATTTAAGCTAGAAGAAGGGCCACCACATTGAAGAATATATAAAAGTGGTATCAAATCAATTACTTTTTTTTTATAATGTGAATGAACTAATTTAGATAAACTTGGTCTTACAAACTGTTTCTCAAATTATATACCCTATATTTTCCGTAAGGACGTTTGAGTTTATTTCCATTAGTTTTGCAATTTGTATCATCATCCAAATCAAGTAAAGTGCATGATTTAAAAAAAAAAAAAATTTGGTGTGGTCAAAGTGCATGAGTTATATTTATATAGGTAATAAAAAAAAAATCTGCCTTGAAGGTAAAATGATTTTTATCTATTGGTGGAATAAAATTATTGCAACGACTGCTAGTATTTATGATCCAGTTAATACAATTAATTAGTAATTATACAGTTATGCTGTAAAACCCGAATAAATTCCAGGTAGATAAACCAATGAGAAAAAAAAGCGTGTCAATGTATCATTTATGTATGTACATATGTATTATGCTTAACGTGCAGACACGGATGACGCATATACATATATATATATATATGCGCATAAAACCTTCATATATATATATATATATAGTTTCTTTCAAGTTTTACGCAATCCGTCTCTATCTCTCTCACTCAATTAATCTGAATCTCTGAAATAATCTAAAATTGCTGCAACGGGATTACTGAGATTTCTCCAAAGTCGGCGATGCCTTTGACTAGGTCAATGAGTCTTCCGTCGACGGATGCGATATCGGAGAACGGTGGATCCGATCGGGAGAAGCTGCCATCGGGGAGATCGGTGGCTGGGATTCTCGATAAGTGGACTAATTACGGAAAAGGGTGGAGATCCAGGTGGTTTCTCCTCCGCGACGGAATCTTATCGTACTCTAAGATCCGGCGGCCGGAGAATGTAAATCAGTTATCTCCTTCGGACGATGTGAGGCTAATCGGAGATATTTCTACTGATCGTCTCTCGAGGATGAATAGCTGCAGTGGCCGTGGTCGCCGGAAACACCACAAAACCATCGGCATTGTTCATCTCAAGGTATGCGTTCGTAGTTCTCTCAAATTCAAATTCAAAATCTTGAGATTGAGTTTTGAAATTGCAATGGCGAGATTTTTCTCCCATTTTGGTGTATGATTGATTATCAAATTTCATGATTTATTGATTGCCGTTCTGCAAATTTTTCGATATTCATTCGAATAGTCTCTTTACACTCACAGTTAGAGCCAAAGAAACGAGTTGATTTTCTGGAATTTTTCATCGTGTTTGTTAGTGAAACAGACTAATGACCATAAATGTGATTTCTCTGACAAGTAGAGTATCGTCTTCGTCTTCTTCTTCTTCTTCTCTCCTGTGATTGTACTTCTGTAGTTTGTCATTATGCATTTCATTTCTTGTTTCGATTATCTTCTTCCGTTAAGAGAACCTCTTTTGGTTTCTATAAAGCTTTTTAGCTTCTGCTTATCTGTAGTGGGCCACATGAACAGGTTTGATCTGGTGTCAAAGTTTTAAAAGCTCATTACGGAAAAACCAAATAACCAAAATACAAAAACTCTTTTTAGCTGGTGCTATTACAAATCTAGTTATTGCAGCACTAGGGTCCCTATTCGTTGAACACCATAAACTCATTAACACAATTTCAGTGTAGAAAAGGTCAGACGTGTTGAAATGTGTCATCTTTGTTCACATTACGAAAATCTATCATTTGATTTTTTTTTTAAGTATCTTCAATGGCTTCTGCTTGAGTTCAATATATGAACTTTTTTTGTTTGCCGTCTTATCCTTAGGCCAATAACTGATGTGAAATGGTATATTCCTTGGATCATTGACCAGTAGGTTTAGTTTTATTTTTTTTCATGGAGTTTCTACATGATTGGTGAATGGTAGTGGTAGGTATAACTAGTCGGTAGTTAAGAATGAAGTGTGGCTGTGTGGGAACTTCAAGCCACCTCTTGGGGATTTCTAGGCATATTTTTTTGGTAACTTGTCTGAGTTATATTCCTTTGTGTTTGCTTTTAATTTGTTAGTTGAAATATGGATCTTGTGATTGTTGATTTATTACAGGTCGTGTTTGGATATGAGAGCCTATAATTTGATCTAAGTTTGTTTGCTTTGTTAGGATACATGGTTTAAGGGCTAGAGCCTGTAATTAGATTAAAATATCATTCCATTATTTTATTTTCCAGCAGGTTTCGTCTTACCGAGAAAGCAAATCTGATAATAGAAAGTTTTATATATTTACTGCAACCAAGACTCTTCATCTGAGGACTGATTCAAGAAGTGATAGAGCAGCATGGTTACAAGCTTTAGCATGTACTAGATGTATCTTACCTCTCCAGTCACTTAGTGGGGATTTCTCCTTCTTATCACCAAAGGATTTATCCATATCTACCGAGAGGCTAAAGAGTCGGTTGCGTGAAGAGGGAATAGACGAAAGTCTTATAAAAGAGTGTGAAGAGATCGTGGATTCAGAGTTCTCTGAGGTTCAAGAACAAGTTAAGCTTCTCCACGAGGAACGGAAAAAGTTGTTTGATGCATTGAAGCAGCTAGAGGTAAAGCTGAATTACTTGTTTTTCCTTTATGATTGTTTTGGCTGGGTTAAGTTGTTTAATATTGGTCTTGCATATTGTTTCCCTTCATTCAATAACTTTGTTCTTAAAAGCCTTTACGGTACATTTGAGTTGATAACACCTGCGCATATCACAAAAGCATCTAGCTATATTTGTCATGCATCTTGCTATTGAAGAAGTTATTTGAATGTCTGCTTTACATTCTTTTATCACCTTTTATGGCGATATTTTGAGCACTGAGTTGATAGTTTCTGAACTTCATAAATCTATGCCAAGGCATAACGCACAATCTGTATCATGAATCTAAAACTTTAAATTTATGTGCTGATTGTTGTGAATCTTGCGAAAGATCTCCCACCGCTTTTCATAGTTTCATAAGGATGATCTATTTCACATGTATGCGGCAATATTCGTGCTGGCGATTCTAAAGTGGGAGTTTCTTTGTGTACAGATGGCTAACCTTGAAGCTGAAACCTCAGGGATCCATGACAATGGCTACCGATTACCGAATCCTAAGTATTCCAGCTCAAGACGTGGAAAATATAGTGGTACACGCAATTTCTGCCGCTTAGTTGTTCTTCTGTTCACTTCGCCTCTCTCTTTCTCTCTCTGTTTCAGTCCTGTCAATACATTTCCACCGAACAAACTGCCTAGGATCTCTTTAACCCAAGAATGGAACAATAATTTCGGGTTACGATATTCTATAATTGATTTCCTTAATCTCATTTCTTATGCTATATTCACATAGCTTCACTGGATTTGCATAGAGCTTCATGTATAGTTTTGCTTGACATTGTTTAGTTTCTAGAATGCAGTACAAGTGCTTCATCTGATGGTAAACTAGAGTTTGAGAATATCTCTGAGGAAGATGAGCCTTCTTTCCATGACACGAAGGATTATTTTAGCGAACCTGATGCTGGGTCTGGGCACATGCATATCAAGAGACGAACAAGGCTTCCTGATCCAGCAGAGAAAGAGAGAGGTGTTAGTCTCTGGTCTATGATCAAAGACAATGTCGGAAAGGATCTTACACGAGTTTGTCTTCCTGTTTATTTCAATGAACCAATATCATCCCTCCAAAAATGTTTTGAAGACTTGGAGTACTCTTATCTCCTGGACCAAGCATATGAATATGGAAAATCCGTAAGTGATTCTAACTTAAATAGTTTGCTTACTGTTATGTGTAATTTGCTTCCCTCTGGAGATGCAAACGTTTTCTATGGTATACTTACGTTTGTTTCCCATTCCTAAGATTTTGAATTGAATCCCTTTAATGATCTTGCATGATATGATATCTGGTCTATGCTGTGTTCTTTTGTCTTGAATTGACCTCTCAGCTTGTTGGATTAACAGAGTTTTTCATCATCAGGGGAACAGTCTCCTGAGAGCCCTGAATGTTGCTGCTTTTGCGGTCTCTGGTTATGCTTCCACCGAAGGACGGCACTGTAAACCTTTCAACCCTTTGCTTGGAGAAACTTATGAAGCCGACTTTCCTGAAAAGGGACTTCGTTTCTTCTCTGAGAAGGTAATCTCACATATACTCTTTTATAATAAAACACAAAAACGGTGATTCCTGTAGAAGCTCTCTGATTCAGGAGCAGCTCTTAGTACTATAAACATGTTAATTTGCATGTAACTGACACTCAGCGTTTCACTCATATCCGCATTTTAAAAAACTGAAATCCGTTGTGGGTATTGTGCTCTCGTAATAGGTGAGCCACCATCCAACAGTTATCGCTTGCCATTGCGAAGGTAAAGGGTGGAAGTTCTGGGGAGACACGAACCTCAGGTCGAAGTTTTGGGGGAGATCGATTCAAATTGAACCTGTTGGAGTCTTGTCTCTTGAGTTTGATGATGGAGAGATATTCCAGTGGAGCAAAGTATGTATAATACTTATACTACAAATCGTTCTGTCCTTTTCCACATTTTTTATTTCTCCCCCTGAGATTGATAACTCTCTCTATGATTATCTCTGTTGTTAGGTAACAACAACGATATACAACATCCTACTTGGCAAACTCTACTGTGATCACCATGGGATAATGCAAATCCGTGGGAATCGTCAATATTCTTGTACGCTCAAGTTCAAGGAGCAATCAATTCTCGATCGAAATCCCCACCAGGTGAGTTCACAGAGATATACACACTGTTAATAGTTTTCAATATATGAGTCTTGAATACCTGAAATAACTTCATGTTCAAATTATATATACTGTAGGTTAGTGGTTTTGTACAAGATGTAACCGGGGAAAAAGCAGCGACGGTATTTGGGAAATGGGATGATACTCTATACTATGTTGCTGGTGATGTGATTAACAAGGCAAGTGCCTCGTTACTGTGGAAAGCAACAAAGCCACCTCCTAATGTCACTCGATACAACTTAACATCATTCGCGATCACGCTAAATGAATTAACACCTGGTTTGGAGGTATATATATATATAACTGATTCTGGTTTTCCTTGTTAACATGGATTATGGGTTTCTGCTATATTTAAATTTGTTTTATTTTGGTGAAGGAGAAACTTCCTCCAACAGATTCTAGGCTTCGACCAGATCAACGGCACTTGGAGAACGGTGAATATGAGAAGGCGAATGAAGAGAAACAACGATTAGAGAGAAGGCAGAGAATGGTAAAAAGAGAGTCTCAAACACTTCTCTGGTTGATGCACTCTTCATTTATTTTATGGTTTGAGGAACTCTAAATTGGTTTTGATTGTGCAGTCACGGAAGATTCAAGAAAGCGGGTGGAGACCGAGATGGTTCGAGCTACGGGGAGAGAGCGATGGCTACAAGTATACAGGTGGTTATTGGGAAGCAAGAGATGAGAGGAGTTGGGATGATTGCCCTAACATATTTGGAGAGTTCACAGAGGAGATTGCAGACTGTGCTTAAGCTCAGGTATAGATTCATATTCACTAAAATCGGTCTGTAAATCAGCTTTAAAGATTAGGGATACACATTTGGGATTTAAGATTGTTATGATTCAGGGCGAAGAAGGAACTTGAGCTGTAATTCTTGCGTGCACTAGAGATCGTTTGAGTTTTCTGTTTAACTAAACTCCGGAGATCGAAAGAGGCATATATGAAAGATGATATATTCTTTTTCAGTATATTGTAATGATGTTTTTATCATATCTTCAAGAGGGTTCTATAAAAAGAGAAACTCACTGTAAAGGTCCTTGCTTATACTTCAAGGCACATAAATAGTTGAAGTAATTATTAATGAAGATTCGACTGATTACCTTTTGTTTTTTTAATTAAGCACAAAACATAACGTACTTGAATTATTGAAAACACAATCACTTAACCTTCAAAATCTGATACAGCAAGAAATGGTCAAGTCTTGGCTATTGTAAAGAAGACGATGATAGACAATGTTTTGTTGTATACTAAATAAGTCGCAAGATATATCAACTCAAGTCCCATTTGGTAGTTTCTTGAGAGGGTGTTCAATCTGGAAAAATACTAATAATTCAAATAAAATTCTATATTTTATATTCCAGGTTTATATTTTTATATCAGCCAAAGATAATTTAATTTTTCTATTGTTGGAAACTCCTTTGTCAACCTTTTATTTATTTTCTTTGTAAAAAAAAAAAAAACCTTTTATTTCTTGTTGTTTTTGTTTTTGGGATAAACATCAAACTTTATCTCATAAATCAAAATTTTCCTTTTTTTGATGTCGGCATAAAACTTCTTGTATTATTGTGTCATATATAACAGTTTAATAAAATATTATATTATTATATTTTGACCTACGAGCTACGGCAGATGCATGTCTTTGATTTAGAAGGCAAAGACGTGTTTGTGTGTTTGTGAAACCAAAATGGCAAAATTAGATATTTGTGGTTCATGCCAAAATTAGATATATTTGATTTATATGAAATAAAGTAATGGGGCATCTCATGCTTACTAGTCCATATCTCGTTGATGTTAAAGGATCGTCTTTTGTAATTCGCCATTAATATGGAACGTCTTGTGTAGACATTGACGACCATAATTTTGTTTTCTTCTATATGGTTTCTACGTAAACATTTCTAAAGGCTTATATATTTTGAATTTCATAGGAATTGACGTTGTGCGGTCCTATTGGAAAGCAGATTATCCGTATTCTACTGATTATTAGTGGTTACAATCAAAGTTAACCCGACGACGACAAGTCACACGATTAATCCCAATCGCTTATTTCATGAAAATCTTAGACGAAGAGAAACGAAATGTGAAGCTAAAAAACCCTTCTATTCTAAGACAATCATTATCTAAATAAAATCGTTAGTACACTTCTGAACACAATCCTGATGCCGACTTTGTGATTAGACACAAAGCTTATTTTTAACAGTGCGATACACAATGTAATCTATGATTAACCGACATATATGTATCACAAATTCATAATACAGAGCTTGGTGGAATAGACTCGGAGATGGTAGAACATGAAATGTTGGTGCATAATTTGAAGTCCACGTTAACTATGATTATTTATATTCATCAAAATTTAGAAAATGATGCACGTCTCAGAGAGATTGAGAAAAATATTGACAAAGGATGAATATGAAGAAAAATGGATTCGTGATTGTAAGATGTGAAAGATTAATGAAAATTTCGAATGAATATTTCAAGGGTAATTAAGGGGACATAAATTTGGATTAATATGAATATGTATGCTAGTTTAGCAAAAAATATTGTGAGAAAAACGAATTGTTGACTTTCAGTCTTTTAGACAAGTTTACTGGGTGGAATACAATTTCGTGTGTTAACCAACGTTGGAACAGCTTGGTTCCTAGGTTGTGAATTCATAGACCAATGCTATAACTAAAGTGTAATGCTAAGATTTTTGATAGATCAATGATTTAACTAAAATGATTGTTATCGAGCTAAAAATAGATTCTGGTGTCGAATTATTCCAATTACACAAGATATTGCTGTAAAATCTATACTATATAAAAGTTGAGGCTAAATGCCTCTAAAGGTGTCCACATCAGCTTTTAATTTTTTTTTAACCAATTGAATTATGCCAAATCAGCATCTCTAAAATTAAGAAATTTTCCAAATTTTAAACAATCAATAATATTTTTCTATATTATCATCTAAGATTAAGAAATTTTCCAAATTTTAAATTTGGAATATCGATAGATATAAGAAAAACATGTATAAATTTTTAGTAACACCAAAAATCTACTTAGATTTATATTAGGAAAATTTTTTAATTTAAGATAATGGTTTTAATTATATAAATAATCACTGAAATTTTTTAACACATAACAAAGAACAAATTTATAAAGCATATATATATTTTATATGTGGACACTCTAAATAACTTATGGATCGATATCAGAATAAAAAAGCTTATGTTATAATTAGTTTACAAATTTCAACATAAAATTAATATTTTACAAGAGGAATGGAGCCATGTAGAATTTTAATGGTGGAGAATAACCTAGACAAATAAGAAAGAAAAAAAAGTTGAAGAAAAAAACAGACACAAAGAAGAAGAGTAAGAAGATAAAACCGAAGAAGAGCGAAAACGAATATATTGAATTGCGAAGACAAAATAAAAAACCAAAGAAGGCAAAGATGAAAAAGAATAACGAGATAAAAAACTTGCGAATAAAAATTTGAAAAGGAAATCGAATAAGAACGAAGGAGAAGAAACCAAACAAAAACAAAAAACTTGCAAAGCCCAATCTAAAGAGGAAAGCGAATAAGAACGAAGGAGACGAAACCAAAAAAAAAAAAGAATAAAAAGAAGCGCGAATACGAAGAAAAGCAAACGCAAAGATGAGTGAAAATGAAGAAGAAACCATATAGGAGAAAGGACAAAGAAGAAATCAAAACAGAAGAGACTGAATAAGAATGAATCAAAGAAAATTAAAAAACATATAAATAAGAACGAAGAAGAAAATGAAAAACAATTATATATGTCGATTAGCTTCTCTTAATTTTGGTTTTATAACCCTATAAAACCTACCAAAATATTAGCTTATCTTCTAGCTTAAATTTGTTTATACGTATATTTTCATTTTTAAATTTGGTTTGGTGTATCAGATAATGAAAATATGTTCTACATAGGATTAAAGAGACTTATGCTAAAATATGTACAAAAGCAATAGAGTGAAGAAAATTTAGAAAGGAGAATAACCAATACAAAGAAGAAGAAAACAAATCTAGCAAAACATTAGCACTTTTGATGGAAATAATTTATCATAGAAAAAACATAAGAATAAGAACCAAGAAGAACAAAAAGAAAAAGAAGTAAATGAAGAAAAGGGAGGACGAAGATAGCAAAGAACAAAGTCATAAAAGAAACCAAAAAGATAAGGCTAGAGAAGGAAACCAAATAAAAAGATAAAACCGAAAAATAAGAAATTGACTGCTATGCGTAACTATATGATCGCATAAATTAAATTATTTATATTATTATTAAACGTTGCTTATTACATGTGTGAATATGTAATTGTACCATCTCTAGCTTAATTTTGTTTCCGTGAATATTTTTCATTTTTAAGTTTGGTTGGGTGTATCAGATAATTAAATTTGTACTCTACATAATATTAAATTAAAGAGAACTACAATAAAACTATTTATAAAAGGGATCAAGTCCTGAGAATAATCAAGAAAAATAAAGAGAAGATGCTAAACAAAAGAAATATAGCAAACTACTAGCAACTTCGACCGTATGAACTAATATAGAAAAAACGGAAGAACAAGAACCAAGACGAGGACAAAAATAAGAAGAAACAATAAAAAAAAGCGAAGACAATGATATTAAAAACGAAGACAAAAGATAAACAGAATAATAACAACGATGAAGAAGGAGATCGAATAAGAAATTGTAAAGGCAAAAAACTGAAAAGGAAGGAAGACGAGGAAGAGTAAAGATGAAAAAAAAAAAATATCAAATAAAGAGCGAAAATAAAGGAAAAAAAAACATGAAACAAAAGAAGAGAAATAAGAACATTTATTCACTACAATCAATCATGCTACCGACGAAAAAAACTTATGAATAAAAATATTTAATCAAATTATTAATATAGACCCGCGCGTAGCGCGGGTGAAAAACCTAGTTGTCTAAATGATTACGCTAATGCATGTAAGAGGACTTCCGTAACTTGCGTGTGTGCTTCTGCTATATTTTTTTAGGGCTATTTTCACTTTTACACCACAAATTGAAGTCAAATGCAAAACTAACCTCTTCAATTTTTTTTTTATTTTTTGTCCAATTATTTACGAGAATGCCATTACTATTTCGAGTGGTAGACCTCAACAGAGGTCTACGAGAGCTGCATAAAGACCAAATACCCCTCATCTTCTACACTTAATTTCCAAAATGCCATATCATCAATATTGCCAACCACCATTTTCGCTCAATTTGGAGCTGTTAATGCTCCGAAAATTCACTTTTGAGCTACCATTTCTCATTTTCTCAACTCATAAACTCTTATTCTTCCATTTTCTCCCTATTTTCATCCCAAAAACTCTATAAGCAAACTCAAATCTTGGATCTTGGCATTTCCGATTGTTTAGCTTACAGCAACGACCGGAGCTCGTTACTGAAGGCTTAAATCGAAGTTATCAGCCCTCGAATAGCCTTTCTCCAACGCCCATGTAACTTTTCTTCCAAAATTCTAAGATTTTCAGTTTTGGTCCGCGAATGTAGACCTCAGTTGAGGTCTACTATGACTTAGTAGACCTCAGTTGAGGTCTACTTTACGTAGTAGACCTCAGTTGAGGTCTACTGGTCAACCGTTGCCATTTCCTTTGCAAACAAAAAAAACTAGTCGTAGACCTCCACTTAGGTCTACTACACGTGGAGGTTAGTTTTGCAATTGATCGAGAAAAATGTTTTTTCCTGTAGACCGATGTGGAGGTCTACTCCACGTGGAGGTTAGTTTTGCAATTGATCGAGAAAAATGTTTGTTGGAGGTCTACGGCTTAGGTCTACCGTTAAGGTCTACGGGGTCTGGTAGACCTCAGGTGAGGTCTACGGGGTCTGGTAGACCTCAGGTGAGGTCTACTAAAATATCTGGTCAACGCAAAAAAATTGAGGTCTACAGGAAAGGTCTACCAGAGGAAAGTCAAACTTGGGTCAACTGAAAACTAACCATTTTGAGGTCTACTTTTTGCGGTAGATCTACATGGTAGACCTCGTTTTGCTCCGTAGACCAATTAAGAGGTCTACCGCAACAAACATTTTTCTCGATCAATTGCAAAACTAACCTCCACGTGGAGTAGACCTCCGCGGTAGACCTCCGGTCAAAAACATTTTTCTCGGTCAATTGCAAAACTAACCTCCACGTGGATAGACCTCAGTTGAGGTCTACGACGTAGATCTACTACGTAGATCTACGACGTAGATCTACGTTGTAGGTCTACTATTATGTGTTATTTTGTAAATCGTTTTTTTGGTCAATATATCTAGTATTTTGAAATTTTTCTTGAGCAGTTGGGTTTTTTTACTTGTTTACTTGCTTATATATGAGTTTCAAATGTTCATTTGGTGTGATTAAGGCTCTACTTATGTTGTTTTGTTTGTTTTTTTTTTGTTGCAGAAAATGGTTTGTTTAGCTTCCGTCTATGGAAAATGGCTGATGGTAGAAGACAGGTCATGGCATTTTGAGGTGGATAAAGGAAAAGGAGGGAGAGTGTTCTACTTGCGGGATGGTTGTACCCATGAGGAGCTTGTGAGAATGGTACAGTGTGACTATATGTTGGATATGGAAGCAGAGCTGGTGGAGATATCTTATCCATTGCCAGATGTGATGCTCAATCAAATGCCCTCGGACTTTCCTCCTATGTACGTCACCAACGATGGGCAGGTTCATAGCTTGATAGAGTTAGGCAAAACGCATGTGCTGCGCCTTTGCATCTCTGTTCGAAACAAGGATAAAGTTGAGGAGCGAGATGAGGATAGATATGTCGATGAGGATGAGAATGAAGAAGAGGAGGAACTTTCAGATATAAATTGGGATGCAAATTCAGATGAAGAAGTTGAGGAAGAGGATGATGATGTAGGGGACGATGACTATGTGGATGAAGCTTTTGCAGGAAAGAAAGTGGATGACACAGACGCAGACTATAGCGAGTATGGGAAAGTTCAAGATGAAGATGATTGGGAGAAAAAATGTTTTGAGGAAAGGCTTCACAAAGGTGATTTGAATGGTCAAGGTGGAGGAATCAATGGGAATGGGTCAGGCGCTATATATGTGAATCAGAGCTATGTAAGCAAGGATGCTCTCATATCTGCCTTGCGTCTAAAGGCAGTGGTGTCCAGATTCGCCTTCAAGGTTTCTAAGTCTACTACTAAGCTGTTTGTGGCCAAATGTTTCGTAGATGGATGCATGTGGATGTGCAGAGCTGCTATAAAGAATGAAGCAAAGAGGTTCTGGGTGACAAAGTATGTCAAGTTTCATACATGTTCTGTTGTGGACCGTGCCGGATTCCGTAAGGGATGTACTCCAAGGTATCTTGGACAGATCTTTGTAGAGCGGTTTGGAATCATTGATGGAATTGTCCCGAGACATATTGCAAACTCAATGAGGGTGATGCTTCGAATTAAGCTTAATTATACCACTGCTTACAGAGCTTTGAAATTTGCGAAACTTTTCGTTAGGGGAACACCAGAAGGTGGATACGCGAAGTTGCCCTCGTACTTGAGAAGAGTGAAGCAGTCAAACCCGGGCTCCGTGACTGACATTGTATGTGATGAGATGGGTCGATTCAAATACTGCTTCTTATCCTTAAATGCTTCAATGTTGGGATTTCAGTATTTGAGACGCGTTATTGTGGTAGATGGGACTCATCTAACTGGAAAGTATGGAGGAGTTTTGCTTGTTGCAGCCGGACAGGACGCTAATTTTCAGGTCTTCCCGTTGGCTTTTGGGATTGTAGATGCCGAGAGTAACGAATCCTGGGGTTGGTTTTTCGACAAGTTGCAACAATGCTTTTCACCTCATCCCATGGTGATAGTTTCGGACAGGCATCCCTCCATACATAATGCATGTCTCCGTTTTCTACCTTGGGTTACTAGAGGTATATGTTACTACCATCTTCAACATAACATAGTCACAAAATACCAAGCAAAGAACATCATGTATTTGGTGAAAGGAGCTGCCTACGCCCATACGCTAATGGAGTTTAACCGTTGCATGGCCGCAATCCGAGCTGCTAAACCGGAACTTGCACAATACTTAGAGGAAGCGGATCCTAAGTTGTGGTCTAGAGTACATTTTCCAGGGGATCGGTACAACATTAAGACGAGTAACATTGCTGAATCTATCAATTCCGCACTGAAGAGAGCCAAGGGCTTTCCAATACCTTGTCTGCAGCAATACATCCGAGAGAAGCTAGGGGTGTGGTTTAACAAAAGGCGAGAGGACGCCTTGAGTCTTCACACCCCATACAGTAAGGGAGTTGAATATTTGCTGTCTGTCCGTTCACACTATGCAGAATCAGACAATGTGGAACACATAGATGGATGGAAGTTCAACGTTAAGGGTGGAGGAGGACCTTATATTGTTGATTTGGAAAACCGTTCATGTGAATGTGGTGTATTCCTAGTTGAAAAAATCCCTTGTTCACATGTGATTGCAGCGGCTACTGAGGCAAACATACACATGTCGCAAAACGTTGCAACGACTTACACGAAAGAGGCGCTTTACGCGACATATGCACATCCCATATACCCCGAGGCAACACATGATGTAGAGCCAGAAGAAGACATTTGCCTCCCTCCAGATGTTAAGCCAGCTCCTGGCCGGAAAAAGAAATCTAGGTTTCTAACATGGCTAGAATTGTCTAAGAAGAGACGCACCAAACCAAGAAAGATGCACAAAATTTATAGTTGTTCGAAGTGCCGGCAACCGGGGCATACCCGTCCTCATTGTGTAAGTGTCTTACAACTCACTGTTTATTCATGGTTAATGTTGATTACATGTGTTTTTAAAAGTTGAATTGTTTGCACTGATTTAGGTGAAGAACGAAGATGTAGACTGAAAAAGAGGTCTACGTCGTAGATCTACGCGGTAGATCTACGCGGTAGGTCTACGCGGTAGGTCTACGCAGGAGGTCTACGCGTTAGTCTACGTAGGAGGTCTACGCGTTAGTCTACGCAGGAGGTCTACGTAATTGGTCTACGCAGGAGGTCTCCAGCTTTTTCATGTTTTTTTATTTAAGTTAATACGAGTCGCAACCTATGCAGCTTTTTCATGTATCAGAACACTTGCACTAATTCGAGATCTACATTAGAGGTCTACTCCGAAAACAGTTACATTATGATTCATCAAGAAGGTTATAGGTTACACCAAAAAGCATAAGAGCGTCAGTTATAGGTACAGAGAAAAAATGGTACCATAGCGCTTTTCCAAAGTAAACCCAGTTAATATACAAGATCATCCCAACCCAGTTAATATAGCTATATATCCAGATCATCCCAATCACGTTCTGGTGGTCCGCGACAGTTGAGCTCAACGAATATGTCCGCTGCAAGCTTTGCTCTGATAGCTTTCATGTTCTTACCACATAGCGTCTTCGGAAAAAGCCTCCCAAGGCTATGGTACTCGATGAACTTTAGACAGAAGACACCACAGTCGCTGCAATTGTCTTGCGCAGGCACATCCTTTCCAGACAGATACTCGTGTGTGAAACGCTCCAACGGATACCTCTCTCTATCATTGCTGTCAGCCATGAGCCGAAGAAGATAAGGCATCATCACAGCAATTGGCTCGAGGGAGTTAGACAACACAGCCTCACTGAGATAACCAGGTAAGCTGTCCCACACAGTAATATGCCTTTTGGGTATCGAAATCATCAAGGCAACCCAATGATTCTCTTTCACGTTCCATGGCATGTAGATCTCATCAATATCTACTTCCCATTTCTTCAGCGTTTGGCAGAATGTTGGTTTCTTCCCTTCAAAGTAATCATAAGCACCTCCTGGTAGCAATCTTCCTAATCCATATCGATCCGGCTCAGAATCCACAAACCTCCTATACTTGTCTTTCGTCCACAACATACTAGGACCAGTATCAGCAAAGCAGATTCGCTCACTCCTAAACCATTCCGGGTGCAATTTCATGCGCTGACGAAACAAGTCCAAGACTATATCCATGTGCTGAAAATATTTTTGAAATATACATGCACGTTAGAACGCTGAAGAAATGGGAAGCATAAGAATAAAGGTCTACAGGAAAGGTCTACAGGAAAGGTCTACGCGCATGAAAAGCATAAGAATAAAGGTCTACAGGAAAGGTCTACTGGAAAGGTCTACAGGAAAGGTCTACTGAAACGGTCTACGCGCATGAAAAGCATAAGAATAAAGGTCTACAGGAAAGGTCTACTGGAAAGGTCTACAGGAAAGGTCTACTGGAAAGTTCTACAGGAAAGGTCTACTGAAACGGTCTACGCGCATGAAAAGCATAAGAATAAAGGTCTACAGGAAAGGTCTACTGGAAAGGTCTACAGGATAGGTCTACAGGAAAGGTCTACTGAAAAGGTCTACGCGCATGAAAAGCATAAGAATAAAGGTCTACCGTATCCGCAAGCCATTCTGTCTGGGTGACTAATTCCCACCACCAGTGGAGTTGAGGTTCAGCGTTCCAAAGAGGTTTCTTAGGGCCACTGGATAGAAGACAGAAAACACTCAGTTACTAATCAAACAATCAGGATAAATATAAGTATTAAGAGGAATTTTAAGAAACTACTTACAAAATGCCTTTAAACTCCTTCTTAAGTGCTGAGAGCCTATCCTTATCTACTGGCGTGAACGGATCGTACCCAAACCGTTGCTTTCCAATGATGTCCTTCACTGTTCTATTTCCCACATACGGAGACCGTTGAGATGCGGCAAGCTGTCGCTGACGATCTACGTTTGCTTGTGCAACAAGTATTGCTGCTTGTTGTTTTAGTTGCTGCTTCTTCGTGTCCTCCGTTCGCTCTTCTTTCGATGGCTTATGCGACTTAACAAAAACGAGCTCCGAATCGTTACCGTTGTCACTCCCGCATGGAGATATATGTTGTTTCTGCAAATGTGAACCAAGTATGTATCAAACAAGGTTTGTATAAATGGCACAAATATTCTCAGGTTTTACACGAACCAAACAAGGTTCAGGCATATAAAACAACAATATCAGCAAAACCAAAATAAACTACAAGTACTTCTTAGGCTTACGCCTGACTCGAAGGACTCTATCAGGTACAGGATCAGCACTAACCCGATCTTTTTTCTTCGTAGGAGTGGTATCGGTCTCGGTAACCTTCTTCACAGAAGTGCCAGTGTTATCGCCAACTTTCTCCTCTGCATCATACTCCTCTTCACCGGAAGGCTCGTCATCCTTCACAGACTTCTCAGGCTCCTTAGGCGTAGGCTCCTTAGGCTTCTCAGGCTCCTTAGGCTTAGGCTCCTTAGACTCTTCGGGCTCCGCATGCCTTGATGCATCTTTCATAACCCGGATGGTTTCTTCTATGCTGACCACCTTCTCAGTTAGGGTCCACAACCTGGCATCAGTCTGTTCGAAGCCCAACTTCATCTCCGCAGTCAACTTCTCGCTGCACTCTTCAAACAGCTTCTTAATCTTCTCCTCAAAGCGGGTGAAGCCTTCGTCAGCAACGGAAACGGTCTCCGGACACTGCCTCTTCTGCATCTCCTCTCCATGGTCTGCTAATCTTTTCCTCTTCGCAGACTCCCCGGATTTAGCATTCTTGGCCACCATTACACCATGAGGATTCCAGTCGTCCGACTTCCACTTCCATCTACCACCTAGTTCACCGTACAGTGCCTTGATAATATTCTCAACCTTCGGGTCATCTTCATCATCATCCCACTTTGGGTAAACAAGATCTCTCTCCACCAATACGCAGTGCTCAAAGTTCACCTACAAACATAAGGTAAAGTTATTAAAGAGGTCTACTATAGAGGTCTACTATAGAGGTCTACGTAAAAGGTCTACGTAAAAGGTCATGCTAAGAGGTCTACGTAAAAGGTCTACGTAAAAGGTCTACGTAAAAGGTTTACGTAAAAGTTCATGCTAAGAGGTCTACGTAAAAGGTCTACGTAAAAGGTCTACGTAAAAGGTCTACGTAAAAGGTCTACGTAAGAGTTCTACGTAAAAGGTCTACGTAAAAGGTCTACGTAAAAGGTCTACGTAAAAGGTCTACGTAAGAGTTCTACGTAAAAGGTCTACGTAAAAAGTCTACGTAAAAGGTCTACGTAAAAGGTCTACGTAAGAGTTCATGCTAAGAGGTCTACATTAATCGGTCTACGTAAAAGTTCTACGTAAAAGGTCTACGTAAAAGGTCTACGTAAAAGGTCTACGTAAAAGTTCATGCTAAGAGGTCTACATTAGTCTGAAAACAAAGTATGTACCTGCTTCAGTATGGTTTGTCCAACGTTTCTTAAGCCCCATATACCTCTGTAGGCCAGGAGCGGCACCTCTGGAGCGTTTGGTATGGGTGCACCAAAATTGGCTCCGAATTCAGGCATGAAACGATAAGCCCATACTTGTAGCACCTCAACAAACCCATGCATCACATATCCAGACTTCCATAGCTCTGCTCCTTTGATGGCTTGAATCAGGTTCTTGAAAGCTACACGCCCCCACGGATAACTCTCAAACTTCTCTTCATCCATCACTAATCTGGCCAGGTTCACCGGAGTTTGGGAAGTGGTTCTCCGAGCCACAATAAAGCCTGCGTAGATGGCCAAGTAACCCAGCCTAAGTTTGTCCTCACTCGGCTAGTGTGTTGCCCATTGGCATGCTTGTGTGAGCTGATGTTGACTCGGACCAGCCTCAACGTCTACTCCGAGCCTCTCCCAGAATGCTCTCATCTGTTGAGTAACCTCACACTTGGGGTCATCAAGATCCTCATCCTCTACATAGTCGCAGTTGAGGCCGGTGAGATATTCAAATTCATGCAGGGAAAATCTAAGTTGGTTTGCACCAACCGCACTCCAGATCTCATACTTCCTCTTGCACTCTAACTGGAATGAGAGCATAGTGTGGACCACTTTCGAAGACCACTCGAATTTAAGGTCATGAAACCTGCAGAAGACACCAACTCGCGAGTCGCAGAGCGTTTCCCACTCGGCATCACTCAAGAGTCCCTTCACGGCAGTGAACAGCTTTCTGTCGTTGCTGTAGTAGGCAATGCTTTTTTGGGGTTCGGGTTCATCTCCTCTTGTGTAAAACCTTCTTGGAAAGGTTGGGTTCTTCATTCTGCAAGACATATCACAGTAGTCAGAGAAAGACCAACTCAGTATACGTAAAAGGTCTACGTAAAAGGTCTACTGCAAAGGTCTACTGCAAAGGTCTACAGGAAAGGTCTACGTAAAAGGTCTACGTAAAAGGTCTACGTAAAAGGTCTACGTAAAAGGTCTACTGCAAAGGTCTACGTAAAAGGTCTACTGCAAAGGTCTACAGGAAAGTCTACGTAAAGTTCTACGTAAAAGGTCTACGTAAAAGGTCTACGTAAAAGGTCTACTGCAAAGGTCTACAGGAAAGGTCTACTGCAAAGGTCTACAGGAAAGGTCTACTGCAAAGGTCTACTGCAAAGGTCTACTGCAAAGGTCTACTGCAAAGGTCTACAGGAAAGGTCTACAGGAAAGGTCTACTGCAAAGGTCTACTGCATGTCTACGTATCAGTTCTATGGTTTGCTAAACCCTAAACGACACTGACCTATGTTTCAGCCGAAATGTCGAAGAAGAAACGACATGAATGAGTTATAGATTATACCTGTATATCAGCGGGAAACTATGTCTGAAACGAGATCTAAAAACAAAATGACACATGAGTTCGGTGAGATTATATGTGGTTATACAAAGTGGAAATGGTAAGAAGAGTGAGTGACTGGGTTATTACCGGGAAAGGGAATCGACAGGAGCGCTCCGACTCTACCAATGTCGACGGACCGAAGACGGCACCAATTTGTACATATTGCGAACAATAAAACGTTAGCCCCGACAGAAATGATATATGTTAACGATACTAGATAGAGGGCGGCGATATTACCGGCGTGAACAAACGGAGGCGGAGCAAACGGAGGCGGAGCAAACGGCGGCGGAACAAACGGCGTCGAAGCAAACGGCGTCGAAGCAAACGGCGTCGAAGCAAACGGCGTCGGACACGGAAATCGAAGAAAATCACCTCTCGAGAGCGCCGAATTCAACTTCTAACAAACCCTAAAAATTTACAGTTCAAGGTAAAAATCGAATTATATACAACGGTTCAGATGTACGGTTGGTTACTACAATTAATCTCGGTTCAGGTGTTCAATTTACGGTTCATTACAACAAATTCAGACGGTTATTTTATAACTGAGGTCTACCGCTACGGTCTACCACGAAATTACCGAAACGTTTCAAATCCCCCCCCCAAATCCACCGTCTATTTGAAATTTTGGGATTCCCGCTAGGTTAATTATGTGGTAGATCTACCTGGTAGATCTACATGGTAGATCTACATGGTAGACCTCACACATTTATGTTTTAACCTAAATGTCTTTGCTTATCTATAAATGATTCATTTGTATTCAATCATATTTTTTGTAGATGATAATGTCTATATTTTAATTATTCATACAAGTGTTTTTGTCAAATTTTTTTTTTTTAATTTTTAATTTAAATTTAAGGTTTAATTATTTGGTAGATCTACCTGGTAGATCTACTAGGTAGATCTACATGGTAGACCTCACACATTTATATGTTTTAACCTAAATGTCTTTGCTTATCTATAAATGATTCATTTGTATTCAATTATATTTTTTGTAGATGATAATTTCTATATTTTAATTATTCATACAAGTTTTTTTGTCAAATTATTATTTTTTTTAATTTTTAATTTAAATTTAAGATTTAATTATTTGGTAGATCTACCTGGTAGATCTACATGGTAGACCTACCTGGTAGATCTACATGGTAGATCTACTTTACCCTAAACACTAAATCGAATAATTTAGAAAACATTTTGTAACAATGTGCTTGCCCTATTGTCATTTTACAGTTTGGATAACAAATAAACGAACATTGAATCGCATAACAAACCAAAAACAACAATTGGTCTAGAAATTTTCAAAACCCTACAACTTACACCATTCAACCCTAAACAATCTACTCAAACTCTTGTCCTTATGAACTATATATTCATGATATTTATAGATTCATGCATTTTTCTGAGATCATATTTTTAGTAGACGTTAAATGTCTATTATTTCGTTATTTGTGAAAAAAAATATTTCAAAGTATTTTTGTTTTAATTTTTAATTTAAATTTAAGATTTAATTATGTGGTAGATCTACATGGTAGACCTCACACATTTATATGTTTTAACCTAAATGTCTTTGCTTATCTATAAATGATTCATTTGTATTCAATCATATTTTTTGTAGATGATAATGTCTATATTTTAATTATTCATACAAGTGTTTTTGTCAAATTATTTTTTTTTTAATTTTTAATTTAAATTTAAAATTTAATTATGTGGTAGAGGTAGATCTACATGGTAGACCTCACACATTTATATGTTTTAACCTAAATATCTTTACTTATCTATAAATGATTCATTTGTATTCAATCATATTTTTTGTAGATGATAATGTCTATCTTTTAATTATTCATACAGGTTTTGTTGTCAAATTATTTTTTATTTAATTTGTAATTTAAATTTAAAGTTTAATTATTTGGTAGATCTACATGGTAGATCTCCATGTTTGTCTACCACAGCGTCTGGAGGTTAAAATCGTAATCGTGGCATGCGTTTTTTTGTTTGTTCATAACAGAGTGTGAGGTACTGTTACTGTAGAAAAGGTTAGTTTTGCAATTGTTTCAAATTGTGGTCTACTTGAATAGAAAAAATCAATTTGTGGTCTATTTTTGGCAATCTCCCCTATTTTTTTATGTATTTTCTTTTTGCTATGTAACACATATAGAAAACAACTAGTGGAGAACCCGCGCGTTTGCGCGGTGGTACGTTATGTTTTATTTTATTTTTTCAATTTAGTTTAGTTTATGTTATTTCTGTTTGATTCATAATTCATTATATTTCTCTTATGAGGGAGTAGATATGAGATTTTTAACTCATACCCGAAAACCCAAACCGAACTGACCCACAATACCCATACCCAGCCCCGGCTCTATTATTTTGAGAACCTTAGGCAAAATCCAAAATATGGGCATTTTTCAGACAATTCATTGGATTTTTTAAAGAAATCAATTACAAATCCTAAGAGAAGAATGAAAAAATGTGCCTCGGGCCCATGGCGGTGGCATCTCTCGCCATACCTTAGAGTCGGGCCTGCCCATATCCGATTGATTTTGGGTATAAAACAAATCACCCGATGGGTTAAATATTTGATATCACCAGAACCAAACCGATACCCGATCGGGTACCCAAATTACATGAATCGGTATTGTGGATTATTTTTGATATTATATATCATATTTTTTTTTCAATCCGATCAATTAACATATTTGATTTCTGCTTTAACTGATCTATCGGTTTGTTTTAAGTTATTATTCTTGTATTAAAACAGTTTTATCTCTTGTTCTTATATCCAAACGTTTTTTTTCTCTTATCCTTGTATTCAAACATTATTAAAATAATGTACTTTTCAATTAATATTATAATAATAAAGATGATTTCGTACATAACAAACGAACGAAACTAAATTATTGACATAACACAAACCTGAAATTACGATGTGAACGTACTCGTATGTTAGACAATTAGAGTAACACAAATGTCATCCCGGAAAATAACTGGTTTACTCTTTCATAAGTCAATAAAAACATTTGTCCTCGAAGATATATCATGTTTTTCAACGATGCTAGGTCCACAAAATAGTTAAAATCAATAGTAAAGAAATGTTATTTCGTATTTCTTCAAAAGAAACAAAGAGCAAGAAAAATTAACAAAGTGAAGTGGACACATAATAATATACATATGGAGGATAAATTTTAAAGAGAAGATGAAATTTGATTGGGCAGCTATTTAATACTTTTTAGAGTTGAATATCTCACACGATTAAACATAAATTTCATTTTTCATTCTAGATATTTCAAATAGTTATCTTTCCATCAAGGTGGGGTAAGTAAGGTCCTCGAAATAGTTTTAGATACTCCTTTTTGTCAAAAAAAAGAAAGAAAAGAAATAGTTTTAGATAGCACATTCATCTATAGTTTACTTCACATTTGTCATATAGATATATATATATATCTATATATATATATATATATATATATATATATATATATATATATATCTATATGGCCTTGTCAAATAAAAAATTAAATTTTTATGAATAATATCAAAATTCAAATATTTAATTTATAAAATATGTTTAAATTCCAGTTTATAGCCTTTACAAAAACGTTGTTCCATAATTTGTATTTTTTTTTAAAAAGCAGCATATTATAGATAGGGATATATACCATTATTATTTAAATCAATTTGATTATAATTATTTATTGGAGGGACAAAAAAGCTTTATTAAAAGTTTAACGTAAAATTGAGGACAAATGGCCCAATATCCGGTTCATATACCTATTTATTTAGATCTGAGTATTATCCAACTCTATCTGGTACCAAAAAATGCTTCAGACAAATGGCAATGATCAGTTATTCTTCAATATCCAAACTCGATCCGAACTGGGTTTTTCGAGTAGAAACCAAATCAGATTTTTCGGGTTCAGATAACATGCCTAACATATTTAAAACCCTATATTATATTATTAGTCTTAACCAAATTTGATTGTTTTTTTTTTAAATCCCTAATATATTAAAAGAGAAAACAATATAAAAAACCTTTGTCTCGTGTGTTATCAACAGAAATGCCATGCTGATATGTCATCACCAAGTTCATTTAGAAGTTAATTTTAATTAACACAAACATTACTATACTAATTATATTTTATACCATTCATATTTGGTTAGAGAATAAAATATTTATTATTAATTTAATAAAAAATAATTATTAATTAAAATTATATTTTTTTCTATTTCCTTATTTGGTAATGACGAAAATAGTATATAATTTGAAATGTATTTATTAGTCAATCAATCAGTAAAATATGAAAGATTTTATTTCAATTGTATTATATTAATTGTTTAAAAATCAATTTATTCTCCTATCATTTTTGTTTAACATTATTTTTTTAAAATAAACTATATCATCAAATCAAAACATCTAATAAAACAAAATTAGTTTTTTCTTCATATGCTATGGTTTTAATTTTTAAAAATGAAAGAAATCTCTAAAATTGTTAAAAGTACTACATCGAATATATGTGGGGATAATAGTTCAAAAACCTATTATAAAAAAGAATCCAAATAATGATCTACCATAAGTATGAAAACTGATTTGATAGGTTTCCAAACTTTAATTTTTATTTTTTGATTTAATTTGGTTCTTTAATTGAACCGAATAATTAAATCATATATATTGTTTAATATTTTAGTTTGATCAAAATTTTAAACATAATAAATTATTATAACTTATCATATAAGTTAAATTATTTTAATTATATAAAATTGATCAAAAAATAAAATATATATGCCAATTTTATATTTATCAAAATATAAAATTATTTTAAACATACTAAAATTTGATATATATGTGGATTCCGAAATCCACATTCAAAATTTGTGACTATTTTGTAAGGGAGAAACTGATGTGAATCAAATGTTAGATTCTCACATTGTAAACGATGACAAGAACCAAATCAAGTTAAAAAATATGTATCACTCGAGATTCTGTCTAATGTAAATAGACATTTTTTTTTATCAACAACCTATGTTCCTAAAATGATATGTAAATAAACATGTTTTAATAAAAATAACAAATTCAGAAAATATCACCACGTGTAGGGCACGAGTACAACCCTAGTTATTATTATTTGTGACTGACTATATTTGTCAATATCCTTGCAAGACGACTGCTCCAAATTCCCCCATTGTCCCCACATACGTCAACTTATTTCTGGCATTGAGCTCAATGCAACTCACATGCATGCACTCACATCATAAAAGTTATGAATTGCTGAATATCAACTTGTTCGTTCAAGAATAGAGTAATAGGAATTACGTTTTTGTTCTTTAATTTTGAGATGAATTAGTCCATGATTCTTCCATATACGTTGTTTTTTTGGCTTTTGATTCATAATACATTAATCTTCTCCATTACTGACATGGCTTGCTTCAAATCTAAGCGACATAAAAAAAAATTTTCACAATCTTATGTCTAACAAATACAAAAATTGTAAGACAAACCCAAAAAATGAAAACTGCAGATCAAAGAACGGATGGGAATTTGATATGATCTGGTTGAAGATGAAGATATACAAAAACTTTCCAACGAAACGGTGTTTAGTCTCAAATTTGTTGGAAACGAATCGGTGTATAATTCGTTGAAAACAAGTTCTTCAAGTGTATAAAGGCTACATACTTCCAAGAATTTTTTTTTTGTTAACTTCCAACAAAATTATATATTGTTGGTAATTTCGACAATAATAATATCCTGAGTAGTTTCTGACGATAGTAATTTTGTTGAAAAGTTCCTACGGCTTTCCTACTAAGTACTAATCATGTGACTCAGGACCACAAATATTCTCGGCCAAGATCTATCGGTCATAGGCTAATGGAAGCATATAAACATCACTTACCCGTAATCCACATAATCACTTAACGCTTGCTAAACAACCGCATTTCTTCATGTTCACACAAGTTTTATTGGTCAAAAAAAAAAAAAAACAACCGCATTTCTTCTGCTAATATTATTTTTTTTCCATTTTTAGTAAACAAAAAAACCGCATTTCTTACGGGTAAACAAGAATAAAACGACACACACATATCCGACTTATCAATAAACCGAACAGTTCATTCTTAGCAGAACATAACTTTGATGTTCAACTACCCCGCAATTTTGGAGGAAGGTCTAATGATCATAGTTTGATATTTGATATACGGTTTAAGGATGTATAGTAATAACAAAAACTCAATTTATTCTGTACATGTGTAATCATCGTTTGAAGAATATTATAGAGATCCAGAGTAACATAACTACCTATATATATGTTTGCAATCTAACATTAATTATGTCAATCTGAAGATTGTATTAATAATCCAAGTGCAAGTAATTGAAAAGAAGATGTTGGTTACAAAATGCCTTTCATTAAACGAGTTGAAAATAGAAATAGATTGCTACAAAACATACAAGTACCAAAGACGAAACAAGCTATAAGACTCTTACAAATTCTTATCCCACTTAAACAAAATAAAGATTTAAACATAACACTGTAGCTTGCATGCATTTATTCAAACTGTATATATTTTGAAGAGGAAACTGTGTGCGCGTCGTCTGCATTTCTGATTTACTTGCATTCGAAACCAGATGGAAGGTTCTTGCTACATTTGTTGAGAAGAACGCTGAGAGATATAGGAACGTTAAGGTTGATTCCGAGAACGTTAGCCTTAAGAGCAGTGCAGAGACAAACTGCAGCCTCGAGGTCAACCAAACCTTCGACAAGCGAGCAACATTGTTGAGATGATGGCTGACCCAACTGTATGTTGAGTAGGCCGCTTAGGACATTTGCACATGCACCGAGCTTGAGGACATCTATAGGGCAGTTTCCAGATGAGCCAGGGTTGCTCGGAGGTGAGACCGGCTTGGGCGGCGGACTTGGGCTCGGCTTGGGCGGCGGACTTGGGCTCGGATTGGGCGGCGGACATGGAACCGGCTTGGGCGGAGGACTTGGGCTCGGCTTGGGCTTAGGACTTGGGAGGCAGTTACAACCAGTTGCATCGGTTAAGGTGAAAAACAGGATGTTGAGGGCAATGAAAAGAGCAAGAGAGGCTGAGTTCTTTGAGGCCATTCTTTTTTCAAAAGATAGTCTCGGTGTTATAAGAATTATTTGAGTGTGTTTGAGAGATGGAGAGATGAATATAAATGAAGAGAAGGTGTGAGTATTTATAGGGTTTTAGAAAGATATGAAGAGAGCCAACTTGTTTTAGTATAATCAGTTAATTATACATATATTTTTCATTCTGATCTTTATCTGCGTTTATCTAGATATACAAATCAGACTCATTATTTTATTTTATTTTTCTGTAGATACGTAGAACGCAACTTGAAAATGATTTGGAATGTAGATTTTGTAAAACATTTTTTTAATTTAAAAACTATTTTATTAATTTGTGCATTCATATTAGCATTATTGTCAAGTTGTCAATGCTGTTATTATCACCATCATGAGTTCATGACTCCATGACACTTATTCATAGTCTCTTTGTCTCGTAGTCATTTTACTTCAGAGCTTCTATACAAAATCTTCTACCTCAATGTTTTCAAATTTTTGTATCCTCTTATATATGTATAAATTGGGACTTCAAAATCCTCTTATATATGTTCTATATGGATAAGGGTAGAATAATAGGTACTATCTTAACTGGCTAATTAAGTATATATTTTTAAAAACATCTATAAGCCTTGTTACTCGCCTTTGCTCTTGTAGCTTGCGAAGGCACTTACATGCAACAGGTGACATGTTCGATGCTCGATTAAGGCATGGAAAGAGAAAGAGAGACGGAGATAGAAACCCTGTTACTCCTTACTTACTACTTAACGAAATTAACACTTCACAAATAAAAAACCTACGAATCTTGAAAAAATATCCTACTTATTTTGGAATGTCAATTGGACAATCCTGACGTAGCTTGTACGTGTCGCCGTGTCGGGTCCAAAACTTGTGTGTGTATTGTCTCATTCTAATTTTTGTTTTTTCCTATTGATTGTGATATAAAACAAATAAGCGTTAGTCTAAACCGACTCCAACTCTAAAATCATGAAACATAGCAAATAAATATACTATAATAATAATAATTTGAAGGTTCATAACCTGGTTGGACGATCGACCGAAGTGAGATTACAAAACGATATTGATCGAGATTACGATGAGTGGACCATGTTTTAGGCCATAAGAAAACTCAGGTGAGTGGGCTACGACACTCACCCGGAGATAGTGTGCATCACCCTCTAGTTATCAGAAAAAAGGGGGTTCGAACCGAGACCAGTGTTAGTCGATCTCTCAACATTAAACAAATAAAGTTTTAGTTGGCTAAGTAACCTTGTCCCAAATTTAATATGGTTGGGATCCGAAAGAGATTGGCCTGTAGAAACCGACTTTTTTGATAGAAATATATGTTCTAATCCTGTTTACTTTTCGAGTCAGACATAATCATACCTCAACACCGTTCCTAATTGACATATCTTTATCATATCAATTCTGAAATGACCGATTCAAGGAAGCGAGCCAGTTTTATACATTGTCGTCCGCAGAAACTTCAGCCGTATTTCCATAAGTAGAGATAAAACCACGTAATACCATTAGGAAACGTACTAGATAGGAAACGTTAACATCCTTAATAGGACAATTTAATTCAGTAATGAATTTTCTGGAAAGTCGTCTGCCCTTTTATAATTTCTAAGTATATTCTAACTAAATTTTTCTGATATTTTTTCTAACCAAGAAATTCGGAGCTAGTTCCATAATCTTTTCGGACCTGGGACCATAGCAGATTACATTAGTCCTCCCATCGTTGGTATTCGAACTCAAGATTTTTCCTAATCTTTTTTCTTTTAGGTGGCTATATGTTATACCAGTCGAGCTACCAACACAAGATAATTTCATCTGATAATTTTATTGAAAAATAATTGAAAACACAACAAAAAAGTAAAAAAATTCACGTTGATTTTATGAAAAAGAAGCTAAAATAATGACGTCAGTTCTATAATTGATTGAACAATGAACAAGGGCCGACAATAAAACAACTAGCTTCACTTAAATAACGGACGTCATGCTTAACGTCCGAACCTCCGTTATCTTATAAACTTAACATCGGTTTTCATTTGTCAAAAAAAATCTAAACATAGTGGATAACCATTCTTGTGATAGTAAAATGTCTTATTCGGATACTATTGATATTATCCTATCAGATTTAAATTATGATAATCAAAACCTTGGTATGTTCAACTACATGCATTACTTTCATTTTTTTTTTTAACAAAAAGAAGGAACTACGTACATGAAAATTTTGGAGAAGTATCTAATCGTCTTTTGTGTTTTATAAGTATCTAATGCAGAGAGCTACCAACACTAGTAGAAGTTTTTTTTGTTTCTCAATCCTTACCAGTAATGCATAAAAACTTGAGCAATTGGCATTATATATAAAAGAGCGATGATGAAAACTTTCTGGAAGATCACCTAATTAATATGAACTGCGCTGTTCGATGTATATTGTAGAGTTGCTGTTTGATGGCATAAAGGCTTTCGGAAAAAGATCACCTAATATGAACTCGTTAGTTGGATTGGGATCAATGGCTGCATTTTCCATCAGTTTGGGGAATTTTTATACTCTGTGATTTATATGTGACTGGTAAGTATCCTTTTATGAAGAATTGCAGCTCTCTGCATTAGATACTTATAAAAAGTGAAAAGATTCATCAGATGGATACAAATTAATTTATATATATATCATATATATGATAGGTAGATGAATAACTGCAGCTGCCAAGAGTACGCTCGAAAGCATCGCAGTGGCCAAGAGCGCATTCCAATAAAATAATTGGACGAAGAGCATTTGATTGTGTTGAATAATTTGTTTAACCTTCTTTTGTCAACTTGGCCTAAAATTACGTGAAATGTTCCGATCCAATAATAGAAATGAAAATATTTGAATATATGACATTACATTTACTATGAAAAATCTTTCATTTATCTGTCTATAAGAAAAAGTTACAACATACATGCTTGGAAAAGCATTTACTAAAGATAATTTTACCTAAACAAAAAGATTTAAACAATAAACCCTTAACTTGCATGCATGCATGCATTTATTCAAACTAAAACATTTTGAAAAGGAAAGGACGTGTGCGCATCTTATGCATATATAGCTGATATCGTTCAACGGCACTGGAATTGAGATGGAAGGCTCTTGTTACAAACGTTGAGAAGAATGCTGAGAGATATAGGAACGTTGAGGTTGAGGCCGAGAACGTTAGCCCTAAGAGCAGTGCAGAGACAGACCGCAGCCTCGAGGTCAGCCAACCCTTGGATGACCGAGCAGCATGGTTGAGATGATGGCTGACCCAACCGCAGGTTGAGTAGACCGCTTAGGACGTTTGCACATAAACCGAGCCTGAGGACATCTATAGGACAATTTCCAGATGAGCCAGGGGTGCTTGAACTTGGGACTGAAGGGCTAGGGACTGAAGGGCTAGGGACTGAAGGACTTGGGACTGAAGGGCTAGGGACTGAAGGGCTAGGGACTGAAGGGCTAGGGACTGAAGGACTTGGGACTGAAGGACTTGGGACCGGCTTGGGGGGCACAATACCATGGACTGGCTTGGGCTTAGGACTTGGGGTGCAGCCACAATCAGTTGCAGCAGTTAAGGCGAAAAAGAGGATGTTGAGGGCGAAGAAAAGAGCAAGAGAGGCTGAGTTTCGGGAAGCCATTATTTTTTCGAAAGATATATTCGGTGTTATAAGGATTATTAAATGTGTTTGAGAGAGATATGAAGAGAATGAAGAGAAGATGTGAGTATTTATAGGGTTTTAAATGAGGTGGATAGGACCAACTCGTTTTAGTATGATTAATTATATATATAATTCTACAAAATATTTGTTTTTCTACAAATACAAATTCTGACTTTTTTTGTCCTCTGTGTAGATACGTAGAACCTCGAAATTATTAGGAACATCGTTATTGTAAATCATATTATAAAGAAAGTATTTGGTTTGTGCATTCATATTATTACTATTTTCAAATTGTCATGCTGTTATTTTATATACATCATCATGACTTCATGGCCCCATTGTGAATTTATTCACGAGTCTCTTTGCTCGTAGTCATATCAGAAGCCTCTACACATACCTTTAAAAAGGGAGATAAGATTCCAGCCAATACAAGATGTTCAGTTTGAATGCTTTTTAAAAATTTGGATCCTCTTATCCCTAGATTGCGGCTCATGTGTTACAGAGTGTTTTGTATGTTACAGAAATGCAACTAAGTTTGAAAAAATGTTTACATAGAGCAACCAAAAGACCCTAGATTTTTGGCATAACTCAAAGTCTCAAACATGAAACTACGATGTCGACATACTCATGTCCATATATTTAGGGTAACGCAAAATCAGTTGATTTTCCGGTTGTTTTCTAAAGTCAATAATAATATATTGTCCCAAAGAAAAATACCATTTTTTCAGCAATGCTAAGACAAAAAAAAAGCATTTAAAGTCAATTAAAACATAACGTTTGCATTTTCTTAAAGATAAACGAAAAAAAGAAAAATTCACGCGGTGATATGGACACATTACAGAATATATATGTGAAAATAATCATACACAAAATATAAAGTTCTATACATTTTGAGTTTGGATTTTGAAACAACCAAGCTTTTTTTTTATTAAATAATTAGCATAGATTAACATTCCCATAAATATTAATCCTCAACAGCTAATTCAACAACACAATGCGGAAGTTCTCAAAGAGATCAATAATATTATTAAATCATGAATAACCGTTCAACAAATAACCAATAAAGAATAAAACCAATAAAACCAATAAGCAACTTAACACCAGGTTTGCTACCCTAAGAATTCCTTGTCAACCACAACAATAAGGCCAATATCAAATTCCTAATCTCATCATCCTCTTCTCTCGGTCTCTTTCCGCGGAAGAACATTGCTGTTACCTGCATCACATTGGAATAGAGATGCGTAAGTATTATCATAAATACTTAGTGAGTGGATCATCCTGCCTACAGGCCAATTACGTCAAACACTAGACAATACATCACCATAAACAACAATAATAAACAATGCTCAACAAATATCAACAATATAAACATTCCCTGTCAGGAAACACCCACGTTTCCTGACACCCAGGTCGGTGTCGATCGACGCCAGCCTTCTGAGTGTCGATCGACACTCATCGAGTGTCGGTCGACACCAGCTCGACGCCCAGAAACCAACATCAACGAAAATCGCACAAACACACAATTTTTGTGGGATTCAACCCCCACATCGATCAATCAACACAATAACTCAATCATACTCAAGAACAACTCGAAAAACTCAATAACAAACTCAAATTCAAACAATCTCCAATGCTAACGGACCTACAGTCACGCACTCACCTTAGAAACGGATTGGAAGGAAGGAGAAAAGATAGAACAACGAAGAACAGCAACAAAACGAGCCTCCAAACTCCAAAATCTCTCTGGAAATCACCTTTTTCTCTCAAAAACACTTCTGCCTCGAAAAGTGAGCTTTCTCACGCGGCTACAGTGTTTTATTCGCGACCTAGGGCTTCCCTCGCCCAAACCGAACAAAACCAGCTGACTTGAATCGAACCGGTCGATTTCGCAATAACCGGTGTCGATCGACACCCTTCCTTGGTGTCGGTCGACACTCCTCGACCAAACCAACCCAAACCACAATCGAACGCGCAATCGACTTAAACCGGAATTGATTTCTCAAACCGGTGTCGATCGACACACCCTTTGGTGTCGATCGACACTAAGCATTCAGAAGCTTTTCACACACTTTCTTCGAGATAAATGAACCTTAGACCAACTGTACAACAATCAAACAAGAACATGCACAATTAATCCTCGATTCGCACCTTAAAGAGCATATGTAATCGACTCCCGAACCCCTAATGTCGTCCGATACCAACTCTAAACACAACTTTCTGGTTCGCGGATGTTACAGATTGTAACTATCTAAGTATAAACTTCTTACCGACAAAAAAAGAAACTTCTTACCATAAATAAAATAAAATAAACTTCTTAAAAATCAAAACCTAGCTGATAACCATGCTTGTACGTGTTTGTGTTTTTGTTTAGTTGTTGCAAGTGCATTTCTGTTTGCATTTTAAGGCGCATTTATTTTTACTGTTACGCCTTTATTTTTTGCATTTAAAGCGTTTAGTAAAAATGTTATTTTTTCCTTACATTTTTATTTATTTTCTGGTTAATATTATACCGAATAAAAAGAAAAGCTTTACAGAGGGGAATGTTTTTGTTGACACATGGTAATAGAGCATCAAAAACAGAATGACGAAGAGCCGAAACAGAGTGATAAAGAGTCAAAAGCAGGATGTGAATATTGATCTTTTCGTTCCCCCTTTCTGAATTTTTTCTCTCTAAAATATATGTATGCTAAACAATATTATTTAACAAAAAAAAAAAAATCGTTTTATTCCCAAAAAGATTTCCGGAAGGAGATCGGGATTTAGAATCCGATGTACATCGAACACGCAACCTTCTGATCTGGAGTCAGACGCGCTACAATTGCGCCACGGATCCGGAAAGTAGAAAATCGCACTTACATGTATGTAACAATGATTTAGCATACTTAAAATAGTTCCTCGTATATTTACATGATTACATCGTTCTAGCATTGAGCAGTAGAATGCAACCAGTAGAGAATATTTGCTCGATTTGATGGTGGAAATAAGGAGAGAAGTACTACCATTGCCATATCTCTGAGATGTAAATCCAATCAAAGAATAAATATTGATGAGGTTTTTTCGGCTGAGTTACATAAGAGACATATAGTGGAGAAACAATCATTCCCCAGATGCGCAAAACGATTTATAGTGAGAAGACACTGTTTTGTTGTCAAGAGCACATTCCTATGAAACCACTGGACAAAAAGCATTAATTTTAATTGTGTAGAATAATCTTTTCACCTTTTTTGTCAACTCAATTAGACTAATGTTACCTGAAATATTCCCGTCCGAATATACCAATGAAATTTTTGGAATATAAGACGTTGACTATGAAAAGTCTTTCATTTAACTGTCTAAAAACGTTACAACAAACACATACATGGGCGTTAAAGCGTTTACAAACAATGATAAATAACTCTCACTTAAACAGAACTTGCATGCGTGCATGCATTTATTCAAACTATAATATTTTGAAAAGGAAAATGTGTGTGCGCATCTTATGCATAGGACTTATGCCATAGGTGATATTATTCAAGCGCATTGGAAACCGGACGGAAGGTTATTCTTGTTACAAGCGTTGAGAAGAACGCTAAGAGATACCGGAACGTTAAGGTTGATGCCGAGAACGTTAGCCCTAAGAGCAGTGCAGAGACAAACCGCAGCCTGGAGATCAACCAAACGTTGGATGACCGAGCAGCATGGTTGAACTGATGGCTGACCCAACTGCACGTTGAGTAGACTGCTTAGGACGTTTGCACATACACCGAGCCTGAGGGCATCTATAGGACAGTTTCCAGATGAGCCAGGGGTGCTTGGACTTGGGACTGATGGAGTTGGGATTAAAGGGCTTGGGACTGATGAAGTTGGGATTAAAGGGCTTGGGACCGATGGAGTTGGGACTGAAGGACTTGGGACCAATGGCCTAGGGTTTGGACTTGGGTTTACCGGCCTAGGGTTAGGACTTGGAACTGAAGGACTTGGGACTAGCGGCCTAGGACTAGGTCTTGGGAAAGAAGGATTCGGGACCGGCCTGGACTTAGGACTTGGGGTGCAGCCACAATCAGTTGCAGCGGTTAAGGTAAAAAAGAGGATGTTGAATGCAAAGAAAAGAACAAGAAAGGATGAGTTCTTGGATGCCATTTTTCTTTCAAAAGAGAGATTCAGTGTTATAATAATTGTTGGTTTGTTTGAGAGAGAGAGAGAGAGAGAGAGAGAGAGAGAGAGAGAGAGAGAGAGAGAGAGAGAGAGAGAGAGAGAGAGAGAGAGAGAGAGAGAGAGAGAGAGAGAGAGAGAGAGAGAGAGAGAGAGAGGAAACTAGGTGTGGGTATTTATTATAGATTTATGAACTGAATGATATTATTCGATGGCTGATTTACAGAGGTATATACTTGTTACAGAGAGTATACATAGAGGAAACTAGGTTATAATGAATTACAGTTGAGACCTTTCCTTATACAGTCTACATGCCCCCTCAAGATGGAGGGAGATAACGTACTCCAATTTTGTCATTGAGCTCGTTAAAGCGTTGCCGGGAAAGTGGCTTTGTAAGAGCATATGCGAGTTGGTCCTGGGTGGAGACATGGACAACACGCAGAAGGCCAGCTTGAACAAGATCTCTGATAAAATGATAATCAAGGGCAAGATGTTTCATTCGAGAATGAAAGACGGGATTTGCAGCCAGATACGTTGCTCCAACATTATCACAGTATATCACAGGGGTTGTAGGCAATTTAACTCCAAGTTCTTTGAGAAGTGAACATACCCATTGTGTTTCAGAAGCTGTATTGGCGACAGCTCTATATTCGGCTTCAGTTGACGAACGGGCCACTCCTTTCTGTTTCTTCGAAGACCAGGATATCGGCGTGGACCCAAGATACATAATATAGGCGTTGGTGGAGACAAAGTTATCTGTATCGCCAGCCCAATCAGCATCGGAGTATGCGTGAAGCGTTATTGGAGATGTAGCCCAAAGATAGATTCCATGCGAACTAGTGCCAGCTAGGTATCGTAAGATGCACTTCGCGGCCTGCCAATGAATATCTGTCGGTTTATGCATGAACTGTGACAAACGATTGACAGAGTAGGCTATATCAGGCCTGGTGAAAGCCAAGTATTGAAGACTCCCGATGACAATGCGATATTCGGTGGGATTATCAAGAGGAGCACCAGAGAACAGAGTCAACCGCGGTTCTGTAGCCATTGGTGTGGAGACCGGTTTAGCATTCAACATATTTGTTTTTGCAAGAAGATCAAGGATACACCGTCGCTGCATCATGTGGAGTCCCTTGGATGTTCGAGAAACCTCAATGCCTAAAAAATAGTTGAGATCAGTGGGAGCTTTGAGTGAGAAACGGCCTGAAAGTGTTGTGATGAAATCACTTAGAAGTGACGAAGTGTTGCCAGTGACAATGATGTCGTCGACGTACACCAACACATAAACAATTTTCGTGGAGTTGATGTAGATGAAGACAGAGGTGTCGGTAACTGAATTCTGAAAGCCCAGGTTGCAGAGGAATGTCTTGAGTTCTTGGTACCAAGCTCTGAAAGCTTGTTTAAGCCCATAGAGAGCTTTGTAGAGACGACAGACGTGATGGGGACGATCCTTGTCGACAAAGCCAGCCGGTTGGGAAACATACACCTCTTCTCGAAGTGTGCCTTGGAGAAAGGCGTTGTTGACGTCTAATTGCTTGATTCCCCATGAATTTGTGACTGCAAGTTGTAAGACCGTACGAATGGTGACCGATTTTACAACAGGGCTGAACGTCTCGGAGTAGTCAAGGCCATACTCTTGTGTGAACCCTCGAGCGACCCACCTTGCTTTGTACCTATCAAGGGAACCATCATGCAAATATTTTAGTGTAAAAATCCACTTCGTAGCAATGACATTTTGATTTGGTGATGGAGGAACCAAGTCAAAGGTGCGTTCGCGAATCTGGGAATTGATTTCTTCACCCATTGCATTCGTCCATTTAGGATCCCGCAACGCCTGGTTCACAGTCGTAGGGATTTGTGGCTTTAATGGGGTAGTGGTGACAGCAAGAGTGAATTTGGTTTTGGGTTTGATGATATTATTTTTGCTGCGAGTTTGCATTTGGTGGCGATTTTGAGGTGGTGGTGGTGACGGACTTTCAGAGTTGGAAGAGGACGAAGAAGATGGCTGTGGTGAGGTTGGGTTTGGTGAATTAGGATTTGATGGATCTGGGCTTGGAGAATTGGGCTGGGTGTTTGTGGAAGAGGAGGCAGAAGTAGTTTCGTCATGGGCCTGCACAATACTATTCGAGTTTGGGCCTGGTGAATTAGTTCTTGAGCCCAACTGTAAAGAGTTGGTTGCATCAGGTTCCTCAGTTGCGACAGAAGTCGGCGAGGAACCACTCGTGGCCGAGACCACCGAAGATGCGTGGTGAAGGTCCAAGCCTGGGGGCGCGGTCGACGGAGCGGATACGAGTGGCTGTTGAGGAAGAGGAATTTGATCCGGACTGGAATCAGACGGACAGGATGACACATCTGAGATGGAACAAGAGGTTTGGTCGACTTCACTGATAGCAAACGGGAAACTTGATTCAATGAATTGGACATGCCGAGAGGTATATATACGGCCCGTGCTTCTGTGGAGACAGAGATACGCACTCTGGGAGAGTGAGTACCCCAAAAAGACGCATTGCATGGATCGATTCTCCAGCTTGTGGTTGGTATAAGGTCGGAGCCACGGGAAGCAAGCACAGCCAAAAATCCGGATTTTCAAGTAGTTTGGTGGCTGTTGGAACAACTTAGCGTACGGGGAGACATTCGCAATGACCGGAGAAGGCAGGCGATTAATCAAGTAAACCGCAGTTGCAAAGGCATAAGTCCAATACCGAGTGGGATCTGACGCTTGATGGAGTAGCGTGAGACCGGTTTCGACAATGTGTCGGTGCTTCCGCTCAGAGATCCTGTTGTGCTCGGGAGTGTGCGGTGGTGACGTGAGATGGGAGATGCCATGATCGGAAAGGAATTGACGGAGGGCAATGAATTCTCCGCCGTTGTCGGAATACAATGTACCAATCTTTGTGTGGAAACGGTTCTCGACCAAAGCTTTGAACGCGACAAAGGTATCACGTACTTGGGATTTTTGTCGTAATGGATAGAACCACGTATACCCTGTATAGTGATCCACCAGGATAAGATAGTACTTGTAATTGTCAAAGGAGTAGACAGGGGAAGTCCATACATCAGAGTAGATATATTGGAGAGGTTTTGTGGAGATAATGGTGTTTGAAGAAAAAGGAAGCTTATGACTTTTATTGATGAGACAATAAGAACAAGGCAAGTGTTTCGACAAAGAATGAGAAAGAAGTAACGAAAAGGTTGAGACAACATTTTGTAAAATAGATGGAGATGGATGTCCAAGTCGTGAGTGCCACGAAATGGGTGATGTTTTTGGTGTAGGAGACGCAAAAAGAGAGACTTTGGACTGGGAATCAACGGGCCACTCGTATAGCTCGTCTTTAGTTCGGCCTTGGAGCAATCGGGCCCCCGTGCTGAGATCCTTCACCTGAAAATGAGCAGGAAAGAATTCAACAGAAACTTGATTAGTATTGCACAAACGATAGACAGAAATCAGATTCTTATGAATATTAGGCACGTAAAGGATTTTGGTTAACGAAAGAGGTTTAGAGGGTGTATAGAGGGAAGTGGAACCAGTATGCGAGATCGGAACTGTGGACCCGTTGGCAATGATGACTTCTTCCCCGCCATTGTAAGGTTGGTGAATGGCAAGATTGTTCAAATCTGAAGTAAGATGATGTGTCGCGCCTGTGTCGAGAACCCAGTTTGCTGCATCATAAGGTGATGCAACGGCCATGTTGGCGCGAGGTTGCCATTGACCTGGAGCAGGAGAGAATGGTCGCGACATACCGCCGGAGGCAGCCGCTGTTGCTTGTAGCTGAGAACAGCGACAAGCGCTGTGACCATGGATCCCACAAATCTGACACTTTCCTTGATAACCACCTGAAGAAGCTTGATCATGACGAGGTTGGAAGTTGTTCTGTTGCCAGGTGTGGTGATTTCTGTTGTTGAACCGGTTTGTACCTCGGTAGTTATTGTTGTTGTTGCGATTGTTTGTGTTTGGTGCACTTCGGACGGTGGCAGCATTCACAGTGATTGATGGAGTAGACGCGACAGCAGCGGAGGCTTGAATTTTGGCTTCCTGGTTGATCAATTTTTCCAGAAGCTCAGTGAGAGAGGGAGGTGCATCTCGGCCCTCAATCTAATCTACTACGTGTTTGTAGTCATCAGTCAACCCGTCGAGGATGGCTTCAGTTTGATCTTCATGATCAACCGACTTTCCAAGAAGCGCCAATTGATCAAACTTGATGGTGAAGCGTTGAAAATATTCAGTGATGGATTTGGTTCCTTTCTTCCACTCTTTGATCTGTTGTTTCAGTTGCTTGATGTGGCCTCGACTTGGCTTGGCGTAAGTGTCCGAGAGAGTGGTCCAGATCTGTGCAGAGGTATCCGCAGTGGATAGGAGTGGTTGAATTGTGACAGTGTTTGCACCCAGGAGTGCGCTGAGGATGAGTTTGTCTTGCCTTTTCCAGATCACATAGGCTGGATTTGGTTGAGCGTTGAGCGTTGGAGATGGCTTTGCAACAGATCCATCAATGTAGCCGGCAAGGTCATACCCATCGAGAAGGGCATGAACCTGACGGCTCCACATTAGGAATTTGGTAGCGGTAAGCTTGGTTACATTTGTCATATTGACATGAAGGATATTTTGAGTAGCGGAGACAGCAATGGTCTCGTTTGATGCAGCCGGAGCAGACATGATAATCGAGAAAGATTGAAATGTAGAAGAAAAGAGAAAAACTTTTGAATGAAAAAAGGGGGTGGCGGCTAAGCTACTTTGGTTGCTAGAAAACGTAGCTCTGATACCATATAGATTTATGAACTGAATGATATTATTCGATGGCTGATTTACGGAGTTATATACTTGTTACAGAGAGTATACATAGAGGAAACTAAATTATAATGAATTACAGTTGAGACCTTTCCTTATACAGTCTAATAGAAGGATGAGAAGAGGAACAACTTGTTTTAATACTTTATCCAAAAAAAAACTTGTTTTAATAATTAATTTAATATATAATTGTACAAAATATCCTATACTTTTTCTGTATTTACTATTTATCTACATATACAAAATCTGAGTTTTCTTTCTTTCTGTAGATGCCTAGAACCTCAAAGTTCTTTGAAGCGTCGTTATTGTAATGCATGTATACGTAAGAAGATATTTTGATTCGTGAAGTGAATTTGACATAATGTGTATAGGATTGGAGTTTGGTTTTGAATTTTGTACAAATGTATTTGTATTTTCTTGTCGGAACTTTAACCTTTTGTTTCATCTTATAGATACTATTTATTGTTTGTATATAAGCATATTCAAAACAAATTAAAAAATTGGCTAACAAATAATAATAATAAAAATTATTATGAAGTTTGCCTGAAGCACTTTTTAATATTTGATTTATTGAAAATCAAGATTTAGCATCATTTCTACTATATGATGCAAAATTAAATTAATTTGAAACATCACTTCAAAACTAATGCTAAAAGTATTAATAGCATCAAATACAAAAATAACTTTATAAAAAAATGAAATGATGTTAAGTCTGAATTATTAAATCATTTTTTGAATAATGCTAGATTCTTTTCGGGTTAACTGTTTTTAACATTGCTTTTTGGTGATAATAGCGACACTAACATAAAAATAACTGATAATAAAATTATGCTCGTTTCGTTTAAGTGATTGCACAATGCTCGTAGCCATTTAATCCAGAGCTTCTATATCTTGGTTGGTATATGTGAATGTTTTCTATTTTATGGATCCTGTGATGCATAATTTAGTTGTCAAAAAAGTGATGCATAATTTAGGAAGACGTCATAGTTATGCAGGCATGATTTGGGGTTGGTTCATTTGTCATTATGTTTGTGAGTGTCCATTATGGCCTCCCTATAGCTTTCAGGCTCCCCCTCATCTATAAGAGTCACATACTCATCCAACGTACGTATATCGCGTAGACGGTATCCTACTTTTGGCTGACCATCTTAATTCAATCTCTTCTCTAGGCTTTAGTTTTTCTTCTTCTTCGTTCTCATCACCATTTTGACCAGAAGTAGGGGTAATTTCTTCAGGGTAGTTTTCACCATCCTCAATCGTTTCTTCTGAATTATCACCTAATTGATGATGTTCTACATTTTTGCTAACCTTTAGCTTTGGTTTTTCCGACCATTGGATGTCTTCGATTGTCTGGTCCTCGAAAAACATAACATCTCTGTTTCTGATTATCTTTCTATTTTTCGGATCCCAAAGCCGGTAGCCAAACTCGTCTTTTGGTGAACCAAGATAGATGCACTCCTTGGTCTTAGAATCTAGCTTAGCTCGTTCATCTTTAGGAATATGGACAAATGCCCTACACCCAAACACCTTCAAATGGTTGTAGGCAACTTTCTTTCCTGACCAAACTTCCTCTGGGATATCACCATTCAATGGAATTGATGGTGTAAGGTTGATGATATGTTGATTGTGGGCCATGACCGCATCAAGATAGCCACTCTAAAGAAAGATTTGAGCAAGTGTTTTGCCATGAAAGACTTGGACAGATTCTTGGGATGAAAATCACTCGTGACAGACCAAAGAAGCTGATTTGGCTATCCCAAGAACGATATATTGAAAAGGTGCTCGAGAGATTCAACATGCACAAGGCGAAACCAGTAAACACTCCATTTGCTGGACATTTCAAGCTAAGTTCAAAGCAGTGTCTAACAAGTGAAAAGGAAAAAGAGGAAATGATGAATACTCCATATGCACCAGCAGTAGGCAATCTTATGTACGCCATGGTATGTACAAGGCCCGATATTTCCTATGCAGTTGGAGTTGTAAGTCGCTTCCTAGCAAATCCAGGAAAGGAGCATTGGAAAGCAGTCAGATGGATCCTCCGTTATCTACGAGGCACAACTAAAAGTTGTCTTTGCTTTGGTAATGGAAAGCTTGAGTTACAAGGTTATACCGATGTAGATTGGGCCGGCGACAAGGATTCCAGGAAATCAACATCAGGGTATGTAACTGCCTTTGCAGGGGGAGCTGTTTTCTGGCAATCAAAGCTACAAAAGTGTGTTGCTTTGTCAACTACTGAAGCAGAATATATTGCAGCCACTGAAGCTTGCAAGGAGATGTTGTGGATGAAGAACTTTCTCCATGCATTGGGAGTAGAGCAAGGTAAGTATGTTCTTCTATGTGATAACCAGAGTGCTATTCACCTAGCAAAGAACTCAATCTTGCATTCTCGCTCGAAGCACATCGATATCCGACATCATTGGATCCGAAACGTTCTAGAAGAGAAACTCATATGTTGATTCCAGAAATAGCACACGTTAATGTGACGGGATATTTCGGATGGGAGACTTGGGAAGCTTTGGATTAATTACTCGAAGAGAAGTTCGGATACAAGAGATTGTCTCGTCAAACAAGCCTTGACGAGACGTAATGCAAATAGCGAATAAAATAGAGAAGAGATGAGCAAATGCTTTTAGGGTTTTCAGGGTAGCGTGACTTGGTCTTCAGGGAATGAAGACCTCTCCTTATATAGTTGAGTTAAGGCGATTCTCTTCTGAATATTCTCCTCTTGATCATAAAGGAAAACTTCTTCTTCTCTTGATTTCTTTCCTTTCTCCGAGTGGCGGCTGCTTCTTTTTCCTTTTTGCTTAAGGTATTGCCTTCCTCCTCAAGGCTTTCCATTTCTGTAAGGAGGCTAGGGCTTAAGACGGGCTGAGCTTTTGTGCTGTTACTCATTGCGACGGGTTCGGGGAAATATGCTCATTTCACCTCTAACATCATACATCTCGACAAAGTACACACTGACGGAAATTGGTCAGACATCATGACGAAAGTGTTGCCGATCAAAACTTTTGAAGATTGTTGTCAAGGCATCGGTATCGTGACAATGTCGGGCTAAGTCGGGAAGGGGGAGATTTGTTGGATATTCTCTCCATTAGCCCAAAATAAACAATGGGCATAATTAACTTTAAAACCCAAATTAAAGTTCTAAGTATAAAGAAAACTCTAGAACTATAAAGAAGAAAATAAAGTTATGGAGAAGAAGAAATATCTAGAAATAACAAGGCTAAGTAGATAAAATTAGTGGAGAACTCTAGAAGAACCTATCACTAGTATAAATATAAGTGCTTGGTCTCATTTGTATCCATCAATCGTAGAAGAAGTTTACAAAAGAATAAAACATTAAAAGCGTTTTGTAATCCCTTTCCTAAGATAAAAGAAATTTTTTCTTAAAGCTTCTAGTTGTCTTATTCCCATCTTAAACCCACAAAAGAATATAGGGTAGTTTTCCCTACACATTTGTCGTAGTATATGCGTTAGGATTGCTTTGTATGATATATATGAAAAATTATAAAGGAAATGATATGTTTAGAAACTTGAACGGAGTTTCAGTATTAGATAAAACAGATACTAATCTAAGAGACTGGAAACACTCTAATAAGACAATTAAGTCCAAGGAATTTGGTGGAAACCTGCCATTATATGTTGTGTTATAAACAGGCTTAAATTTCATTTAAAAATAAAAATACGAATTAGTTATAGAAATTAATCTAGCCGATATCATTTACTCTATACAGTTCAAATTAAGCATATGAAATTGTAGTTTCTCCGATATTAAGTGCAAAACGAATTAAAATATAAGGTAAAAGATATACACTATTCAATAAAAATATCAGCAGTTCTTTCGAACTAACCATTAATCATTGGCTGAAAAAAGTATTATATATCTTCAAGAAAACATTACAAGAAAAATAAAACTTTTAAAACAAGTTTTAACAAATCTATTCAAAACATGGACTAAAGTATAAGAAGTTAAATATTTACGCCCCCGTTAATCATGGTTGTCTGCATATCTTCCTTCAGCACCGGCACCAGCACAGTACAAGCTTCAAATAGCCTTGTAAAGACTTTGTTATTTGGATTCCCTGTTTTAAACCCAAAGAATAATACATCTTTGGTTTTTTTATAGACTATTTGATCTTTTATATATCAGCGTTTTTCAATATTACAATAAGTTAATAACTACATAAACAAAATTCGATTATAGTACGACTTCCTTTTTGTTTGTAGAATGGGTTACAGTACGACTTTTTGGGTAGAAATACATAGAATCTTGAAAAGAGTATTATTTAGAAAATAATCGAAATGTGCATTCATATTGGTATGACTATATCTTCATTGCTGTTGTAATCATGTACCATTATTGCACATTTATTCAAATTCTACGTTATTTTTTACTTCAGAAATTGTTAGATATTTTCTTAAAGTACGAATTTTTGTTCTATCCTTTTTCTGTAGCTCTAAGAACTAATCTCCTGAAAAGAATTTAAACAAGTTAGGGATGTCAACTAAGTAAGGAAGCTGATAAGATATCCGAATATATTCTGACCCCCTGATTACTATCGCTAATATAAATCGTGAGTTCGTTCTAAAATATATAAAGAAATATTAGTTGTATATCCAAAAAGATTTCCGGAAAGAGATCGGGATTTTGAACCCAACGTGAATCGAACACGCAACCTTCTGATCTGGAGTCAGACGCGCTACCATTGCGCCACGGATCCGGATACGATATAATCAAACTTACATTTATCTAACCATATTTGAGCATACTTAAAATAGTTCATGTAGTAAAGGGTCCCTTGCATCACAAGGCGAATGATAAAAGTGGTGTTCTAGCATCGAGCAGTAGAATGAAACCAGCAGAGAACATATCTGAGATGGTGGAGATGCGGTAACAGGTAAAGAGAAAGACTGCCATTAACATATCTCAGAGATGAAAACACAATCGAAGAGTAAATGTTGATGAGGTTAAATTTTTCGGCTGAGTTACATACGAGACATAGTGTAGAAACACTCTTTCTCCAGCTGCGCAAAACGATTTATAATGTGAAGACATTTTTTTGTTGCAACCCAACTGATAAAATCCTGTTTGGGAATTCTTCCCGAAAACCATATATGATAGATGAAAGACTGCAGTAGGCAAGAGTACAATCCAAAAGATCGTACTAGTCAGGAGCTGCAGCTGCCAAGACAACGCTCGAAAAAAATCGCAGTGATCAAACGCACATTCCAATGAAACCACTGGACACAAAGCATTAATTTAGATTGTGTTGAATAATTTTTTCACCTTCGTTTGTCAACTCAATTGGACTAATGTTACGTGAAATATTCCAATCAAAATATACGAATGAAAAATTATGAATATAAAACGTTGACTATGAAAAGTCTTTTATTTAACTGTCTAAAAAAGTTACAACAAGCACATACATGGTCGGAAAAGCGTTTACAAACAATGATAAATAACTCTCACTTAAACAGAATATTCTAAACATTAACCCTCAACTTGCATGCGTGCATGCATTTATTCAAACTACAATATTTTGAAAAGTAAATTGTGTGTGCGCATCTTATGCATAGGTGATATCGTTCAAGCGCATTGGAAACCGGAAGGAAGGTTATTCTTGTTACAAGCGTTGAGAAGAACGCTAAGAGATACTGGAACGTTAAGGTTGATGCCGAGAACGTTAGCCCTAAGAGCAGTGCAGAGACAAACCGCAGCCTCGAGGTCAACCAAACCTTGGATGACCGAGCAGCATGGTTGAACTGATGGCTGACCCAACCGCACGTTGAGTAGACCGCTTAGGACGTTTCCACATACCCCGAGCCTGAGGACATCTATAGGACAGTTCCCAGATGAGCCAGGGGTGCTTGGGCTTGGGACCGATGGAGTTGGGATTGAAGGGCTTGGGACCGATGGAGTTGGGACTGAAGGGCTTGGGACCGATGGACTTGGGACTGAAGGGCTTGGGACCGATGGAGTTGGGACTGAAGGGCTGGGGACCGATGGAGTTGGGACTGAAGGGCTTGGGACCGATGGAGTTGGGACTGAAGGGCTGGGGACCGTTGGAGTTGGGACTGAAGGACTTGGGACCAACGGCCTAGGGTTAGGACTTGGGACTAGTGGCCTAGGGTTAGGACTTGGGACTAGCGGCCTAGGGCTAGGTCTCGAAGGAGTTGGGACTGGCCTGGACTTAGGACTTGGGCTGCAGCGACAATCAGTTGCAGCGGTTAAGGTGAAAAAGAGGATGTTGAGTGCAAAGAAAAGAGAAAGAGCGGACGAGTTCCTGGAAGCCATTTTTTAGTTTTCAAAGAAAGATTGTTGAGTGTGTTCAAGAGAGAGATGAAGTAAGATGAAGAGAAGGTGTGGGTATTTATAAGGTTTTAGAAGAATGTGGAGCGGAACAACTTGTTTTAGTAATTAATTAAATATATAAATCTACAAAATATCTTATACTTTTTCTCTGCGTTTACCTACACATACAAAATCTGACTTTTCTTTCTTTCAATAGACACGTAGAACCGCAAAGTGCTTTGGAACGTCGTAATAGTAATGCATTATGCATGTATAATTACGAAAATATTTTGGTTCGTGCTGTAAATGTGAATGTTTTCTAATGGACCTGTGATGCATAATTTAGGAGGACATCATAGTTTTGCATGATTCGGGATTGGTTCATTAGTTATTTAGTTGTAGTCTTATGCGTTAGGATTGCTTTGTATAATGGAAATGATATGTTTTGGTGACATTATGCAGACGTGTGACTCACCTTCTCATAGGATCCATTAAGATTGATATGTGTTTTCCTTGTTTTTGTATTTTTTTGGACCATTATGTATATAGTAAAAACCCACTCATTCTAGTAATGAAATTCAAATACTTATAAAAAATGATATGTTTAGAAACTTGAACCGAGTTTCATCAGTATAGATTGAACAGAGTAATAGAGCACAGTATAAGGTTTAAATAGCCTTGTAATGACTTTGTTATTTGGATTCCCTTTGGTAATTTAATAGACTAATTGATCTTTTTACAATATTATAATAAGTAAATACATAAACCAAATCGGATTAGAGTTCGACTTTCTTTTTGTGAAATGGGAGGGTTACAGTACGACTTTTTGGGTAGAAATACATAGGATTTGAATAGAGAGTGTTATTTTGAAAATAATTGATTTGCGCATTCATATTAGTATTACTTTATATTTTCGTTGCTGTTGTGATCGATCATGGCCCCATTGCACATTTATTCAAATTATCCATGGTCCGCCATTTTACTTCAGAAACTTCGAAAATGTTGGTAAGAATTTTTGTTTTAAGATTTGTTTTTTTTATCCTTTTTCTGTGGCTCTAAATAAAACTACTCTCCTGAACAAAAATTCAAACAAGTTAGGGATGTCAACTAAGGAAGCTGATAACATATCCGAATATACTCTGAAAGAGACTACGATTGCTTAATCCGATATAAAATTATAATCTCATCAACCCAAATCAGTAAGAAGAAATATATTAACAAAACTCTTAAAAAAAAAAAATATGTGTAGCCTAAAAACTCAATTTGGCTTTGCTTCAGATTCGCCGTCGGTTGTTTTTCCTCCACATCTACTCGCAGTGTTCTCTCCCCAAAACTAGGCCTGACACTTTTTCCCGAAACCCGAAACTCGGACCCAAACTGAACCGAAATACTCGAAACTGAACCAAACCGATTTAAGGCAATTTATCCGATGAGTAAAATATTTGAATACCCGTGAATATCAGGTAATATCCGAACCAAACCGATACCCGATCAGGTTACCCGAATGACCCGAATTATAAGAAATTTTTCTTTTCTTTTTTGAATATTTCTTTGAATTTTTGGATATATTACAATTTTTTGATTTTTTAATTTAATTTTTCGGATTTCCAGATATTTTTGGAGTTTTCGTGAATATTTTCTGAGATTTTGAATATATATTTGGGTTTTCGGATATATTTTTTTAGGTTTTTAGATATATTTTTAGGATTTAGGGTAATAAATACCCAAAATACCCAAACCCGAACCATAGACGAAAATTTTTGGGTAATATTTGGTGCTAAAATTATGGACCCAAACCAACCCAGAACCAAAAATACTGACCCGATACCGAACCGAAACTCCTTAGGAACCTATATAGGTATAGACTTCATATATCCGATAAACCTAGACCTAAACGATTCCAAACCGAACCCAACCCAAACACCATGGGGGGTGTATTGAAAGTGAGATTTGAAGTGATTTAAGGTGATTTGTATTAAAATGACAAATCCAGTGTTATTCAAACTTGAATTCTAAAAACCTTTTTAAAATCCAGTGTTATTGAACTTTGATTTTAAAATCCATCCACTGTTATTGGAAATATTTTTAAAAGTGGATTTTAAAAGAAAGATTTGATTCTAGAGTGATTTGGGGAGATTTCCTTGTTAAAAATAAGAGATTTCAAATCACATGGTTTTAGGTGGAATTTTAGAATAATTTAACTAAAATCACTTGAACTTCTATGATTCACACCAAATTTCACTTCCTTCCTCGAGTTCTGTCCAACAAAAACAACGAGTTTAGCTCCTATGTCTAACATACAGGACCAAGACCAAGATCAGATCAAACTTACGATTGCAACAAAGAAGCGAGCAACTACTAAAGAAGATTTAACAGGAATATCAATCTGGCCTGGTGTTTCCTACCGCCGTATGAGACTTTTATTGTACTCTTGGTCACGATACGGTGAAATCAAAGCCATCGTCTGTGGTGGCAGAAGAGAATGGTGAAGCACACATACTAAGTAGAGTGTGGTTGATTGCCTCATAATCATTATTTTCTCTCAGTTTACAACTCAGGTCACTACCCAAAGAGCTTTCCCTTCTTTCAAAATGCATTTCCGAAATGGGAAGAGTTAAATGAGAACTGTGTTTTTATTTAATTGGTTCTTCTAATTGAAGTCGGAGAATGTAGATAGAAATTGTTGGAAAAAATATATTTGTGACATCCCAAACATTACAAAAAGAAATATATACAAAGAGAGGAACCTACAAGGATACTCACCTAACAAGAAATAACAAAAAATACCACAAATTAGGATGTGCAAATAAATAGTTACGGCCTTATATTTGTTTACCGGTCTTTTTCACTTGGTAGCTGCGTCTTACACTGATAAGACTAAAATGCATGCACTTTTAATGTTATTGCTATCTTCCTTCCATATTTACAAAATACACCAAATACTTTTCTCTGATTTAGCCACATCTTACATAAAGAACCCAAACAATTTAGTTGTGTTTATCCTAACATCTGAGTGCGGAAAATGATCTCCACATTATAGATTTGATACATCATACAACAAAATTGGAGGGCCGAATGTTTCTCATGCAAAAGTTAAATGTCTTATGTAAATTAGAAGCCAAATTTTGAGGGCCCAATGTTTCAGATTGTAGGTATACAAAATGAAAATTCGAAAAACAATACAAAATCTTTTAGATACATAAACTCGGGCCAAAAACAAGAAAATAATATAATGTGAAAGATATTTGCACGCATACTATACAAAAGGAAAATTATATATATAACCCGCACATATGTGCGGATAATCACCTAGATATAAGCCAACATTTTATTAAATATAAATATTAAATATTCAAATAACTTATTTTTCTTCTTGCTTACAGCATCCAAAATCTTTGGCATGGCTCTATAATTATATAACATCCGAAAAAATAAAGAGCCAATCTAATATAACCGTAATGAAATTCAAAGAGAAAAGAAAAATTAAATTAAGGAGCCAATCTTTATTTGCTATATTTTTTAGATATCAATTCTAGAGGGAATTGCCTCATATAACCCACAATTTGATTTGAAATGCAAAAATAGACCCCCTATTGCACTTATGTCAAAACTAATCTTTTGGAGTTGCCAAATTACAAACCTCACCCTTCTGAACAAAGAAAAAACGCTAACCTTTTGACTGTTATACCCCGAAGTCTAACTCTGAAGTCTAACTCTGAAGTCTAACGCTGAAGTCTAACTCTGAAGTCTACTCATGACGTCTAACTGTGAAGTCTAAGTGTGAAGCCTACTATGAAGTCTAACTCTGAAGTCTACTATATAATAAAATCTTAAATTTAAAGTTTAAAATTTATAAAAAATATTTTGATAAACTTATTTACACATAAATTTAACACAGACAATTACAATCCATATAAAATAATATGCAAAGAAATTAATCAATTTAAATCAAGTAAGACAAATTATGTTAAAATACAGTTAGAAATTTGTGTGAAGTCAACTCATGAAGTCTACCAAATAACAAAATCTTAAATTTAAAGTTTAAAATCGATAAAAAATAATTTTGGAAACAAAATTTATGGATAATTTAAATGAACACAACTTCTATCTATGTAAAATAATATTTCATGAAAATGAATCAATTTATAAGTTTCATGAGTAAACCATCACCAAGCTTAGTGCTTGAGGTTTAATGTGTAGGGTTTATCATTGTCATTGTTAGGGTTGAGAGAATTTTGCAGAAAACAAAATGTTTGTGGTTCGTTTAACGATTTAGAGGTCATGAATTCGTACTTTATAATGTTAATTGCGATTATGTAAACATAATTAACGTTTACTAGAAGTTGTTTCTTAAAAATTCGATTTAGGGTTTAGGGTTAGTTAGACTTCACAGTTAGACTTCTTTATGAAGTATGAAACCCAAAAAAAACAGGGGGGAAACGAAATATTTTGGCGGGAAGCGGAAATAAGGGTTAGTTAGACTTCATAAGTAGACTTCATAGTTAGACTTCACAGTTAGACATTTGTGTGAAGTCTACTCATGAAGTCTACCAAATAACAAAATCTTAAATTTAAAGTTTAAAACCGATAAAAAATAATTTTGAAAAAAAATTTATGGATAATTTAAATAAACACAACTTCTATCTATGTAAAATAATATTTCATGAAAATGAATCAATTTATAAGTTTCATGAGTAAACCATCACCAAGCTTAGTGCTTGAGGTTTAATGTGTAGGGTTTATCATTGTCATTGTTAGGGTTGAGAGAATTTTGCAAAAAACAAAATGTTTGTGGTTCGTTTAACGATTTAGAGGTCATGAATTCGTACTTTATAATGTTAATTGCGATTATGTAAACATAATTAACGTTTACTAGAAGTTTTTTCTTAAAAATTTGATTTAGGGTTTAGGGTTAGTTAGACTTCACAGTTAGACTTCACAGTTAGACTTCACAGTTAGACTTCTTTATGAAGTATGAAACCCAAAAAAAACAGGGGGGAAACGAAATATTTTGGCGGGAAGCGGAAATAAGGGTTAGTTAGACTTCACGGTTAGACTTCGTGTTGTAGTCTACTTAATAATCACAACTTAAATTTAAATAATTAAATTGTAGCAAATTCTTTTGATTAAAAAAATTTATACATAAATAAGATGTAAACATTTATCATCTATGAAAAATAAAATTGTATAAAAATGAATCCATATAAGGGTCAGTTAGACTTCATTACTAGAGTTTATAGTTAGACTTCACAGTTAGACTTCACAGTTAGACTTCACAGTTAGACTTCATTATGAAGTATGAAACTCAAAAAAAAACAGGGGGGAAACGAAATATTTTGGCGGGAAGCGGAATATTAGGGTTAGTTAGACTTCATTATTAGACTTCATAGTTAGACTTTACTGTTAGACTTCACATTTAGACTTCACGGTTAGACTTCATAAAGAAAACCGGCATATTAACTGTTCAATGGTTGGTCGAATTGGATATAATAAAATGTTAACCGGCCACAATCGAGATCTAACCGGTAATCACAATCTCACGAATTACTGACCCAAAATTAGGGTTTCACTTTCACATTTCACAATTCACTTTCACTTTCACATCCATCTGTTCCGTTCCGTTCTCTATCTCTCTCGAATAGGCGATTTGCAAATCCGTCCGCTCCGTCTCGTCTATTATATAATGAGAGGTCACCTCTCTCCATCCTGATAACATGTCAGCATGTGAGAGAGTGCCACCTGTCACTTTCTTTGCTTCACCACCCGCCACGTGTCAATGTATTTTTCAGTTTGGGAAAAACAATTAATCTCTTAATCGACGCTTCCTTTTTCCTCTCTGATGATTCACAAATTTACTGCCTCAGTCGACCTTTACAGCTTCTTCTCTTTCAATCGATTCAAAACTCCATTATTCCAAACCCTTGATTGTCTATTCGATCTGCTACATATCCTCATCTATATTTCCGGAAAATCTATCACCTCGATATTATATTATAGTATTGTGATCTGATCGAATTGGAGACATCTACAGCTTCAGGATTACGAGCAAGGACGAGGTTAAGCCCTTTATTGGCCAACTGAAATAAGGTTACACGAATAGTCACATATCTCCCACTCCATTGTTGCTTCCTCTGCTCTTTCTAACAAGGTATCCATCGCTTAGATAATAGAGAAAAGTTGTATCTCTCCATATAATACATTTTAACTTTGGCTTAATACTGCATTCCTTGGTAGATTTCGCTTACGAAACAACGACTAACTCACTGTTTCGTGCTTTTGTTTTTTTTGTTTTCATGATATGAACACACTATATATCTGTAGGAGTGGAGAAGAGGCTTATTAGGCTGGAGAAAGAGGTTCAAGATTTTAAGATTGTTCATGTCAAGCTTTTCTACCTTTTTTGGTCTACTTGAGGTCAGGAGACAATTCAATATTGCAGATTTGTATTCATTGTTTTACATGCAAGATTAAAGCCAGCTTATGCACGAGATATTGTATGACTTTTGTTTGGTGTTCACCGCAGAGGAGAACCAAAAGAGAAAAGACATGGAAACTATTTACCAACTCTTACGTATAGCCATCAGATCCGTGCTCTGAGGCCAAGAGTATCTACAGGTTTGGATCATTCGGAGGTCCTAAAATGCTTGCTTGCAAATTTGATCATCGCATAAGGATGGCATTTAGATTTTAATTGATTTGTGGATAACCCAAAGCTTACTTTATGATGCAGGAATATCTTCTTAGCTTTAAGGGGATGATATTCACTTGCAATGACCTCAGCAACAACAAAATCTAATCACCATTTCACTTTAGTTCATCTACAATATTAATTTCTTATATACCATATTATGAAAGTCCATGTATAGTACATTGCCTTCATTAGTAATATATGACTGCAGAAAACATCAATTGGCTGAGACAACATAACGAACCAAGAACAAAACGAGCAAGGTTAGATTTTTTATTTTCCCTTCTGTCGTATTGGCATTTTGCAATAACTATAACTCTTTTCAACTTATTAACATACTCAATCCTTGAAACCGTTTATGTATTCACTATATTCACAGAAAAACTGTACAAAATGAAGCTAAAGTTAGAAGAGATATGTAAAAACTGTGTGAAGATTCTCTTAACATCATAACAACATCTTCAGTGATGTGTGGCTGTCTTATGACTCTCCGCTCCTTAGTAAGGATCTACGATCAAATACACTGCTTCGAAACAAGTGATTATTAACAAGGCTGCGTCAGCTAAATACGGCTCAGTTTCTCAGTTGCAGTGTTCTATCATGCCAGGTTAGTCAAAAATTTAACCATTGTTTGTTGCCATGTTTTTGGTATTGTTCTGACGATATGACTTTTGTAGTTTATAATATCAACTCTCAAGTGTAGATTCAACTTTTTCTTTCAGTAATCAAATATAGATGTAAATAACTCTTCAGATTAATTTAATGTGATCTTGGAATTTCTCAGGGCAAATGAGTAATTGGTGCAGTATGCTGCTTGTGGAAAATTCTATTCTAGTCTCTGACATCCTGCCAGGTAAACAATATTCTCTGATCTTATACTTAACTTGGACTATGACAATTGGAGTTCTACAAAATTGATCTAAATTGAGTTGAGATATAGAAAGTCACTTTGAATGATGCTTCGATAATATTCACCTTGGTAGTGAAAGTGAAATAAATAAATTAACATCCAATGGCTAGGATTTAAATGGATTTGTTAGACTTCTCCGTCAATTTGATAACAAAATCTGCAATCCTTGTCTTCATTGATCAGTATATGGTTTCATCATAAGGGAACTATCTCATTGAATACGCTTTTAATATTCTTGAGAAATGAGTTTATGACATACATTCACTTTACGTACCAGTGTAGGTGGAGCTTCTGAGGACTTTGCCCCTCTCATTTTTTTATGATGCTGGTCCGTATCTGCTATTCTGTTGACAGCTACTGGAGCTTATTTTGGACCTTCCTTCTCAAACATAATTTTCTTGGTATGTATAAGAACCCGAGAAATATAAGGGAAAGTACTTCTTCCCAATATCATCTCAACACACGGGTGTCGCTCTCCTCACTCTCACTGTGCATTTCACAAACTCTTAAAAAACAGCTCTTGCATCAAATTTTGAGTATTCAAGTTGTAGCCCTTCACTCTTTCTTTGCGATACTTTGCTATTCAAGTTTCAAATTGCTTCCTCTTGCATCTTTTCATTGTTTTTGTTTTTTTTTTTAATATCCAACCTGACATTCCATACTTTATATCCAATAAAATTCGAAATCTTTGCTGTTATATTTTCTCCTATGTTGGGTAATATATGCATTTACTGTTGTATATTTTGGCATGAAACTTGAAATCGGTAATGGTAAATGAAAAGGGAAAATACGATAGTGATCAAACTTAGCAAAAGTCGAAAGTGATCAACCAAGAGCATTTGTGAAGACATTCTAGAATACATAGGTCACTGTTTCTAGAGGAGAAAAATAGGCCACTGAAGGTAGGAGAAATATTTTTTACTTTGTGTACATATCAATATGTTCTAGAAGATATCTGCCTGCAAATGATTTGTGGTGCTACTTACTGTAACCTAACTTTGCAAAGTTACGAGGAATGGTTCGTTTCTCCAACTATAGGAAGCAATGCTTTTCTTCAAATTAATAATGAAAACAGAGTTATGTAGTATGAATCAGACTCCAAACTACAGGAGATAGAAGAACTGAAATCAGAGAAAGAAAAGATGGCAGTGGATATCGAGGAGCTAAACTTTCAGTTACAAGAACCTGAGCAGCTGTTGGCTGACATTATATCACAGTTGGATTCTGCTCAGAGGTCAAACAGTGTGGCGGATACACAGCTCAGATGTATGATTGAGTCATATAGATCACTTGAAACACGTGCAGCTGATTTGGAGATCGATGTGAACCAGCTTAAGGAAAAGGGAGATGAATAATGCAACCACCAAGAAGCCATTGTGATGTGTCATGAGCTCGAAGAACATATTCAGAGGTGAGTAGAGCTTGATTGTTCCTATTTAATGATCCAGATTAGTGTTAAGTAGTCTGGATGTTTACTTACATCCAGATTACTGTTAAGTAGCCTGGATGTTTACTTACTTTTTACGTTTTTTCTTAGAAACAGTAACACTTCTTTGGTTGCTGAGGATGAGGAAGAAGGTGATACCAAGGCCAAACAGGTAATGTTTCCGCAATGCTTTTCAAACTCTTATTTCAGTGCTAACCATGTTTTTGCTTCTTATATTTGAGAATTTCTGATGTAATCTTGACTGTTTTTCTGCATTGCTATTCATAGCTCTAGCTTATTGATCCAAGTATCGCTCATAATCCTCCTCTTATTCAATGTCTGTCGTTCACAATACTACATGCAATCAGTTTAGGTGCATACACATCTATAGACTCTACATGCATTGATTCTTTAATCCTTACAACTTTGAAGCTTTGAGTAAAAGAGTAAGAGAGGAAACAAAAAAGATAACTAACATGAAAAATTGTGCAGGAGAGAGATTTAGCATCAGCAGCAGAGAAGTTAGCAGAGTGCTAAGAAACCATATTCGTGTTAGGGAAGCAGCCGAAGTCATTATGGCCACAACCTGAACAAATAAGGCCACCACATAGACATAGTGAGTCCTCTTCTGAGGATGAACTACGCACCAAGAACTACGCAAGAACAGTTGGTGTTTTAAATAGAATCTTGGGTTAACCAGGTCCCTAGGTTTATGGAATCTCCAAAATGCACTTCTGACTCAGAGACTAGCGATGTGATGATATCACAATCACAAGTGGGTTCAAGGCTCTCAAAGTCAGGTTTATCTGGAAATCCAACACCATGGATACCCTCCAGAGGAATCAGCAGGTTCATCTCCTTCATAGCAGGGTATTAGCCTTTGAGAATTGAAATAAAAGGGAAAAGAGGCTGCGTGAATGTATGTGTACATGGTCACGAATTGAGACAGTCAGTTACCCCTTCTTTATCCAACGACATGTGCATTTTAATGTTTGATGTATTGTTACTGAATAAAATAAGGATGTAATATTTTATTTACTCAACAAATAACTGTATCTTTCACCAACAAAACACATACAAAATAGAAAAATTTACGAACTATGTGAAATTGTAATAGAAAGTGAAAAAAAAAGTTAAACCGCTTTACCTCTTGGTGGATGTTTAACATTACAACAATTCCAAAAACAAAAAATCATCATAAAGATTTTTGTTTCCCCTGTAAATAAATTAAACGCAAAATTTCTAGAGAACCAAGAACATAGAAAATTGTCTTTCAATATGAGTTAAAACCCAACATACAAAATTAAGCACTGTCTAATAGCGATATAAAATAGACAGACGGACAATTTATTCACTTTATAGATAATTTTACACATATTGTAAGTGTTAGGATGACTGGAAAAATAAAACCTACAAGTTTAGAGTTTGAACAAAACACACATGTTAATCAAGATTGATTAAAAGGTTAAATACACTTTCAACATTACTACCCGCGCATAGCGCGGGCTTTTACCTAGTCATCTAAAAACTCACTAAAAATCAAATCACTCTAAATCACTCCAAATCTCACTTTCAATACACCCCCCATAAGTCCCTGGCCTACCCAAAACTACTCTGGTCTTGTAATTTATTACTGACCATAATAAGGCATTAATTTACTTGCCAAATTTTTGTGATGGGCCACTAATATAATTCGGGTTTCTGCGCATGTAGAGATTTTCGTATGTTTTTATTGAATCAAAACAACACAGTTACCATATTTAATCATGGTATTGTCTAATTTGTGCATTGCACTACCATTAAATTTCATTTTCTCAAAAAAAATGCTACAAGATAGTTTCGTAATCAGATAAATATATCTGGCGCTGAACTATCACCTGAAAATATCCAAATACCATACTATAGTATCCTCCTGTATCAGTAGATTTACGCTTAAGAAAGGTTCACGATTGTCTTAGGGTGCAAATGATTGATACATTAGAGGAACAAAATTAGGTAGAATTGATTATTCCCTTGCATTCTGCTAAAAAGTTTCCATTTAACATAATTTAGCATTCCACCAAATTATGTTGAGCTCACTCAAAAAGTGAAAAATAACTCTTATTCTGCTGAAATTTGTTCCTCTTCCAAAAGAGAGTGGAATAAAAACTAACGTAACTCACATTAACTTCTCTTATTTCTCTAATTCTTATTCCACTCTATAGTATTCCTCTTAGGCTATTTATTCTACTTATGCACCACCACTTGCACCCTTAGAGAAGTTTATACTGTTGTCCAGAATAACTACAAATTTAGTTGATTTCAAATGGACTTACTAGCATTACGAAGGAATGCTACGAGTTTGAGGCATGCGGTAGACCAGATTTACCTATTCCTCGTAGTACAGGGATTTTAGGATTTACATGAAAAAGATTTAAAAATGATAAACAAAGAATATTATTCACTAATTCACGAAATAGTTTAAAAAATCTTAAACAAAGAATCTTTGCCTCAAGTTTTCTATTTTCTCTGAATTCCTGAGATCATATTCATCCGAATTCACAACATGTATAATATTCGTCAAATGTGAATGGATAAAATTAAAAAGGGGTGCCCAAATTTTGATAATCAATATTTAACTTTATGGACAAAAACAAAACTTAAACTAAACTTGATGCACATGTCTTATAGTTGTTAATCTGGACATTGACCTATGGATAAGTCCATATCCAAATTAATATAGGCGGATATAGACACGTTTATTTTTGATATGGGTATAACCGGACATGTCCAATTTAGGCCATGAACAAATGTGGACGGACATGTATGGACATGGATTGTCTAATGGACATAAAAATCTAGATCAAATTGATTTGGGGCAAAATTATTTGTCATAATCTGCCCAAAGAAACAAACCGATTTTTCAAAAAAAATTATATAATTAAAAATCTGTTTTTTTGTCCATTGACGCCTATAGACAGTCCATTTTCGATGGGTCATAATGGGTATGAGCCAATATGGACATGGTCCTAAATGAACATGGACAATATTTTGTCCACAAAACAAATAGACATTATTATACAGGCTAATATGGATATGAACACCCTTATTGACAGCTCTAACATGTCTAGAATAACTGCGTCAAATATCATTATGCTTTTTTATTTATTATTTCACGATATTTCATGATTAACTCTCAAAACGTACAAAGTCTCAACTTCTGTAAGAAACCACACAAAATTAGACTTATCATTCTACACCTCCAAGAGTTTCAATATGGGATCGTATTCGTTACCACCTTGATAGATGCTGGCTATGTCAATTGTAAGCTTTGGAGTTTGGATCGTACCATTTAATTTCCACGTTATACCGATATTCATATATCATCTGGTTTAGGCTACTAATGTTCATAAGTCATATGTACCATTCTGTTGTAATGCTGGCTTTTGGGGGGTTACCATTTATTTTTTATTATTGTCTATATAACTTCAGAATAGTCTTCATACTGAAAAACAAAACTAGAAATTTTTTTTTCTCAGTTTCATTTTATAAATGTCGGAAATTCTTAGAAAAGGTTTTGCAGGTTTACACTTGGTCCAGTTGATGTATTTTAGTGGATATATTAGGTCAACATATACTTTGGTTCTTTTGATCGTTATAATAAAATAAGTGAATTATTCTTTGAGAATTACAGCGGAAACAAGACGGTATAAGAAGTAAAGCAACATTTATTGGATTTAACAATTGAAAATGGAAGAAATTGAACAAAGAATCATACTGAATGAAAAACATGGAAAGAGAGATTAAGAATTATAACCAATGGAAGCATTGATAAATAGATCAAGCGCATTTGTATCCAGAAGGCACTTTCCTTCCACAAACATTGAGAAGAAGACTGAGTGAGACGGGAACATTAAGCTTGATGCCTAAAACATTAGCCTTTAGGGCGGTGCAGAGACAAGCAGCTGCTTCAAGATCAACAAGACCCTTGAGGACCGAGCAGCAAGGCTTGACTGGCGGTTTGCCCAGCTGGATTTTGAGTAGATCCTTCAGAACATTGGCGCAAACGCCGAGTTTAAGAGTGTCTTTAGGGCACTTTCCTGATGAGGAAGAAGGTTTTGGGGTGGGCTTAGGTTTAGGCTTGGGTTTGGGGATGGGGCTGCAGCCACCGCCACATGCAGTGGTCAAAGTGAAGAAGAGGATGTTGAAAGTGAGGAAAAGTATAAGGGAGGCTGAGACTTTTGAGGCCATCTTTGGAAATATATATTTCTGTGTTGAGTAAGAAGTTTTAAAATAGAATTGGTGTTTAGTGAGTGATGAAGAAAACTGAAGGGGTGTGTGTATATATAATAGGGTTGTAAGGGGTTGGACAGTTAAATAAAGCTGTCATTACTGTTTTATTTAGAGGAATTATATATTAGTTCTGTGATATATTAGTAACAGCAGATCATAATGGGTTATTAGGTTGTTAATAAAAATTGCATTTTTTATTTCACTGAGAAAATGAATGTTCAATTATGGAATTCGTTTAATAATTAGCAATAATTAAACACCATTGTGCTGTCATGGATTTTTTATTTTGTCAAATTTCTGAAAGTTTATTTGAAACTATATGGTTTGATGTTCCATTTGCATTATACTTTCGAACGATATTGTACAACAAGTAGTAAAAAGATAGATGTTTCTTTGTTGGTTAATACTATGGTAGATGTGTTTAATATCCTTATTCATTACCTAACTAATATTTTTATTGATCAAGAATACTAGGGTTTTACGAAAAGTATGGATTTACAAATAAGGATATGTTCAATTTGAAAAAGCAAAATGACTGTTCATGATTCATAAATCATAATATCATGGATTTTACATTCTCATCGACGTTTATTTATATATTACAGTTGTTGGTATACACTATATATTTGAAAACTGGTTGTTGAACCGTTGATTTTTTTATAGAGATTGATTTTTTTTTTCCGTTGATATTTGGACAAGATAGTAGAATTATTGAATGATGACTTTTTGAGTATTAATTTATTATATTTTGTGTGGGTCGACTTAAGGATATACACTGTTTTTGGATCCTCGTATAATTCCAAATTTGATACATGTTTTAGGGTATAGATTTATGGGATTTGTACAATTTGTAATCACAGTATACTGTGATTACCAAAATCAATATCTAAACTAGGATCAATGCACATGGGTTTACAACAATTACTCATAATTCCCATGTGTAGCTGGCGATTGTGTCTGAAGATCAGTAATTTGGAATTTTGTGACAGGTCTGGCTTTCACATTTTTGTTGGCTTTATCCTTCTCATTTTTTTTTTTTGTAAATAACTTTTCCTTTAGTTAATCGATTCGAGAAAAAAAAAATTGTATAATAACCAAATAAGTTTGTAAATAACTTTTCCTTTTGTAAATTTCTGCAGTACCAAACAGAATTATTAGTTATTATTTACAATCGTTTTGCTAAGAAAAAAAAATTAAATTTATATATGATCAAAACTTGTAGTACAGCCAAATTTAAAATCAGCATATTCTACGTTCTTGACAAAAAAAAAAAAAAATGTTATATACAAATATTGATCTAATACTTTTTAAAAAAGGTTAGAAGATCTTACATAGAAGAAAATCGTTATCCGTTAAAGATGATATATGAAGGCTGTAGATTTTGCCAATGAATTTCGTGTGGCCTAGACTCTTTCCTAAGTTCAAAGTTTCGTTGGTCAATCCGAAAGTAAAAGTCATAGGGATTGTAAAAAGAACAATTGAACCACTTATTTTAACGTCAACTAGGAAACGAAAAAAAAAAAAAGAGAGAGGCAAAGACATTCTTCATGGGATAAGCCGCTCAATACTAGCGACACATTTACGAAGAAACATACACTAAATTAATAAGAAGTATCATAATTAATTGCTAATTTAGTTGAACAGTGATAGGAAAGGTTATTGGAAGGGCACAGTTCAAGGGATTCTTAGATGAGCTTTATTGCACCAACATGGAGCAACACTTACTCCGTTTGCAAGACTAGTAAACACTGTTGATAAATCAGTGCGAGATAAACTCATCTTCGTTCGTAATCAAAAAGACCACGCTATGATGATCTCCTAACGGTTTAGTTTGGCACTCACCATTAATACCTCTGGTTTTAGCTCTATATCTTTCCTGCCTCTTTAAATCATATGTCCTTTCTTAGATTCTTCAATAATTTTCAGCCTTACTTACTTTTTATTTCAAAAAAAAAACAATTGTAGTAAATTAAGTTTTACATGACAAGGAAGAAAAGGGAAGGGTTCCTATGTGCTTGATTAGTAATAAAGACATAAGACAATTATGCTACTGCTTGTACAACAATTCAATATTTTGACGTATATTTATTACATCATCACACATGTCTTAGTCTTATTCGTTAATTACATATACATGAATCTAGGGTTGAATTTGGATGTTAGACAAAACCAATTCGACAACATGAATAGAAGATATGAATATATTGTAGCTATGTTGGGCATTGAAATCCATCGGGAAGGGTTCCTCCACAGGCGTTGAGAGCCAAGTTAAGGTGAATAGGAGTGTCGATAGTGATGCCGAGGATGCTGAGCTTTAACGCGGTGCAAAGGCAAACCGCAACATCAAGATCAATTAGACCAAAGAGAATAGAGCAACAAGGTCTCATTTCTGGTGCGCCAAGATTCAGGTTGATAAGGTTGAGAACATTCGCGCATGTCGAAAGTTTGAGAGCGTCTCTTGGGCAAGTCATCCCATCTACGAAAACAGGGGTAATGAGGTTGAGGAAGAGAAGATTGATGACTAGAAATAGAGCAAGTGTGCTTGAGGTCTTTGTAACCATAGTTGATCAATGATCACGATCTTGTATTTTTTATCTTCCTCTATGTTATATGTGTATGTTTGTTAATTGTAGTTATGGAGAGAATACATAGACGTTGAAGGGAGATTAATAATGGTATTTATACTGTTTGAAATGTTCAGTTGTTTGATTAGGATAAAGTGACTTAGAGATTGCCAACTTAGTGTCTAACTAGGGCTAATTAATTTATTGTTGAAGATTAATTAGGGAAATGCAATTAGGTATTTTAGATGAAGTACGTAAAGTTAATACAAAATTAGCCCTTCTGATTAGTTTTTTAATATTAAAATTAGGATTCTTCATAAGATGGTCCCTAATCTACTTAGTAAAATAATTACCTGTTCATCTGAGTATAAATATATGAACATATAAAATTCGGTCGAAAATTCCCTAGAATGTAGAGACATAATATGAAGAATCAAATCTAATTAGGTTGAGACTTTTTTTTTCTTGGGGTGCAAATTAGGTTGAGACTTAGTGTGGATCTGAGTATAAATGTATGTACATAGGGTTTACTTGTTTAAGCTAGGGACAAGTGTCCACTTGAAAATCTTATTGTTTGTTTTCTTTGTTTTTTAGACCTACTGGCTAATATTAAGTATCAACAAATGAGATAGTGGATATAGATAGTTCATAATAGACTTATCACCTTCGAAACATTTTCAGGAATAATAGGTGGAGGAAGCTTTTTCTTGTGGTTTTAATAAATTACAAAATGCAGAAAGAAAGTCATAAATGTTGTTATTTAGTCATATCACATATAAGTTCACGTTTTTATTTTGACCCAACATTAGGCACACTTTCCTTTTACGTGAATAGGAATATAGACAATGAAAAAATGTAATGAAAAATGTTAGTTATGATTATATAATGATTGTTGTGGTGGTTTTCAAGTGAAGAACCACAACTCTCACACTCACAATTTTTGTTTAGTAGTACAACCACATTTATAATTCGAATGTAAACAAACAATGTGGTTGTACTAGTATCACCGCCATTGGAGTGATACTAGTACAAACCAGGCTAGAACTTACAAGTTCTGATTCATAATCATTCTACAAATTCTAGACAAAGCTTAGTTTCATGTTTCAGCGATTAAAGTCTGAAGAAAAGTGATGAAAATTCAAGAACAAACCGTATTGGCTCACTAAGCAAACAAACCTATAACTAGAAGCCGATTCCTACCTCAAAAATGCGACCAGGCACAATTTTTCAATAATCAAAGAACAAACCGAATTTTTTTAATTAATGCTCTGTTCAGTTTTATATTTAATAATTTTAAATTTACGTCATATTAAAGATTCATTATCATAGATGATTTCATTCATTTTTCTTCATTTTCTTTTATCGTTCATCTATTGGTCACCAGAAGTATGTGTAATAAAAGATTGAACCTTACAATTGACAAAATTACAAACAAAGGAAGAAGATGTTAGTCTTTACTACTTTGATCATTAATTTAACTCCTGGCTTTCCTCATTGCCACACACTTCCTCCAACATTTCCATGAATGCTTTCTTCCTGTTTCCTCTCATCGTTGTCGTCGTCGTCGAGCTACAACAAATGTCGGGAATCGATGCTTCTTCAAATCTCGTCCATAACTCTTTCTTCAGAGTACTCTCACCCGCTCTAGTCCTGTTTTTCGTCATCACACTCTCTACTTCTTTAAACAGTGGAGTAGTCTCAACCACCATTGACATGCTTCCCTCTAAAGAAACAAAAAAAAACAGTTGAGAAAGTGATCATAAATAAGACTCAATGAAAGGACCAGAAATATTGAAACTTTTGTTTGTTTACCTTTGGTGTGTTTTGCTTCTGGTTTAATGTTTGGAAAAGCAAATGAAGATACCATTCTTGATTCATCTGCTGGTTTCTTCTCATTCACACGCTCCAGTAAAACACATGTTGCAGGAGGAGAGAACGACCAAACCGGCGAGGATTCAAGATCCGTTCTTCGAGTTATTGGAGCATGTTGCATCCCCAAAAGCTCTGGATACATCGAACAGAGATCGTCTGTTTTATCAATACCTGAGGAGGACTCAGAGCTCTGCGATCCGTTAAAAGTGCTAGCTCCAAATTCAGAGCAGGTAGATTTACAAGCCCCTTGCTTTCCCGGTTGAGATGATTCAAGAACCGGTTCAAACAGTGTGCAAGACTTCAAAGGCGACATCTTTAAGCAAGGGGTCATTAGAAGCTCAGACTGAATCTTCCTCCTGAGAACTGGTGAAGACAATGGTGGCTCACACTCTACTAAACCAAGCCCTGCGGTTTTCGTTGACTCGCCTCCTAAAACATCATCATCACTTGTTTCTTTAGAAGCTTCAAGCGGTTGGTTTGCAGTAGAGTTCCTTTTAGATTTCAGCTTGGAGGCATTCTGATGTTTAAGGAACTCAGATTTGCCTAAGGGTAGTGGTGTCAAAAGAAAGAGTTGTCTACCCTTTTGGACGTTATGATCACCACGCCATGACACGAGAGGAGAAGGAGAGACTAATGGCTCAAACTGAGTAGGCTCAGGACTCTCAACATCATACAGTTCTTCTTCTTCTTCATCTTCGCTCGGGCACACACTGCTAGTGCTGCTCATCAAAGACTCTTCTTTCTGATCCTTCGAAAGCAATTCTTCACCAGATATTGCTTCTTGCAATCGAGGAAACCATGGCTGCATATTTCAAAACAGGTCTTTTCACTTCTTAGAGCAAAATGTTCAAACACTAGAAGTAGAAGGAAACAAAAGCACAATCGGTAAAAGAAAATGAAACCTTTAGCGAGGAAAGCATATCGGACAAGACAGATTTAAAAGATTCAACTTCTCTTCTCCCTTGTTTGCTCATGGTTTTAAGCTTTGTGGCCTTCACAACAAGCTCATCAATCTAAAAAATTCCAAAAAACCATTAGCCATAACTCATAACACAGAGAGCATAGAGATTGACAAAGCACGGTTCCTTAACCAAACAAGTTGTTGATCATTGTGAATCAAACAAAGAGACAACAATTTCAAGATAACAACATAAGCTCTCAGATTAAATATCAAAAAGGAAATGACTCAAGCCAAGAGTAGCAAACTAGCAAGCACCTGGTGAAGAACAGATGAGATATCAAAATGTACAAGGGAGAGTAAATCAAGTTCACTATCTCCCTTATCTTCTTCTTCTCTATGTTTCGCTTCGTTAACTGAAAAAAAAAATATCAACCAGAGAACAGGAAAATTTGTATCCTTTACAAAAATTTCGCCAAGTATACAAGAAACTCATATCGCTGAAAAATGAAAATTGTAGATACCTATTTCTCTAAGAAGATTATCTCTTCTTGTCATATAACGTTCCATTTCCATAGATTATATGAAAGGAGCTTGGATTTGCAACAATTTGGATCTGGAGAAGAAGCAAAAGCAAACGCAAACGCAATTGGTATCTCGATATCACGCTATTCTTCAAATGTGTGACAATATATTCACCAGATTGCGAAGAAAAGTGAGATATAGAGTTCCAAATTCTCATACACGATTGGAAATGAGGATTCGAAATTGGGAATTGACGATAGAGATGCTTATCGAAGTAAGCCGAGGAAGAAGGAGGATAGAGAAAGGACCTGATGAGACGGAGAATTAGGTCACGCAGAGTGACGATCTGAGCCGACCAGTCTGGTTGGAATCCGTCGGCGGAGAGAATAGTTGAGGCACCTTCTTAGGGTTTGTAGAAGAAGACGAAGGCGGGATTTTGAATTTTTTCGGGTTTGAAGTTTCGAAGAAGATGACAGCAATGTACAGAGAGAATGAGAGAAAATCGAAGTATTTTTTTTGTCTTTTTTTTTTTTCCTTCTGCCGACCAAATTTGTTTTCGCGAGAATAAAAATGAAATATAAATTAATTAGGCCGAAATTTAGTTTGGGCTATAGATAGTATTCAGGCCCAATAATATGGATCTTATTATACGCCTAGCCTGTTACTGTGCAGAATACATAAAAAAAGATATCAAAATTGTCGAGATTTTTATTTTTATTTCCAAAATATATACCACACAAATTTTAAAATATAAAAATTTTGTTTTTAAGATCAGAGAGAAAAAACAGAAAAAAATGATTTTTTTAAGAAACTAATATTTGTGTTTTAAAAAAAAACGTTAATGATATTTTTAAAACATACCTTACAATTTTTACCTAATAAAACGTTATCTAGGTATGCACTTCCCCTTTGGATTATATATTGTTTTAATTGGTTTAAAACCGTTGGAAAAAAAAATTGTATATTTTACACTTTGTTCCAAACTCTTACTGCAGATCGCCAGCTAAAATTCCTTAGGGACGATAACCACATGGTCCGCACACATAATTATTCTTGTAATTTTGGTTTTACATACATATATCATTATTATAATTAACCCTAAGTTGTAATTAAATAATCAAACTAATTTAAATCTATACTCAAGCCACTCCGCTTACCCTATAAATACCCACTTATTCGCTCTCAGTTTCTTCACCAAACTCAAACATAAACAACACTCCAATCTTCTTCCAAGGCTTAGCAAAATGGCTCTTAGAAACTCCCTTGCCATTTTCCTTGCCTTGAACATCCTCTTCTCCACCCTAACCGAAGCTGCCCGCTCCGGTTGTGCACCATTGCCATACATTCCCAAGCCTAGCCCAACCACTCCTGCCATCGAGACATGCCCAAAAGATGCTCTCAAGCTCGGTGTTTGTGTTAAGGCGCTTAACTTGTTGAATGTGACATTAGGTGCTCCTCCGGTTAAGCCATGTTGCAGCCTCATTGATGGTTTGGTCGATCTTGAAGCTGCGGTTTGTCTTTGCACCGCGCTTAAAGCTAGCATTCTCGGCATCAACATTAATCTTCCAATCAACCTTAGCTTGCTCCTCAACGTTTGCAGCAGAAAGTCTCCACCTGGCTTCCAATGCCCTTAATTAACTACTCCTTGAGTGTTAATTCTGAAATCATGATCATGCATGAAATGTGCTCAATCTTTTAATTTGTGTTCCTTTATCTTTGTTTTATTCTCCTTTGTTACTTTTTTACTTTCTTTTTTTTATCTTCTCTTGTTTGAATTGGTGCGTGAGGATGAGGAGATCCATTAAGAAATGGGTTTGTGTTGTTGTAATTTATTTCGTTTGTCTTGATAATAAAATAATTTGTTCTTTCAGTGTTTGGAGAAAATGTTTTTATTTCGTTATATCTGGTCCGTGAATATTGGATTTGTTCATGCACACGTGCATGTTATGATTATTTACACCAAATGAACAGTAGTGAGAAAAGTTGACAAAAAAAAAAAGAACAGTAGTAAGAAGAATTAGTCATGAACACTACTAATTAACTATGCATTAAAAAGCCATCAATGGCTTAAGTATTATGCGTGGTCTTCTGTATTTATACTCTATACATAGCAACACGTACGTGCGGGAAATGGGGCTATACGAAAGATTATAAAGTCACAGAGTTTTCTTCATCTTAAAGTTTCTTCTTTCTTTTGGTTTCAGCACTTGGAATAAATCAAATGTGTGTTTTCTCTCTCTTTCTCTTCAGATCCTGTGGTATGTGATGATTCATTCATTACTTTTGCAATGGAGAAACGAAAGAGAGAGTCATCTGAGAGAAGCTTTGGTGAATCAGAATCAGTGTCTTCACATTCTGAGAAGGATTCTGAAATCATTCAAGTAAGAAAAAAAATTTCATTTTTTGTCATTCTAATGTCCTTTGTATCTAAAATCAAGTATATAAATCAAATTATTGTAAATAGCCAAAAAAAGTGATAAAAGATTAAAAATTTAGAAAAAAAACAACAAATAATATTTTATTACAATTATTTATCTATCATCTTATAATTTTAATCCCGCGCAATGCGCGGGTTCATTTTCTAGTTATTACAATTCCATTGAAAGAATAATTAAATTACAGCTTTTTCCTATTGCTACGACCCGTGAACCATCTTAATTTGGCATGTTAGACCTTATGTTTATATCCAAATATTATAAATCAGATACTAATAATACATATTAATATATTCAGCAAAAGGCTAAAAACAGAACGATTTTGTACATCCTTTTTTAATATGAATCACAGAAACATGCAATTCGAAAGAGAAATGACATCGATCAGTTTGTCGTTATAACACCTTAGTATAGAATATATTTGGATCTAACAGCTTTTAAACATTTTTTTATATGAATAATCGTCTTGAATATGGCTATCTTTTCAGATATGCAATTGGCCTCACAAGTATTTGCTAAATCTTTTTTTCTTTTTTTTTTGAAAATAAGATGATTATATTTTTTCCACATATCAAATTTACCTTTGAATTAAATATATATATATTTAATCATCTAATAGTTTAAGAAGAATCTGTAATTGAAATTACGATAGAGATATTTCTATATTAATTAGAGAAAAATTCATACTTTATAGGGGTCATCTTGTAACCCCTGTTATAGGGAATGATGTATTAAGTTATTAACTAATCCAGCCAAAAACATATATATATGAATGTAGATTAACAAATGCTAAATGAAGTCGTGACTTTGGCCTAGCCTGTTACTGTGGAGAAAACATAAAAAAAAGATATCAAAGTTGTCGAGATTTTAATTTTTACTAGGTTTTTCACCCGTGCTACGCGCAGGTCTATATTAATAATATGATTAAATATTTTTATTTATAAGCTTTTTTCGTCCGTAGCATGATTGATTGTAGTGAATCAATGTTCTTATTTCTCTTCTTTTGATTCATGTTTTTTAGTTTTTTAGTTTTTTAGTTTTTTTTTTCTTTATTTTCGCTCATTATTCGTTTTTTTTTTCTTCATCGTCTTCATTCCTCTTCAGTTCTTTGTCCTTACAATTTCTTATTCGGTCTCATTCTTCATCTCTGTTATTTTTCTGTTTATCTTTTGTCCTCGTTCTTTAATATCATTATCTTCGCTTTTTCTTATTGTTTCTTCTTATTTTTATCCTCGTCTTGGTTCTTGTTCTTCCGTTTTTTCTATAATTAGTTCATGCGGTCGAAGTTGCTAGGAGTTTGCTATATTTTTTTTGTTTAGCTTATTCTCTTTACTTTTCTTGATTATTCTCCAGGTATTGATACCTTTTATAAATAGTTTTATTGTAGTTCTCTTTAATTTAATATTATGTAGAGTAAAATTTTAATTATGTGATACACCTAACCAAACTTAAAAATGAAAAAGATACACGGAAACAAAATTAAGCTAGAGATGGTACAATTACATATTCACACATGTAATAAGCAATGTCTAATAATAATATAAATAATTAAATTTATGCAATCATAGAGATATAGTTACGCATATTGTCAGTTTCTTATTTTTCGGTTTTATTTTTTTATTTGGTTTCCTTCTCTAGCCTTATCTTTTTTGTTTCATTTATGGCTTTGTTATTTGCTATCTTCGTCCTCCCTTTTCTTCATTTACTTCATTTACTTCATTTTCTTTTTGTTTTTTTGGTTCTTATTCTTATGTTTCTTCTATGATAAATTATTTTCATCAAAAATGCTAATGTTTTGCTAGATTTGTTTTCTTCTTCTTTGTATTGGATTCCCGTTTCTAATTTTTTCCTCACTCTATTGCTTTTGTACATGTTTTAGCATAAATCTTTTTAATCCTATGTAGAACATATTTTCATTATCTGATACACCAAATCAAACTTAAAAATGAAAATGTACGTATAAACAAATTTAAGTTAGAAGATAAGCTAATATTTTGGTAGGTTTTCTAGGGTTATAAAACCAAAATGAAGAGAAGCTAATCGACATATATTATTGTTTTTCATTTTCTTTTACGTTCTTGTTTTTATGTTTTTTAATTTTCTTTGATTCATTCTTATTCAGTCTCTTCTGTTTTGATTTCTTCTTTGTCTTTTCTCTTATATGGTTTCTTCTTCATTTTCACTAATTTTTGCGTTTGCTTTTCTTCGTCTTCGCGCTTCTTTTTTATTCTTATTTTTTTGTTTTTGTTTGGTTTTGTCTCCTTCGTTCTTATTCGATTTCCTCTATAGATTGGTCTTTGCAAGTTTTTTTTTTTGTTTGGTTTCTTCTCCTTCGTTTTTATTCTATTTCCTCTTCAAATTTTTCTTCGCAAGTTTTTTATCTGGTTTTTTCTTATTAATCTTTGCCTTCTTTTTCTATTTTGTCTTCGCAATTCAATATATTTGTTTTCGCTTTTCTTCGGTTTTATCTTCTTACTCTTCTTCTTTGTGTTTGTTTTTTTCTTCAACTTTTTTTATTTCTTATTTGTCTAGGTTATTCTCCACCATTAAAATTCTACATGGCTCCATTCCTCTTGTAAAATATTAATTTTATGTTGAAATTTGTAAACTAATTTTAACATAAGCTTTTTTTAATTTGATATCGATACATAAGTTATTTAGAGTGTCCACATATAAAATATATATATATGCTTTATAAATTTGTTCTTTCTTATTTATTAAAATTTTTTAGTGATTATTTATATAATTAAAACCATTATTTTAAATTAAGAAATTTTTCTAATATAAATCTAAGTAGATTTTTGGTGTTACTAAAAACTTATACATGTTTTTCTTATATCTATCATATTCTAAATCTAAAATTTGGAAAATTTCTTAATCTTAGATGATGATATAGAAAAATATTATTGATTGTTTAAAATTTGGAAAATTTCTTAATTTTATAGATACTGATTTGGCATAATTTAATTGGTTAAAAAAAATTAAAAGCTGATGTGGACACCCTTAGAGGCATTTAGCCTCAACTTTTATATAGTATAGATTTCCAAAATATATACCACTCAAATTTTAAACTATAAAAATTATGTTTTTAAGATCAGAGAGATAAAAAAAAAAGATAAAAAATGATGTTTTTAAGATACTAATTTTTTTTTACTAATAATTTTGTTTTAAAAAAAAACGTTAATGATATTTTTAAAACATGTCTTAAAATTTTACCAATAAAATGGGGGAAATTTCAATACTACACATCTAGGCTGTCCATTTTCAAAACTACATCTTTTCATTAAGTAAAAGAACTCTAAACTATAAAATATAAATCCTAAAACTTAAAATCTAACCTTGAACCCTTAAATCTAAATCTTAAACCCTAAAATCTAAACTTTAGTCAAGGATTAGTGAATCTAAACTTATAAATTAAAATTATGAAAAAATGTAATTTTGAAAATTGTCACACTAGATATAGTTTTGAAAATTTACAACCTCAAGAGGTGTATTTCTTAAAATTTCTCAATAAAAGGTTATCTAGGTATGTACTTCCGCTTTGGATTATATATTGTTTTAATTGGTTTAAAACCGTTGGAAAAAAACTGTATACTTTACACTTTGTTCCAAACTCTTGCTGCAGATCGTCAGCTAAAATTCCCTAACCACATGGTCCGCATACATATATCATTATTATAATTAACCCTAAGTTGTAATTAAATAATCAAATTAATTTAAATCTATACTCAAGCCACTCCGCTTACCCTATAAATACCCACTTACTCACTCTCAGTTTCTTCACCAAACTCAAACATAAACAACACTCCAATCTTCTTCTTCCAAGGCTTAGCAAAATGGCTCTTAGAAACTCCCTTGCCATTTTCATTGCCTTGAACATCCTCTTCTCCACCCTTACCGAAGCCGCCCGCTCCGGTTGTGCACCATTGCCATACATTCCCAAGCCTAGCCCAACCACTCCTGCCATCGAGACATGCCCAAAAGATGCTCTCAAGCTCGGTGTTTGTGTTAAGGCGCTTAACTTGTTGAATGTGACATTAGGTGCTCCTCCGGTTAAGCCATGTTGCAGTCTCATTGATGGTTTGGTCGATCTTGAAGCTGCGGTTTGTCTTTGCACCGCGCTTAAAGCTAGCATTCTCGGCATCAACATTAATCTTCCAATCAACCTTAGCTTGCTCCTCAACGTTTGCAGCAGAAAGTCTCCACCTGGCTTCCAATGCCCTTAATTAACTACTCCTTGAGTGTTAATTCTGAAATCATGATCATGCATGAAATGTGCTCAATCTTTTAATTTGTGTTCCTTTATCTTTGTTTGTTTTTTTCTTCTTCGTTCCTTTTTTGTTTTTTTTTGCTTCTCTTGTTTGAACTTGTTCATGAGGATGAGGAAGATTCATTAATCCTCAGTTAAGAAATGGGTTTGTGGTGTTGTAATTTATTTAACTTCTCTTGATAATAAATTTTATTTTTCTTTCAGTGTTAGGGGAAAATGTTTTTAATTCGTTACATCTGGTCCGTGAGTATTGGATTTGTTCATGCACACGTGCATGTTATGATTGTTTACATACACCATATTAACAGTAGTGAGAAGAGTTAACAACAACAAAAAAACAAAAAAAAGGAACAGTGGTAAGAAGAATTAGTCATAAACACACTTATGCATAACAAAGCCATCAATGGCTTAAGTATTATGCGTGGTCTACTGTACCCAGTGGCGGATAGGGAGGTGTGGCATGTGGCACATGCTAAATCTCTAAATATCAGTTTCCTTAGCTCAGTATCTAAACCCAAGTTCGAGCCATTTCATTATATCTAATAATATTTTCTTCAAAAACAAAACTATTTTACACTTTGATTTAGTTTTAAAACTTTCAAAACTTAAACTAAAATTATAATACTCTGTATTATATTTTATATGATCATAATATATCAACTAAATAAAATTATATATATTATTTATATATGTTTTTTGCCCCATACAAAATTATTTTCTGGATCCGCCCCTACCTATACTCTACATAGCAACACGTACGTGCGGGAAATGGAGTTATACGAAATATTATAAACTAGTGAAGATATTTATTAAAAATATAATAATACCTTAATGAGAACAAGCTAGCTACGTATACTGTAATGAATCCGGGTTACTTAAACTTGTTGTTTAAAGAATCCAAACTGTTCCCGTTGGTGTCTTTGATTTAAACTCAGCTAGCACTCACAATTAAAAAGTCCACATTAATAAGAGAAATTTAATCAGATTAGCTGTTTGAAGTATGTTACGACTCACGAGAGGTAGCATTGGTTTAACGTGCAAGTGGTGGTAGAACAATTGAATAGAGTGATAGAGAACAACTGAACAGAGCCCGATTTAATAAAAGAAAGTTTTAAATATGCATACAAGTAGGGGGTCTATATAATTTAAACACATACTTATACTATGTAGCCGTGATGTTTCTTGATAAATCGTTAACAATCTAACGTTTTTTTATATGTTAATTATGGTTGTAGCGAGTTTATCCTATCATGTTTGATTCACTGTCTGCGACTCTGCCAAGTCCCAAGTGAAAAAGGCCAACGCAAAATATTTTGAAAAAAAAACCAGTGGACTAGTCTCCATACCAAACAGTCAAAAAATTTCCAAATATACGGACGTCATCGTGCAAGTAACATATTTATCAACTATGAGCCAAGCATCCGGAGTTGGGTTAACGAAAACGAAGAAGTTGATGATGCCAACGATTCTTGACACAATGAATTTTCATCTTGATGAAACAAATGTGTTTACAGCGTTAAGATTTAGGAAACTGTGTTTAAAGATTAAATTTCATGATTTTTCGAAATATATGAAAACATTGACTATTAAGATGAGAAAAAACAAAAATACAGATAAGAAAACTCACTCAATTGGTTATTGGTCCATTATATAGTAAAGAATGATTTGCCATGTTGATTATCAAATTATTACCATTCCGTTGAAAGAATAATTAAACTATAGATTTCTCCTATAGCAAAGACCCGTGAACCATCTTAATTTGGCATGTTAGACCTTATGTTTATATCCGAATATTATAAATCAGAGACCACTAATACACGGAAACTATATTAATATTTATTCAGCAAAAGGCTAAAAATAGAACGATTTTTTACATCCTTATTCGATATGAATCACCAGAGACATGCAATTCGAAAGAGAAATGACATCGATCAGTTTGTCGTTATAACACCTTAGTATAGAATATATTTGGATCTAACAGCTTTTAAACATTTTTTTTATAAGAATAATCGTCTTGAACATGTACTATCTTTTCAGATGTGCACATTGGCCTCACAAGTATTTGCTAAACGTTTAAATTTAATTGAAAATAAGATGATTATATTTTTTTCCACATATCAAATTTACCTTTGAATTAAATATATGTACGATCATCTAATATTCTAAGAAGAATCTGCAATTGAAATGACGATAGAGATATTTATATATCAATTACAGAAAAAGTCATACTTTATAGGGGTTATCTTGTAACCCTTATTATAGGGAATGATATTAAGTTATTAACTAATCCTGCCAAAAATATATTTTGGAATGTAGATTAACAAATGCTAAATGAAGTCATGACTTTGTGTTTGTGTGAAATTATATATAGACTAAATAATCTCTAGAATAATGGTGCTCTTAGTTTAGCCCGTGACAAAAGGGATTATGTTCACATGGACAGCGTGAAGGACTAAAGAACAATCAATGCCATTGTAAATATATATGCTTAATTAACTGTAACTGCATACGAGGGTGCAAGCATTAACAAAGATACAAGTTTTAATTTTATGGTCATTGTAATTAATATTGTAATTACTCAAGAGTTTTAGAGAAATAAAAGTTTGGTGAGTTCAAAATTTTAAGCATATATTATTAACTTAGAGCAAGAGAAATAACTCTAGAATTATATTATAATTATAAATTTTGTTGTTTTAAGATAAAACAAAAATAACCACATCTACTTTCTAAAGCTTTAACAAAAATTAGCCAGAAATCTAACATTTTTTTTCAAAGCTAACTTTTTTTTTTCCATCTAATTGATGTGAAACGAAATTTTAAGCAAGTGAGTTGAAAGTGACAAAATTCATTTGATTTTCCGCCAGCTAACTTTGGACAATGACCATAAGTATACTCATATAAAAAAATCATATGATATATACGAAAACTTAGTCAACTAATCTTCTTCTTTTTTTCAAACCAAACCAAAAAAAAAAAACCCTTCTCAATTCTCTCCCCTTATGAAAACCCTATAAATACCCACTCAACACTCAACATTTCTCTCCACCCATCTCAAAGAAAACTAAACATACTACTACTACTACTACTACTTCTTTGAGATTTTGTAGCTTTTCCACTTCACAAAGAAATGGCTCCAAGAACCTCTCTTGCACTCTTCCTTTCTCTCAACCTCCTCTGCTTCACTTACACCACTGCCACGTGCTCCAAGTGCATCCCCACGCCAACGACCCCGACCACGCCAACGACCCCGACCACACCAACGACCCCAACGACCCCGACCACGCCAACGACCCCGACCACGCCAACGACCCCAACGACCCCGACCACGCCAACGACCCCGACCACACCTAGCACAGGGACTTGTCCTAGAGATGCCCTACAGATCGCTGCTTGCGTTAATGTGCTCAATCTAGTGGACCTAAGATTGGGAAGCCCACCCGTACAGCCATGTTGCTCCCTCATTCAAGGCTTGGCTGACCTCGAGGCTGCTGTCTGTCTCTGTACCTCTCTCAAGGCTAAGATTCTTGGCATCATTAACCTTAACCTTCCCATCAATCTCAGCGTCCTCCTCAATGTTTGTAGTAGAACAGCTCCAAAGAATTTCCAGTGCGCATAAGTTAAATCTTATGACATATCTAAAACCTATGAATGATATTTTTACCAAAAAAGAAACCTATGAATGATATCATATGGTTTACGAATGCTTAAACTTGTTACCTTTTCTTCTTGTCCTTTTTTTTGTTTGTTTGTATTTTTCTTGGCTTGTTTAAAATGATGAACGTACGTTCTCATGCAATAATGAATTATGGGTTTGTGTGTGTAATCGGCAAGTTTGTACTCCTTTGCTTCATTGTTCCTCCGTCTCTTCTTTGTAATTGTTTCTTTTGAATTTGATTAATAAAGTATCAACCGATGTTGTTGTCTATACCAGGATTTGTTTTTTTTTTTTTTTTTTTTTTTTTTTTTTTTTTTTTTTTTTTTTTGTTAACATCTATACCAGGTTTACATGTCTATAAAAAAACGAAGGTGAAGTGATAATACTCTCACTGAAAAAACATGTTTTAGGGTTTTTTTTCTTAAGTTAAAAAACAAAAACATGTTTTAGTTATTTCGTTGTAAGCATTGACATATATCATTCGACCATTGTCGACAAAAGAAAACATCCGAAGACCACTTGAGAAGGAAAAAAAAACTGTGGAACATCTGGAACAACATTTTTTTGTTTGCAAGGTAACCAAAACGAATCGAAGTTCTCCACCTTAATTGAGATGTATAAATTCGATCGGTTCTGTAATTCGATTGAACTTTTTCCAAACAAAATATTTGGGTAAAAAATGATGTGAATCAAAAAGTGGACTTGACATGTATAAATTGCGAATGGCTCCTCGTTCAGGAATAGGCAAGAAGGGTGGGGAACTTGTTTATATGGTCGGTTTTTTTTTTTTTTTTTTGTTGAAAAATGAAGATGTAATTAACGCCTACCGCGGAAATCGAACTTGGGATATAGTTAAGTAATCAAAGAACTAGAGTTAACATAGTAATGCGTAACAAACTACGTAATTTTTTTTTTTCATTTAAAAAAAGTGTGGATCCATTCACAATTATCGATTTCAATAATGCAAACATAAAAAAAAAAAGGCAGTTGCAGACCATTTTCATGAAGAAAAGTAACTTTGATTCACAATGGATTCTAGTCCATGCCACACACATAGAGTGGTTAATATACTGATCGACGTATTATGTCACATTTCTTTCATAAACTCATCATTCTCTGTTTTATCAAAAAGTAAAAACATTAATAAATCAAAGAAGGGAGCAAATAGAATATGTATCTGTAACACCTTCCCAATTCAAAAAAACCAGAACGATATCATATATCCAGAAACGGATAAGAACAAATTCCTTTTGGAGACTGAATTAAGGAGGCAGACGAACAGCTTAATTGGACCATCGGGAAAAATAGAACATATGTCACATCTTTTGTACTTTTTTGATGAACCAATACTCTACTAATTAATTGATCAAACAAAATAGTGTGAAATTAAATTTATTTGACGTATTCTAGATTAGATTATATCTTTCATAAACTCTCTTGTGAACAAATTTGGCATTATCAGACTCATCGTTGATTTAAGATTTGAGATGCTTTCATATGCAATCAAACGTTACAGATGTGTTACGTGTACTGTGTACATATAATTATTACATATAGTGCAATACTATATGGTTGAACTTCGATCCAGCGGTTAATTATATGAGTTGGGATTTGGATGGATTATAAAGAATATATATATATATACAAATTGTTCCGTGACAGATACTAACTTCCATTACCAATGTAATATTTATAGACGCGGTTCGCGGAGATAAAGAATTATAAGCAAAACAAATGATAATGTGGTTTTATTTGATATTAAAATAAATAGAAAACATATATAATGACAAACAAAAACAAAGTTTGTTTAATAAGAGATATCACTTACTACTAACCTATAATCCTCCCAATGAGGAAATTAACCCCACATGGGGAAGGTGGAGTCGAACTCCAGATGTGATGGAAGCAGAGGTGTAATGCAACCACTGGCCCACTTGCTCCTCACATCCAGCTAGGTTAAATTTACAAAATAAGATGAACTTTTCCCCTTTTTATAGGTCGAGAACTTTAATAAAACATATAAATCAAAGAAATATAGTTAGGCTTTTGTGATCTAATAATGGACTCCCAAGTTGGGAAGAGAAACAACAAAACGGGCTTACTCTTAAAACGGGTTGTACTTAAAAGGGCCCAAAGTTATAGCCGATACTCGAATATTTAAATTGTTTTTGATGGATAATTCGTATTATCAAATCTCAACATCATTTACCAGCGTTGCATATATTTAAAAACTGAAAAGCATATTCCTTTACATGTTAAGATAATTTTTTATTTCCTTTTAACATCTTCATCTTCATTTTATTAATTTGTCAATGTCATGAGTCATGACATGTTAAGATAATTATATTTTGACTAAATAAACAATGAAACTATATTTCCCTTTTTTTAATATATAAAATACATTATCTTGGACATCTGAAGAGACTTCTCTCCTCCAACCACTGTGTTAAAACACTCAAAAACACACTTTTTCTTTCTGCATCACCAAATCTCAAATGTGAAAAAAACCCTAGCTTGAAGCTTCTTACCATTTAAATCTCAAACTCTTACACTGTAATCATCGAAATGACGACGGTTCCGATGGACATCGTCAACGACTTATTCCTCCGTTTACCGGCGAAGAGTCTGGTTCGTTTCCGTGCCCTCTCCAAGCCTTGTTGCCAACTAATCAACAGCCCCGATTTCATCGCCTCACATCTCAATCGCGTCCTCCAAACCGGCGATCACCTCATGATCCTTCTCAGAGGCGCGCTCCATCTCTACACGGTGGATCTCGATTCGCTAGACACCGTCTCCGACGTCGAGCATCCGATGAAACGCGGCGGTCCGACTGAGGTTTTCGGATCCTGCAACGGTTTGATCGGATTATCAAACTCCCCTACCGATTTAGCGATTTTCAATCCGTCTACTCGACAAATCCACCGATTACCTCCTTCGCCTATCGATCTCCCCGAAGGCTCCACCACTCGCGGCTACGTCTTCTACGGGTTGGGATACGATTCAGTGAACGACGACTACAAAATCGTGAGGATGGTTCAGTTCAAGAGAGACTCAGATGACGAGCTCGGTTGCAGTTTCCCTTACGAGGTGAAAGTGTTTAGCTTAAAGAAGAATTCATGGAAGAGAATCGATTCGAATTTCCCCACGATTCAGCTATTGTTCTACTTTTATTACCATCTCTTATATCGTCGTGGTTATGGCGTTCTTGCTGGTAACAGTCTTCACTGGGTTTTACCTCGAAGGCCTGGTTTGATTGCGTTTAACATCATAATTAGGTTTGATCTCGCCTTGGAGGAGTTCGAAATCGTTCGTCTTCCGGAAGCTGTTATGAACGGCGAGATCGATATTCAGATGGATATAGGTGTGTTAGATGGATGCCTTTGTTTGATGTGTAACTACGACCAGAAACATGTTGATGTTTGGATGATGAGAGAGTACAATGTGAGAGATTCTTGGAGTAAGGCCTTCACGGTGATGAAGCCCAAGAGCGTGAAATCGTTTGCGTATATGAGACCTTTGGTTTATTCCAAGGATAGGGGTAAGGTTCTTCTGGAGATAAACAATACCAAGCTTGTGTGGTTTGATGTAGAGAGTAAGAAGCTTAGTACGCTTAGGATTAAGGACTGTCCTAGCTCCTATAGCGCCGAAATCGTTGTGAGTAGCCTTGTTTTGGGATGTAAAGGAGATCTTGCTAACATTAAGCGAAGGAAAGAACAACGAGCTAAAGAAGCTAGAGAGGCTAAAATTGTGCACAACAGTAACAAGAGGTGCGCTTCTCTTGTTCTTGTTCTTGTTCTTGTCAAGCAAATTTGAGCTTATGGTTATCTTTAGTTTCATTTTATTGCATTTGCTTAGTATCTTCTTTGTTGTTCATTCTCAGGGATGATTTCTTGTCTAAAGGATTCAAACTGGTCTTATAAGAGAGACGAGAGCTAAAGAGAAACAAGGTAAGTATAAGTTGGCCAGTTTACAAATTGTGTTTAGTTTCTGCCACTACAACTTTATTTACTTTCTCTGTTCTCTTTTGTTGCGGACGAGCTTTTATGTGGATACATACAAGAGTCAAAAGACCCAGTTTGTCATAGGTATTGGTTGATTAGAAAAGAAAGTGTTATGAAGTCATCATTAGGATAATAACTTTTGTTTATTGAGAAATTGTCGATCTGCAATAATCATTCATCGGGTTTGGTTTTTCAGGGCGCGGAGATATACAGGAAGGAAGAAAAAAAAACTACTAAAGCTTGAAAACAACAGGAGAGAGTATAAACAAACTTGACTTTAAGTATATATCCTTAGAGAAGAGAGGTTACCCAAATACATAATAAGTGTTGTTGTTGTTGTTGTTTTTGTAAAGGAGTGAAATCTAGAATCTTAACTCGTTTGAAGCTTGTTATTATAACTTAATACTATAACTCGTTGTATTTGCGTTTAGTCTCTGCATAAACTTAAGATGTGAGGGATTTCTTCTGTTTAAGATCAAATCAGAAAAAGCACTTTTCGAGTTGAAAAAATAATTTATCGCATATGGCACCACAAAAGTAAAGTTGTCATATCTAGCAAATGAATACAAAAACAAGTTCATAGCATTCTAGTTAGCTCAACTAGAAAGTATCAAGCTATCAAGGGCAAAACCTACAGCTTTTAAGTGAAGTAATGTTAGGGATGAACCATAAGACTATATAAAATGTTCTCTGTGCGGTTTCGACCCAAATCTCCTCCTAGTAATTCAGATTTAGGCCATGAATGTTTGCTGGTTTTTAGATTTTAGTTTTTGGTTTCTGGATTTTAGTTTATTATTTTAGATTTTGGTTTTTAGATTTTGATTTTGCTGTAGATTTAGTTTTTAAGGAATCTATTAGTTCAAAAACTTGAATGGCTAATAAAGTGGTTTTTGGGAAAACAAAAACCAAAATCTGTTTTAAAATCTGCAAACAATCAAGGCCTTATTTGGAAAAAGTTATATTAAAAGGTTAGGAAGATTTAGAAAACCGTAAGAAAATGTTATAATTTTTTTTTTTAATTTACTTCCAATAAAACAAAAGTTTTTAAGAAAAAGTTTACGTGTCATAAAATATGTCATCCGTTACACAATTTTGATGACTGTTACACAAATTTGTTTTTTAAATAATTTTTTTTATTAGACTTTTTAAAAATAAATTAACTATTCACTCTTGGTATTATACTCTGCTTTTACAGTAGTTTGGTTAAACAATTTTTTTTGTGTCAAAATTTACAATATGAATCCAAAAGGGCATAAAACGATATTTCTTCGTTTAAAATAGGAAAAATAATATATTTTACAATATTATAAAAGGACATTTCATTTTAATTGGAAAGCCATTTTTTTGGTCAGGGGAAGACACGGAGATAAGCACATGTGTTGCATGGATACATAAACAAAAACGCGAAAACCGAACATTTCCAAAACGAAAAACGTGCATTTTGAAAATTATAAGTTTGGAAATATTTTGAAAACGTGTAATATATATTAAATACTAAATAGTTTAACTAAAGATAATTATCATATTATCAAAACTTTTAAAATATTTTATTATTATTATTGTTACGATCTCTATCAATTGAGATTATCTTCATCAAGAGAAAGATTTTCATACTCAATATATAATGTTTAGAGTCTTTAGACTAATCTCATCTAATAAATCAAATTAATCATTAAATTATTTTTAATAACTAAATTAGTCAGTTAATCTTATTATTTGTTTTGTAATTATTTAACTGTTATGTTTTAAAAACAAGAAATAATTTTCCGTCAATTTTAGAAACATGTGTTTTCATCAAGTTTCCAAATTGAAGATTTTAGAAAACGTGGGAAAACGAGTCGACAAGTTTCCGAGAGTTTCCGTTAATGAGATTGATAATTATTAGTTTTATCGGTATTATTAACATTAATTTTCATGATCACTGCATTAAATTTTGACGTGATATCGACATAACGACATGAGCGAATCAATTTTTTTAACTTGAAGTTAATTAAATTTTGACGTGATGTCGACATAACGACATAAGCGAATCAATATTTTTTTGGTATTTTCCTATATTATAAAATTATATCTGATTTTAAAACGGATATTTAGTATAAAAAATTACAATAAAAAAAAATCTAAAATTTGCTTTTAACATAAGGCGACATTTCATCTAAATGGAAAACGTTACATATTTTACAATGTAGTAAAACGACAATAATTGAAAACAGAACAAAACAAATAAACAATTCTTTTTATCGGATTAAACGAGGAATCGGTTCTAATCCTAATTTACACCCGTAATGAATCCGGAGATTATTTCCTAATTATCTTATAAAATTCATTTCATTAATTTATAATATTGGAATAAAAATTCCTCTGAGTGTGTCTCTTTGGCGATGGCGTAGAGAGAAAAACAAAGTGACGGCTGTGTTAAACCCAAACGAAACCTCCGATCGCCTTCCTTCTTCCTCCTCCTTCTCGCCTTATACACGGTCTCTCCGTGTAAACTTAGTTTCCCGTTTACAGTTACTTTTCCGGCGGTCGATTTGGTAAAGCTTTTTTTTTTCTCCATCGGCGGCGTTAATCAGACCCGAGAGAGAGGGGATTTTGTCTCTAGATGACTCTCAGCCGTTTACCAGCCGCAGATTCTACAAACACTCACCGATCCTCTTTCTCCACCGTGGCTGGAACCGATCACCACAAACGGAAATTCGACGATTACGCCTCGTCGTCACCTGATTGTGGCGTTGATCTCCTCCAAAGGATGAAGAGGCACGAGGTCGACGCCGATCACACCGCGTCGTCTCAGAAATCTTTTAAATCGCGGGGAATCGGCGAGATTTATCCGTTACCTTCTGCTGCGGAGTGTTCTTCTTCTGCTCCCGAGTCGTCGGATCGTTCCGAGTCGACTCGGTTGCAGCTCTTCGTCAGGATGATGTCCGGGAAAACGCTGGTGATCCACGCCGATAGAAAAGACACCGTGGAGAAGCTTCATCAGAGAATCGAGTGTAAGACTAGGATTCCGGTGAAAGAGCAAAGGGTAATCTACAAAGGCAAACAGCTGCAGAACGAGCAGTTGCTCAGCCACTACTCGATCGAGCAAGACGCGTCGCTCCAGCTCGTTGGTCGGATGCAAAGCACGGAGCATCCGGTGGCTTGGCAAACGGTGGATGACATCATGCACACAGTCTCTCGAATGCACAGAGGTGAGAAACTCTACGGAGGCAGCACCAACATCAACGCCAAGCTCGTTGCGTTTTTCTCCATGATTCCAAAGGATAACAAAGATTCGATTGTGAAGTACCTGAGGATCTTCTCAAACTCTTCGGTTCCAGCTGCGCTTGTGATGCTCTTTGCTTCTACATTAGACATCAACAAATCATGTGCCAAGAGTGCCATTAAGCTCTTCTTGAACAGTTGCATAGCCTTGCCTAAGAATCAGCAGCTCTGTTGTTTACAGCTTGTGTTAGAGTTCTGTAGATTGCTTAGGAGAGTTTGCCCTGAGAACAAGCTCTATGCGACTTGCCGGAGTACGTTGGGAACAATGCTGGAGCCGCTTGGTGTTGGTGGAAGTGTCATTTATCGTGAGTCGTTCACTATTGGGGAGGAGATTTTCCCCTTTTTCAACGAGTTAGCTGGTCTTATGGTGAACGAGTTGCGCCAGAATACAGGGCCTAGTTTAATTGACGTTCAGAAATTCTCTTCCTTTTGGAAAGCCTTGAGGAATTCCATCGGCTTACTACTTTCCGGAAAACCAATTGCTTTGCCTCTGCAAAATATGGTACTGGAGGTGGAGATGGGAGAGCTACATCGGTTATTCGAAACCTTGTTGAAAACAATGGACAGTTGTATGTCGAGAATCGAATCTTTGCTGGGAAGAAGAGGAATTGCCAACACTGAAGATATGTCTGCAGCGTGGTCTCAGTATCTTGCTATTCTGAAGATTATCAATTCAATCTCTGAGCTCTATGAAGGTGCTAAGGAACAGGTAGCTCATCTTTTGAATTCCAGGAAGGTTTCGTTCTGCGCCATCGTTTTGAAATTTGCGAAAAGAGACGATGATCACAGTTGGATCTTTGACTACAAGGAAGCTACCACCTTTGAATCTAGGAGGCATTTGGCAATGCTGTTGTTTCCTGACGTGAAAGAAGACTTTGAGGAGATGCACGAAATGCTCATTGATCGGTCCAATCTGTTAGCAGAGTCGTTTGAGTACATAGCGGGCGCAAGCCCTCACGCACTTCATGGTGGACTGTTCATGGAATTCAAGAACGAGGAAGCTACAGGTCCTGGTGTTCTAAGAGAATGGTTCTATTTGGTATGCCGGGAAATATTTAATCCGCAAAATGCCCTCTTCCTTCGATCTGCTGATGATTTGAGAAGATTCTCTCCAAACACAGGTAAGCTCTGTGCCAGGCTATGTTTACTTATCTCATGACATCACTACCGTAGAGTAGATACAAGTGAAATTTGAACCTTGCTTGAACATTCCTGTAGTTTCTTACTGTCTGATATCCCATAAGCTGTTCATATTCTTTCTTTCGCTCTGCTCCCTTTGAATCTTGAGAACATATTCAGTACGTCAGTATCGCATAGTGTATAGTTCTCACTGTGCTTGTAATACGTTTGGTGGTTATGTGAATTTAGCTTGTACGAGTAGAAACAACTAAAAAAAAAAAATGGAAGCTTGTCACTCTTTGCTCTAATTACATGTCTTGCCTGCTGCTCATATGTTGATTGAGTGAATATTATTGTTTTGTTTTATGTTCAGCATCCAAGGTGGATCCATTGCATCCGGATTTCTTCAAGTTCGCAGGCCGTGTGATTGCGTTAGCTTTGATGCACAAAGTCCAAGTGGGTGTGCTATTCGACCGTGTGTTCTTCTTACAACTGTCCGGGCAGAACATTTCCTTGGAAGATATCAAGAACACGGATCGAATCATGTACAACAGCTGCAAACAGATTCTAGAAATGGATCCGGTGTTCTTCGATTCAAACGCCGGTCTTGGTCTAACATTTGTGTTGGAAACCGAGGAGCTGGGGAAAAGGGATACAATAGAGCTATGTAAAGACGGGAAGTCCCGTGCTGTCGACAGCAAGAACAGGGAAGAGTACGTGGATTCCTTAATTAAACATCGATACGCCACATCGATCTCCGAGCAAGTAATGCAATTCTCCAAGGGCTTCATGGATATCCTTTCGTCGGGACCGCCCAAATCCTTCTTTGCGAGACTAAACCTAGAGGATCTCGATGGGATGCTTCGAGGAGGAGAACACCGGATAAGCATAGATGATTGGAGAGCGCACACTGAGTACAACGGATTCAAAGAGACCGATCACCAGATAGAATGGTTCTGGAAGGTAATACGTGTAAAAAGCTTAACTTTGATTCAGAGTTTTCTTGAAACATGATATCTGAATTTCTTACCGGATCTCTGTAGATTCTCAAGAAGATGACGGAGGAAGAGCGGAGGAGGATACTCTTCTTTTGGACGTCGACGAAGTTTATACCAGTGGAAGGGTTTAGAGGATTATCCTCAAAGCTTTATATCTATAGATTGTTTGAAGCTAATGATCGTCTTCCAGTGTCTCACACTTGCTTTTACCGTCTCTGTTTACCAAAGTACCCGACGATTGGTCTCATGGAACAACGACTTCGAATCATCGCTCAAGATCATGTCAGCTCCAGTTTCGGTAAGTGGTGAACAAGTATCTCAAAAGTAATATATCTCTCTCTGTGATCGTTAGGTTTGTAGATTGGTGCTTTTGGTGTATAGATCTTTAGTTTGTGGTCAAGCTCTGTTTATGACCGGGAGAGAAAGGTGAAACCTTTCTTTTAATTTATGTTATTATTAACTCAGTGACTCTTATGGATAATTTATTTTGGGAAACTTATGCGAAGAAGGAAAAGTTTAAACCGGTGTCGTTTTGCCAGTTCGTTTCTTTGTTTGGTCTCATCGAATCGTAAATAAAGACTAAATTTTCATAATTGTGTTAATAATAATTTGCGTTAAGAGGACATTTCTGTGTTTAAATAAGTAGATAAAAATAGAAAGATTCTGTTACTTTACAGGAATGGTAAAAAGGTTTTTAATATTAGAAAATAATATTTTGAGCACACAAACAACCCAAAGAAACCCCATAATATTTATTATCAAATTAATCGTACGAGAACCTGTTTTATTATTTAATAGGTGAAAGCCCGCGCATAGCGCGGATTGTGTTTTCAATGTTTTTCATTGAATTTTTTTATTTTACTATTGTCATGTTAATTTTTTCAAAATATATTTATGAGAGTTAGAATCTGTATAAGAAGTTATGTTCGTAGTGAATAAATTGTTCGTACTTCTATCGTATATTATATACATAAAAGTCTTCTCTTCTTTCTGTTGGGTTTTATTTCTTCATGACGGGCTACTTTTAATTTGGGTGTTTTACTGTCCATTTTTCTTGTAATTCGTGGTGTAAAATCTTGTAACAAATCTCTTATCCTCATATTTCTTTATGATGAATTTAGCATATTTTGCCTCTTGTAAATAACTTAATTAGGTATTGATTGTTTGTAAATTTTTGGGTTTCTAAAAATGTGGTTGGTCCTGACCAAGTAACCTTTTTACTCCTTTTCTATGTGGTTGGTCCTGACCAAGTAACCTTTTTACTCCTTTTCTATGATGATATAAGATTGGAATCACACCAACTTAAGATCACTTGATGATCAAGAGATTCCAAGCTTAAGGCTTGCGGAAGGTGGAAAGATGGTAGAAATGGTGGTGAATGATTGACTCTCTCAATCGGTGGGATGATTGACTCTCTCAATCCTTGGAGAACTAGACTTGTTTGAATCTCACAAACAATCCTAATCCCTTAATCTCAAGTATCAAATGAATCTCTCAAATGAAACTTAAAGACAAACAATTTAGACAAAGAAACTCTTTGAATAAAAACAAGAACAAACTTTATTTCTTAGGTGATTGAAAGGTGAATTACAATGAGAAACGAAATGAGCTTATATAGGCTCAGTAACAAGGCTATTCTAACGTTCTAAAATAATAAACAAGTAAAGAAATAATCAAAGAGATGTGGTCTTGATAATCTAGCCGTTGGAGACTTGATTGCTTGGCCAAACATGGAAACTTTGAGGGCGCCTTGTATCTTGATATTACATTGATAAAACCGTGGCTTGTTAATCTTCTAGAAGTCTCCTTTAGCTCTACACGATCAGAATATAGCCGTTGGACAAGATTAAACACTCTCGGGTCCAAATAAGGAAAGTCTTGAGGAATGAGCGGCCATGATTGAGTCCCCCTGATGCAATGGCTTAACATGACGCTTGATGTGATACTGGAAGCCTCTGGTTGTAGTAGATACTCTCCTGGTCTCCAAATATGCGTTTGAAGGCTCCTAAAACCGTGAGCTTCCAAATAAGGCAAGTTGAGGATCCTTCCACTTAGAAAATAAATATCTCCCAAAACAAAACCGGGATTGGAATGAATCCAATTCGACGTGATGCCTGCTTGAGTCAAGATTCCATAAAAAGTCGGTTCATGGAATAATTCCTTCTGGTTTAGTCGGAATACTCCAATAAGCGCGCCTGGGTCCAAATCGGGAAAGTTCCGGTTTACCCGATTTGTAAAACTGATAACTCCTTGGTCTGACGTCTGATTGAACCGAGTCCAATTCGCCGTGTTTCTCCGTTGAGTTGAGAATCTATAACAATTGGATTTGTAGCTTAGATCTTCCTGGTTGGACCGGAATGATTCGATGAGTGAACGCAGGTCTCCATAGCGTCCATTGAAGACCTTCCAGAATGTATCTTCAATATCTTCTCCAATTGGGATCCTTTTGGGTTGATTCTTCTTCGTGGATAACTCTGGATGAGTTGAGTATGTTCTCCAAGTGTTAGTAGAGCTTGGATGTTTGAACTTGGCCTCCATTTGAGCTAAGCTCAGCTTACTTTTCTCCTTAGCTCTCCTCAGCTTCTTGCTCTGCTCTTCATGGCTCCTGGTTCCGTGCTCCTTGGTTGATGATGACTTGATGTCCTCATCATATGATCATCGTTTATAGATTACTCCCACGTTGTTGCCCAATAATCTGTATAATTTGTTACATCAAAATGATTTGGTATGCAAATTTTATGTCAATATACATTGTAAAAAATTGTCAAATTTCTTGTCTTAGTTAAGCATACACTTGGATTTTTTCAGATATATTTTTTGTTTCATATATCTTTAGATGATGTATAAACAACATGTTTGGAATGACTTCAAAAATGCAAGGAAAGAAGCGACAAGTATAACGGACTTGCAAATATGAAACTTTACAAACATGATAAACACTGGAAATCACAATAATCACTTTAAGGTATTCTAGATGTTGTTAAAATCGAAGTGATCATTTGCTGCAACTGGAAAGAAGAAAGATGGCAATGGAACTCATTTATATAGTCTTTTAAATAGATATACATATCTACTACTTGTAAGACACGGTGTAGAGTAAATCTAAATATTCTCAAGTTTAACCTCAAACCTATAAGAACAGTTTTGCACGGGTAATGAGTAAAAAACCAAAACAATGAGTTTATGTAAAGCAACCAAATTGGACATAGGAGATACACACGTCTTATTACACAACGTTTTAAAAGTAGTTCATGAGAAGAGCGATCAGGCATTGTCAACGTAGCTACAGAAGATTTTGAAGAAGAAACACTGGACAAATTCGTCAGGTATCTATAACCAAATCAAAAACAGTTACAAAGAACATAAATTGTACAAGAAAATGATTTAGAGCTACCAGGTTCATTGTATAAAGAAAATAACACAATGGTTATAACTTGTACTTGCTAAGACTGTACAAGGAATCAAAGGGTTTTTCTTCTTGCCTATTGGCAGATGTGAAGCCTGTGCTTGTTCAAGTAGTGGTTTTTGCATTATCATTTTCGAAAGATCTGCGGAAACCCAACAAATAAATCACAAGGCATTTCTCTCATTCAATGGAAAAAATATTATTAATTTCCGAAAAACTTGTACAAAAAATGCTTACCAAAACGCAAACAGATTAAAAGAACCAAATTGACGATTTCTGTACTCTCATTCTCCTTCGCATAATCAAGTCTTCCTGATGCTCCTTTCTAATGAGAACTGGTAATTTCTACTTATGTTCCTTTGAATAACAGAGCCCTCGGAACCTTATTGCTACTGCTTTAATTGCTTAAATCCTAAAAAACAGTTTCACGTAACTATCGTTATGAAATTCGGAACCTGAATACATGTGAACTCTATGCATGTATAACGCTGCAGAGCCTAGAAGTCCATGACTCATGATTCATGAGAACATAAAAGAATTGGATATACATTGGCAGTCAACTTTGAAACCAAAAACAGATCATGGCTCATGAGTTAATTATAGGTTGTAAGATTGACCGAACAAAGACATATAATAAAAAAAGAATCAGAATCATACCATTTTATCATCATCGCTTCTATAACCTGCTCAAGCAAAACCCGAAAGAGTTTTAGCTATGTAAATATGACCAGTTTATTCAAGCTAGCCTCCCCTATCTTTTTGTTGTAAATGTGACCTACGGATTGAAGAATAATCTTTTCATTGCTGTAATTTTTTTTTCCCTGCTGCAAATAACTCCATGTTGAATGAGTTATGGCTGTTTGACTTGACGTTTTTCACACTTTTCGCATCTCAGATTAGTAACCTTATTAGCATAGTACAATAGATGGATCCTGATTTTGTTAGCTCCTGACTGTATACGTAATTATTAAAGTACCTTAAGAATATATAACAATCTTAACATGTGAGTTAAGGCAAATGTTTACCCAATTTTCATACTTGGATTGCATTCAATAGGTTTGTATAGTCCTTGACTGCGCTTGATGATGCGTGTAGGAAACATTTTGTTCACCACCTTCCCATATGGTAAACTCTCACACCAATCATATAATGAACCTAAACAGTGTAATATTTCACGGAAATCCTATAATCATAAGCTATATTAGTGACAATAATAGGCAGTAACATGATTAGTAAAATGCATTATTTATTGTGTATATGAGATCATATATACATTACCTTCATTGAGAAAATTTTATTGGTTTCAAACAACATTTGCTTTTTTGCTTCGAAGAAAGCATGTGTTGTATCTGCGACAAAATTATCACGCGATCATAAATTGAACAACAAAAAGTTCTAGACAAATCATTTTGGGCCAAACTCATCTATTAAAAATGTGAATAAAACGAGATTTCGCCGATATACTATTTACTGCTACTATCAAAACACATCAAATCAAAAGCAATACAGACGCAGAAAAACAGAAGATAAAGCCAACACCTCTATATAAATGCTCGGAGTAGCTCGTGAAGTTGCTTTTGTAATTTAATCTGAAGCTAGAAAGCCTCCATTATATCCTATGTTCAAAATATCGCTTCTCGCTAATTATTTGGTCGGGCAGCGATTAGCGATTTTTCATAAAACCGTTAATAATACGGGAATTAACCGGGACGGAATTTTAGGTTTATTTTAATATATTTTTAAACATTTAATATATAAAATAACACATTAGTATGAAAATCATATATTTCCAATCTAGATTAAATATTTTTTCAAATTCACATATACTACATAAGACAAAAATAGTCAAGGTTTGTGTTTAGAAGATAAATCCCCAAATTGATTTGTTGAAAACGATTAATCACATATTTTTTTGGTTAAAATAACTCTGAACAGAATGAACTTTTATTTTTGGATCGAATTTTACAATCAATTATCAACTGAGCCAATCAGATTTCAGAAAAGTATAAATTTGACCTACGATTTACAGAATTAATTGGCGATTATTGTAATTAATCGGGCAAAATCGGAATCGCTACGGTTACCCCCCTTCGAGCGATTAATCGAACGATTAATCGGAAAAATCGGGGATTTTTAGAACATAGATTATATCCCTGAAAAAGTCGGATATCCGACCCGTACCCACCCTTACTAGGCGTAGCTCGTGGATAAAAAAATAGAAAGGAAAGGAAAGAGAAATCAACTTTCCCTATGCATATAGATTTCAATGTCCAATAAAACCAGTATGAGAATGCCATTTGGAAAAGAGATGAACGAAATATGTAGATGCGAGGAATCTATCTATGAGAAGCAACTTAGAGATGTAAGCAAATACAAATGAAGACTTGACTTTGGGAAACCCTAGAAATTCGAATCAGAGACTCTAGTTTCAGGAGATCAAGAATTTAAAAGAATAACTCTCTTTTAATAGAATAAGAAAATAACTCAAAACTTAATCTCACACAATCTCTCAATCTCTAAAACTCTCACACACTATTATGTCACACCTTGACATTCTTTATATAACAAAACCTTAATCCTAATCCTATTAGAATTCACTTATGTTTTAGCTAACTCCTAAACAACTTGTGATTTCTCTCTAACCATAACTTGGCTAGGATTAGGATAGCTTCTAACTCAAGCATCTTTCAAGCTTAATCCAACATTTTCCCCCTTAAGCTTGAAATCATTTCCTGTAACATCTCGCACTCCAATGAGATTTCTCATCTCTTTGAACATGATCCTTCTAAGTGGCTTTGTCAAAAATATCTGCCTTTTGCTTATCTCCAAGAACATGCTCAAACTCAACTTGTCCATTCTCAATACATTCTTTAAAAACTCAATGACTTTACCAAGTAGGTCTTGAAGCCAAATTGCTTGTCTTGCTGCCTCCGTTCCAGTTGTGCTTCTTAAACATTGTTTCATAGCAGCACCATGGGACTCAAACAGATTTTGCATGCACCAACTTAGCACTCCTATGCTGTATGACAAATCTGGTCTTGTATGAAGAAGGTAGCAAAAACAACCCACATTCTTTCTGAAGCTTGTAGCATCAAAGTCTTCTTCATCTTTAGATTTATACAACTTTAGTCCAGACTCCATTAGTGTGTGAATAGGTCCCAGATTTAGGGCCAAACTATTGTTGATCAAGAACAAGACAAGTCTCAAAGACTTAAGACACAAGTTACATAAATTTTCTCTTCCTACCATTCCAAACGACAAATGTCACTTAAATACACAAGAAAGAAATAAACAAACTGTCCTACAACTATCACACGTGAAGTAGTGGGATCACAATCCCTTTAATTTAGGAATAATGGTAACCCCCACATATCTTCCTAAACCGTAGCGTCGGTTTAGTCCGGTTAACCAATTGACTCTCATCAATATTACAATTCTCCATCCCAGCTTCTTCCAAGATCTTAAGAGCATAACGATTCTGACTCGACGTTATCCCGCCTATGTGTTGACATAGTTCGATCCTAAGGTAGTAAGTCAACCTTCCGAGATCACTCATCTCAAATTCAGACGCCATCTCATTCTTGAACTTGTCTACGATGGCTTTATTTAGTTTGTAAACATTTTCCTCACATCCTTTCTCTTCAAAACCTTCCGGCTGCGTGACATAGACGGTCTCTTTTAACTCCCCATGTAGAAACGCCGTCTTGACATCGAGGTGATGTATCTCCCATCCATTCGATGCAGCAAGGAGTCTTATTGTTTCTATCCGAGCTACTGAAGCAAAGACTTCTTCAAAAACGACTTCATGTCGTTGCACATATCCTTTTGCGACCAAACGAGCCTTGTGCTTATATATACTACCATCGGAATTCAGTTTAAGCTTGAATACCCATTTTAAACCAATTGGTTTAGCTCCATCTGGTAAGTCGACAAGATCCCAAGTATGATTTCTCTTGATGGAGTGTATCTCATCTTCACACGTGGATATCCAATCTCTTGAATCTTTTGCTTCGTGGAAATTCCTTGACTCGTCGTTTAGGCATAGTAGTAACATCTCTCCTTCCTTTTTTGCGAGTAGAATGTAGTCTTTGAGGTAAGTCGGCTCTGTTCTCTGTCTTTGTGTTCTTCTCAGAACTTGTGTAGACTGATCTCTTTCTCCAAGCTCTTCTTCACGTTCATCTTCGTTTTCTTGTGAGTCACCATGAGAGTTTGTTTTATCGATGTTTCTGGAGTGCTCTGTCTCGTCTTCCTTCGTGTCGAGAATCTCTTCTCCTTCTAGCTCTTTCCTTTCTTGGATACCACGGTTTCCAAACTCTCCTAGAGTAACTCCAAAACTCAAATCTTTTTCTTGCTCCGACTCTTTATTGTTCCAATTCCAACCTCTTGTTTCACTAGCTGTTCTAAAACCAATACGTGGTACTCCTTGAACGAGCTCTCCTTGGACTATAGACTTTATTGTCTTGAGGTTTATGTGTCCCAATCTAGCGTGCCACCTACTTGACTTGCTTATCTCTGTTAGATGCAGGCAAGCGGTGTCTCTTAGCTTCATATGTACCTTGTACAATCGGTTTCCTGACCTTTCGGCTTTAAGGAGTAGCTTCCCGTCATAATCATGCATCGTGAGATGTCTTCCTCTCATCCTTATGTCACAACCAGATTCTGTAGCTTGCCCCAAGCTGATGATGTTACTCTTTAAGTCTGGGATGAAGTAGACATCATTCATCGTTCTCGATTCTCCATTCATATGAAAAGTGATTGAGCCCTTTCCTTTTATGTCGATGCGTGAGTCATCACCGAATCTCACTTTTCCAATGACAGATTCATCAAGATTGCAGAACCACATTCGATTTCCGGTCATGTGGTTGCTAGCTCCATTATCAAGGTACCATACCTTATCTGAACACGTCTCAAACATCTCTGGCTGGATATTCCTCTCATTCAGATACACAACTTCATGTACTATAAGTGCTTCTGCTTCTTTTGAATCATCTTCACTTGTCTCGTTTGTTGCTGTAGCTGCAAGTTTAAGAAGGCGGTCTGGGCAATCAGATGCGTAATGTCCAAGTTTGTCACACCGATAACACGTTATCTTGGACACATCCCTCTGCTGATAGCCAAATCGTCCTCTTCCTCGTCCTCTTCCTCTGCCTCGTCCTTGTCCTCTGTCGGCACTGTTCTGAAAAGAGTCAGCGTAGAGGAGCTTGGTCTGCGAATCGCCTCTGTCTCTTGCCCTATTGAATCGTTCTTCATAGGTCTTCAATCGTCCAATTATATCTGCAAAGCTGGTAGTTTCAAGGTCCAAAACTTGCTCAAGGGAAGCGATTATCGGAATAAACTTCTCTTGTGGCACACTATCGAGGAGCTTAGCTACAAGTTTCGATTCCTCTATTTTATGACCAAGAGAAGCTGTTTTAGAAGCGATCTCTGATAATTTCCCGGAGAAGAGTTGTATTGTGTCAGAATCCAACATCGTCATTCTTTCAAATTCAGCAAGAAGGGTCCGTAAACGTGCGGCTCGAACTCGTTCTGCTCCAATGTTCTGTGTTTGAAGAGTGTCCCAGATTGCTTTAGAGGTAAGATGATCACCAACTTGTAGAATGAGATGTTCCGGTAACGCCTGAAAGATCACGCCAATAGCTGTCTGGTTTTTGTCTTCGTCGGTGATGCCCGGATCAATCGTATCCCAAACTCTATAGAGTTTCAGCAAATTGCGCATTCTCATTGCCCATACGATATAATTGGTCTCAGATAACATCGGACAATGAAACGGTGGTGCAGAAAATTCCTTAGCTTTCGGCGGAGGTGTTGGTATGATAGCTGTATCGTCGTCTGCCATAGTTGATCCACAAGGTCTTTGGATTGTATGATCTTCGTTGTTTGTTGTTAACCTGGCTCTGATACCAAATCTAGTTTCAGGAGATCAAGGATTTAAAAGAATAACTCTCTTTTAATAGATTAAGAAAATAACTCAAAACTTAATCTCACACAATCTCTCAATCTCTAAAACTCTCACACACTATTATGTCACACCTTGACATCCTTTATATAACAAAACCTTAATCCTAATCCTATTAGAATTCACTTATGTTTTAGCTAACTCCTAAATAACTTGTGATTTCTCTCTAACCATAACTTGGCTAGGATTAGGATAGCTTCTAACTCAAGCATCTTTCAAGCTTAATCCAACAGAGACGACATACCAGAAGACGATTCGAACAAGTGAACATCTAACAATTCAGAAATCTGAAACCCAAACTCCTTGTTCTTCCTCTCAACAGCGGAAGTCATATTTTGAGCAGAAAAACTGAAAATTGGATTATAAAGTGGTGAAATTTCTGAAGGTACGTAGGGGGAAGACAAAAAGATTAAGAAATTAATTATAGACATTGATGTCTTCTAAGTTCTTTCCAAAGCTACTAAACCGCAGGGAGACCGAGAAGTGAAAATGCGTTACTAAAACTGAATCGTTTGAGTATAAAATTAGAAGGAAACACCAGGTTTGCAGCTTGACACATGTCCCTTTGATAATACACGAAAATGGTGATGTGTCATTCTCCAGAAATGGCCATCTTTTATAGTATAGATAGATAGAATAGATGCGAAACTAATCACTTCATATTTAATAAAATATAGGATTTAACAAGAAAAAATAAATGTTCGCATGGGTAAAAAAGCTTATTATTACACTGTCTTGACTTCAACATCCTTCTCCTCTTCTGCTGACGGTTTAACATCTTTCTCCTCCACAGCTGCCGGAATTTCAACCGGTATCTCCTTTTTGACCGGAGCTGTCTCGGTGTTTTCAATCTCTTTCTCTACTTTTGGTAATTCTTCGTCTTTGATTTCAACTTCAACTGCGGTGGCTGAGTCATCAACATTAATGGTTTCCTTAGGTGTCTCGGTCGTGGTCTTCTCTTCTGTGTTTGGTACTATTTTCTCAACCTGCGGTAAGAAATCGAGCTTTGCGTCATGAAGAACTATTAGCCTTTTAGAGAGGATTATTGATCAGCATCTTATGGTGATGGACTATTAACAAACTCTACATAAGAAATTTGAGCTTTTTCGAAAAAGAAAGGAAAAAATATGCGGATTATCACTTGGAGATATAATCACACATATACTATATATTTTGTTGTCTGAAAATATTGTTAATTCAATTGGTTGTACATTTTGTCACTTATGTTTTTTCGTTGTTGTTGATAAACACTTATGTTTTTCTTTGCTAAAAATACTCTAATTTTACGATTCACCAGAAAAAACAAAAAACTAATAGTTACCTCAATACCAGCCATTTGGAGACTCTGAAGAAGCAAAATATGAACAATGGAATCAAGAAGTGTGTATATATTTTAGAAAAGGAGGGAGAGTTGTGAGTGAGTTAAGCTTAGAGGAGGATGGTATTTATAGACTTGATCTTCAAAAAGTATAAACATAAAATAAAATTAAAAAAGAAATAAAAATTGTTGAAGCATATTGAGTTGATGCATGATGTTGTCATATTTACATGTTAGAACATCACTAATTGAATGGTAGTGTGCAACTGTAAACTACCTTATGATGCTTAAAGTGTTTATGTTCGGCGCGTGGAGAATAAATTACCATAACCCGTCTTTATCATATAGCATTTCATAATCAGTTTTCTGATAAGGTTGGGATTCATTTATATCGATGTTACTTTTGAATCAACAGTTAGTTGTTTCTATGTAGATTATGAAAGAAAAAAAAAAACTCCATCCATGAGTTCTTTATAAAATATATATATATTGTAACTTATACTATGAAAAGCGTATTACCAAACTTGATAACTATTTTTCATCACATATATATATATATATATATATATATATATATATATATATTTTTAATCATTACAACTAAAATATATACTGGATTTTTCTAAAAACAGAATGAAGATTTGGTTTTTTATTTATTTTTGAGATTTAAAATGAAGTTTTGCTAATGGATTGGTTCACTATTTGGCGTGGAAGTTTGGAACACTTGGTATCACTAGCACATGACACCCAATCACCACCATCCGTCATTATTGTGCTTTCATTTTCATCTTTTCCTTTTTACCAGATTCTATTTCTCTATTTTAAAAGTTTAATTCTCATGTTAAAAAAAAAAAAAAGAAGTCTCTCACGTCACCTCTTTTATGATCTGTTTTTATCTTTTTAGTTCTTGAACCATTTGCTTCCAATTTCCAATGATTTAATATTCAAACAAATCTTTACACTACACGAATCTTTCGATTCTTTTCTTGCTCTAGTATTTTATTACGAGGCTTTTATTTTGATTTTTTGTTTGAAGAAAACTAAGAGTGATTTTTAGCATCGAATCGATTCCTGGTTATACCTTACTTAAAAATCTTTAAATCGGATATATAAAAATAGTCTTAACTTATTCTATACTGTAACATCCGATTGGCACACGTATCCGTCGAGACCATTGATCCTATCAGAGTACCCAAAACTACTCCAAATCCTACCAAAATAAACCGAAGCATTCCAGTTTCGTAATACACACGCTAAACCAAATTGTACCAAATCAAACCGGATATATAGATAGTAAGCTGGAGAAGATTTTATAGAGAACACTGTTATAACACAACGAAAATAAAAAAGGAAGAAACAGAAGCAGAATCTACCAGCTGAAAAAGAAGAAGTAAAGTGTTTTAAGATTTGGTTTCATGTCGAAGTTTCTACAGAGTTTGTCTGGTTTCAACATTTGTGTCCGACATTGTCTCTACTTCACGAGTTTTCTTAATACGGTTTCGGCGCGCAGCTCGAACAGAGGCAGAGCCCAATCGTGCTGAAGCATGTCGAGACCATCCTTCTCCGCACTCAAGCTCTGATAAAAATTGAAATCCAATGATACTAAATCAGGTATGGCCCAAAGATCGAAAATCAAAACTAAACAACACTTTGTAGAGGTGACTTGAGAATGATCACAATGAAGGTTTAATAATTTATACTGATTACCTTAGATGGATCAAATCCCATCCCACCCATTTGCATCATACGTTGTGTGTCATCAATGGCTGCATAAGAAGCACAATTCTTTACAATTATGACCAAATAAGAAGGTTTTAGAGGAATGTGATGTGGAGCAAATTAGTATGCGGAAATTAACCATTTTCATCTCCGAGAATGAGACTGAACAAGCCTCTTAATCCAAACAAGTTCAAGAAGTACCTGAAAAGTGAAAGAAAAGCTCATGAAAACACGACAAAGAGGCAAGACCCAGATGCAACTATGGTTAGCATATCGAAATTCTGGAGAAGATCGAGATAGCACTTGAGTACTTACCACGAACGACTGCTCACGTAGCTAACATCGACAGTGCTCAAGTCGATGCCATTCTGTAACATTGATCTGAACCTCTGAGTCAGTGGAAATGGTATTTTAGCTGCAAGATAAACAAAGAAGACTCAGATTCTATATTATCAAACTTGCTAATTGGTTCTAAGAAAATAGCAGTGAAAAAGCCAGATAGATAGTCATCGTTTATGAGGTGACTGAGAGCAATAATGGGAGAAATGTCTGTAAGAAACAAACCTGCAACAAATCCAGAGAAGAAGAAGTTGACCCATGCAAAAGTGAGTGTCTGCAAAAATGGTAAGTTATATATATATATATATATATATATATATATATCAATTTCATATATAATCAATAACGCAAAAAACATAGATGGGAAAATTTCAAATTAAATCTACCTGGGGAATAATCATGGAAAGGTTTTTCTTCATCATATCCATGGCCATGTTAGGATCAGAAAACATCTGAGCTTGGGGATTTGATCCTTCTCCCTTGGGAACATGTAGCAAACCATTCTCCTGCAGCAAAGCAATCAACACATATTTTCTCAGTCATTACATATCCAATGATAGGGACTACAATACACTAATCCGAAAAACACTACATCTGATCAAAAGAATGACAAGAGAAAAAGCTTGTGAAATTAACAGTGCAAAACAGTGCTAGATTGTGAAAAACAAAGAACTTTCAAAAGTACTGAAAGAGCACAACAGATCACAAAGCACACTAAGTACGTTGGTTATAAGCTATTCATGAATCTTCAGAGCATCTCAAGCATCAAAGAATCACACAATGAATTTCTCAAATCTTCAGAAAAGTCATACCTCGTTGCTATAGTAGAATCTCCGAGTACGGAATGATTTCGGCGGGATGAAATTGGCACCGGCTTTTAGATTCCGAGCTCTGATAATTACTTGCCTATAAACAATACAAATCAAATCAAATCGGATCAGCTAACAGAAAAAACCACATAGATGCAGACTAAAAAACTACGCCATAGATCAACATCCAGAGAACTGGGAAGACTCACCCTTCTTTGACCGTCTTAGCATCGGGAGCTGGAGAAGAACGCATGAGCTTAGAGACGAAGTATCGGAGAATACCGATGAGAACCATGACTACGGAGAGAGGAATCAGAACCCAATCTCTAATCGCTGTATCAAGAACTAGATCCTCCGCCATTGTTAATTTATCACTCGATTTCGTCTTCTCCGCTTCTAAACCCTAATTATCTCTCTCTCTATAGTCTCTCGTCTTCTTCTTCTTCTTCTTCTGAGATCTTCTCTCTGTTCGATTCGGTGAAGCAAACACGATCTGAGAATCCAACGATTGGTGAATTAGTGGAAATATTTTATTTATTTTTATTTCCTTAATTTAAAATTTTTAATTTTATAAAAGATCTGAAACCTTCTGGGTCAGCCAGAGTATCGCTGAGTTCCCTTTATAAAACCCTAATTCCCTTCTCTTATTAATCAAACCTAAAACCCTAGCTGCTTCTCGTCTGTCTCATCGCTTCCTCGCAGAACTCTAAACTCGCAGAAGAAGAAGATGACGGTAGAAGCAGTGAACCCTAAGGCTTACCCGTTAGCTGATTCTCAGTTGGCGATAACGATCCTCGATCTCGTTCAACAAGCCACGAATTACAAACAGCTTAAGAAGGGAGCTAATGAAGCTACCAAGACATTGAACCGTGGGATCTCTGAGTTCGTGGTCATGGCTGCTGATGCTGAGCCTCTCGAGATTCTCCTTCATCTGCCTTTGCTCGCTGAAGATAAGGTATTGATTTCTTCTTTTTCTCTTTTCTTTTTTGCTCTGAAAATTGTCCAATAAGTTCAATTTTTGCCAGGCTTCACTTGTTTATCCTCTTTATATGAGAAAATTGATGAAATTATATGCATCTCTGTGTAGAATTTGTTGGCTTATTAGACTCCACTTTTGAGATTGTTAGTTGATGGTGTTCTATTGTAGTAAACGCTTCAAAAAGAATGGTTGTTCTGTAGATCTTAGTTCTTGAATGTAGAAGACAAATTCATGAAGAAAATCAATTTTTTTTTGGGTTACCATAACTTATGTGATGAGTTTAGTCGGTGATTCTTAGTCTCGGAATATGCAATATGAGTCCTCTTGTTTTCTGGGTATCGAACTCTGTTGATTCATGAATGTAGCTGACCCAAGAATGTGATTACCACATCAATTTGTTCTATGCATATATCTCTATTTGTTTTCAGCAAATCTATATCACAAGCAACGCTCTGGTTCTGATAATGTAACTAACAATCTGTCTTCTCTTTGAATTGTTGCAGAATGTGCCGTATGTGTTTGTGCCATCGAAACAAGCCCTTGGAAGAGCATGTGGTGTGACAAGACCCGTGATCGCTTGTTCGGTTACATCCAACGAAGCTAGCCAGTTGAAAACTCAGATTCAGCAGCTTAAGGATGCCATTGAGAAGCTCCTCATCTAGGGTCTTCTGGTGGTGTATGAATGATGATGAGTCTCAACTCCATTTTTATGGAAAAGGCTTTAACTGAAGTGATTTTGTGCAACTTTTTTAGCTTTATGAAGAAACTCAATCCTATCTGGTTTTGAAAGATTGTAGTGTTTTGGTTTTTGTATTTCTGTTGGTGCTAATGCGTTTTGAAGTACAAGATACTTTTTACTGCTGAGTTTTATATCATCTGGTATGTGTTAAAAGTTTAGAAAAATTAATGGGAAGAATCTATTATTAGTATGGTACACATATATTTTAACCTTAACCAACTTCAGAACGAGTTTTTTGCACAAATTGGTGTTGAAAGAACAAACAGATTGAAAATGTGATGAACTTATAGTTAATCTACGAAGCTTATTAGCTGATAGAGAAAGTAATTAACTTGGTCTTATTGTTCTTTTTCCATATAAATAAATTTTTGAATGAGTGTCCATAGTTTTAACATTTTAACCTCATAACTTCTAAGAATAGTCGATATGGTTAATTTGAGACCAAAAAGTAAATAATCCAATGAAGTCTTTCTATATTTGACAGAGGGCAAATCAGTCTTCTTATGTGAAAGTCTGAGTGTCCGTAAATATATATTTGTATTTCTCCTTGTGTTTCTCTACAGACCCAAATCAAAAGACCTGCGACGCGAACTTTTGCGATTTGGCGATAAAACGAGAAAAAATTTTGTCGACTGAAATTCGAACACAAATTCTGATACCAATCTCAAATCGGAAGGTAATAGGGATCACAGAAAATCGCTGGATTCATCTTCGAATTGCTTCTCGTAATTGGAATTTCGAAATCGGGAAACCCTAAATTGTATATTTTATTATTGGTTGTTTCCTTTCTCGTACAGAAGGAAGGCGAGACGATTTCTGTGATCGGAAACAAAATGTCGCACTGTTTGACGCTGAAGCCGTCGTGTATAGGCTGTGGATCGCAGTCCGATTTATACGGAAGTTCGTGCAGGCACATGACGTTATGCTTGAAATGTGGTAAAACAATGGCGGAGAACAAAGCCAAATGTCTCGATTGTGGAACCCTCGTCACGCGGTTGATTCGGGTTAAGATTCCTTCGTTTTCGTTACTTCTTCTCTCTCCAATTTCAATCCTTGTCTGACCTGGGAAAGTTTTAGGAGTATAACGTTCGTGCAAGCACAGCCACGGAGAAGAATTACTTCATTGGAAGATTTGTGACTGGTCTTCCTAATTTCAAGAAAGGCTCTGAGAATAAATGGTCTCTTCGTAAAGATATACCACAAGGTCGTCAGTATACAGATGCACAACGGGTATTGAGTTTTGTGTGGATCATCATACCAAATGATTTACCAACATATGCTAATTAGTTTTGTGAAATCAAATATTTGTAGGAGAAGTTAAAGAACAGACCTTGGGTCTTGGAAGATGAAACTGGCCAGTTTCAGTACCAAGGACAACTTGAAGGCTCTCAATCTGCAACCTACTATCTCTTAGTGATGCAGAACAAGGAGTTTATTGCTATTCCCGCTGGTTCTTGGTATGGATAAACAATCTCCCAAGATTATGTATCAGAACGTTGTGATGATTCAGCTTATGCTTTTTCTACTGTGTTTAGGTATAATTTCAACAAGGTTGCACAGTATAAGCAACTTACACTGGAAGAAGCGGAAGAGAAGATGAAGAACCGTAGGAAAACTGCTGATGGGTACCAGAGGTGGATGATGAAAGCGGCGAATAACGGTCCGGCGTTGTTTGGAGAAAGAGAAATGGAGAACGACAAAGAGAGCGGCGGAAGCGGTGGAGCTGCTGGTGGTGGTGGTAGGGGTCGTAAAAAGTCAGCAGGGGTTGAGGAGGAAGAAGGGAATGTCTCTGACAGAGGGGAGGAGGACGAAGAGGAAGAGGCATCACGGAAAAGTAGACTCGGGCTTAACAAAAAGAGTAATGACGATGATGAAGAAGCTCCAAGGGGTGGTGATCTTAACGACATGGATGATGATGACATTGAGAAGGGTGAGTAGTCAGCTTTTGCTCTCATCTATTTAATAATATTGGAGTTATGTGTCTTTAGATTTTTGATTATGTGTTGATTTATATTGTTTAGGGGATGACTGGGAGCATGAAGAGATTTTCACCGATGATGATGAAGCAGTCGGTAATGATCCTGAGGAACGTGAAGATCTTCTGGCGCCTGAAATTCCTGCTCCACCCGAAATTAAGCAGGTCTGTTCTTTTTCTATAATACTCCATCTTGAATCTTTAGTTCTTATTATGAGGTCCCAACTTTCTTTTGACTTTCCTTGCAGGATGATGAGGATGAAGAAAACGAAGAAGAGGAGGGAGGGTTGAGCAAATCTGGTAAAGAGTTAAAGAAGTTGCTCGGCAAGTCTAATGGTTTGAATGAATCTGATGAAGAAGAGGACGATGATTCAGACGAGGTAAGCCATCGGCACATCAAACTTCTCTTGCTTTTGTTTGCTTCTAAATGAAACTTTGTCAATTCTCAAGCGCACTCATTTTACTGTAAAGTGGTTTTAATGCAAGAATGTCATCATTTCTAATAGGAAGAGGAGACAAACTTTGGTCCAGCTACGAATTCAAAACAGAAGGAGGCGATGAAAGAAGAAGCTGTTGAGAGCAGTCCTCCAAAACCTGCACCATCCTCTGTATCTTCTCGCGGAACACCTTCTGCAAAACCATCCAAGGGAAAGAGAAAACTGAATGATGGCGATTCTAAGAAACCTAGCAGCGGCTCCTCCGTTCAAAAGAAAGTCAAGACTGAAAACGTAAGACACTTGCTTCTCTGTTTATTATACGTTTAGCTAATCTATGAGTTAAAGCGATTGTTAGAGGGAGAGGCGATTGCTATTTACTTTGTGTTGACATTTGATTTTTGTAATCTTTGTAAGCAGGAGTCGAAATCTTTGGTGAAGGAAGAGAAAAGTAACTCGGTTTCGAAATCGAATGCACCGACAAAAGCAGTGAAACCTGAACCAGCTTCAGCTGCTTCAACCTCAGCGGCAACGGGGCCAGTGACTGAAGACGAGATTCGGGCTGTTCTGATGGAGAAGAAGCAAGTCACTACACAGGATCTTGTCTCCAGGTTTAAGGCAAGGCTTAAGACCAAAGAGGTAATAAGACACTATTTGCTGCTATACTGCTCTCTAATCTAAATCCTTGTGTAAATTTTTGATATGGAGCTAAATTCTGGAGAATCAAATCCTTTTTACAGGACAAGAACGCCTTTGCTGAGATTCTGAGGAAGATCTCAAAGATACAGAAGAACGCTGGTTCTCAAAACTTCGTCGTTTTGAGAGAAAAATGAGACTTTACTATTCTTCAGAACTAACTCTTTTTTTTTTTTTTTTTTTGTTGTTTCAAGTTCTCATGCGAGTTAAACACATAAGAATGTTTTTTGATTTCTATATGTTAAAAAAGAGCGACTTGGTTCCTTAGTGGCATTTATAGCAGATAATGAGTTGGTTTTATAACTTTTATTTCACCTTAACACATTCTTAAGATGTAACCAGAACAAGAGGTTCAAAAACAAAGAGACAAATCCAGATCAAATTTTAACTTGATTTAACCAGAAATTTCTCTTTTTTTTTTTTCTTATAACAATTTTGTTTTTAGTTAAGTGTTTGTTATCACTTATCAGCAATAAACTAATTCAATCAAATTAATCAAAATAATAATGGTATCTATAATACGCTAATTGTTTTTTGAAATACAAATTACGGAACAACTTTTTAGTAAAGGCTATATAATGTAATTAGACTTAAAACATATTTTTAAATTAAATATTTAAATTTTGATATTATTCGTAAAATTTTCAGTTTTTATTTATTTGACAAGGCCATATATATGTCAAATCTGTAGTAAACTATTTAGAAGACCTTATTTAGCACCTCGGTGGATAGATAACTATTTGAATATCTACAATGAAAATGAATTGATGTTTTATCGTGTGTATTCAACACTAAAAAGTAGTATTAAATAGCTGCCCAATCAAATTTCATCTTCTATTTTGTGTCCACTTCATTTTGTTAATTTTTCTTGCTCTTTGTTTCTTTTGAAAAGACTAGATTTAGACCCGCGCTACGCCGCGGTATATTTTTCTTTCAATTTGTTATATTTTTCTTTAATCTTGGTCATCATTTTATTATTAAATATATGTGAAATAAAATAGTTTGGGCATGTAGCCTATTTTAATTATCTCTGTGTGAGCTGTCTATTGACTGTGTGAATCTTCTTTTTAGGGACGACGTACCGTCTAGAACATCTTCGAGAAGAACTTGCTCCTCCTCCACCTCTTCTTCTTCTTCTTCTTCATCATCTTTTTTGTTTCTTAATTTTTTGAGTGATTTTTCGACTTTGTTCTGTTTCTTTGATTCAACGATAATCGTTTGCTTCTTACTCTCTTTTGCATAAGTCTTGATGGAAATTTTCGGAGTCTAGTTAAATGGCGGCACTGAAAATCAAAAACGAAGACTCGTCATCGAACGGGAATACTGCTTATGCTAAAATCAGGCACAACTGGGATTCTGCGAAAAGACTGAATGGGTCGGAAACAATAAATCAAATCCATTTTCTCCCGTAACTAATTCTCGTTGAAACTCGACACAGAGAAGAAGAAGAGACTGGCCTCTGAATTCGCGTCGAAATTATTTCTGCGGATAAAATCAATTTTACCGGTTCGGTGGAATAAGAAAGAACAAATTAAACTAATTTCTATTTCACTTAAATCAAACCGGTTAAGAAGCTGAGGTGTATTAATGAAATGCTGATTGATATTATTTAGAATGTTTTCATTGGTTAAAGGTTTTTGCTGAGTTGTCAGCTTTTCCCTGCTTGAAAAAGCTGATGTGTCAGCTGCTGGAATAACACAAGGAGTTTTTGTGTATTGAATACGAAATGTAACTATTTATTTATAATCGATTTTAACCAGCTATTTTCGGGGAAGATCAATGTGTTACTCTAATCGTCCAACATACGAGTACGTTCACATCGTAATTTCAGGTTTGTGTTATGTCAATAATTTAGATTTTGTTTGATATCTCTTAGCTATATTACAATTTAGAAACTAGGCTGTTCTAGTAATATTCTACTAGCCTATAAGACTGAAAGGCAACAACTCTTTTTTCACAATGTTTTCTGTTAAGTGCTAACCTAGCATACAATTCCATATTAATGGCGAATAGAAAGAAGACGATCCTTTAACATCAACGAGATATCGACTAATACAAGCTTGAGATGGCCCTTTACTACTTTACCAAAAAGAGATGGCCCTTTACTTTAGTTTTTTATTTTCATATAAATCAAATATCCAATTTTGGCTTCGACCACAGATATCTAAATTTGGTTTACAAACACGTCTTTGCCTTCTAAATCAAAGATATTCATCTAAAGAGAGTCGCGTGTTCATCTAAAGAGAGTCGCGTGTAAGACTTCTCATGCCGTAGCCCGTAGGTAAAAAATATAGATTTATAATATTTTGTATTAATTTATGTTTGACGTATTTGACATATATGTTTTTGTGAGAAATGTTCCTCCAGATCCTGATGAATCAGTTAACGAGCATGTTGAACACTTCTTTTGTGTAAATCATCTAGATCATTAATAGATTTGTCATTATGTATCTTTCTTAGCTGGCTGAAACTTATGAACATTATTACTCAGAGGTCAAAGAAACTGTTTGGCTTCTCCACTTAAAATATGTCGTGCATTTTCGGATTTGATGTTCTCAGGTAGTGGAAAATGCAAAGAAAACTTACCGATGGGGAATTGTGTCAGTTTCCAAATATCTTGTGATGAAACGCTGAAATATGTGTAGATGCTTATAGAAATGCTCTAATCAAACCCTCAAGAAGAAAGCTTGTCGCTATTGTTGAAAGAAGTAAAACTTCTCAAATCAGAGGGTGCTTTCGAAGAGCTTACCGAGCCGTTCCGACATGTCAAGTGGACGAAAGGCCTAGCCAGCCTACGATTGGCCAGGAAGCCATGCTCGATAAAGCTTGGAACCAGATTATGGAAGAAGACGTCGGAAAAATGTGTTTGCACGGCATGGGTGGTGTTGGAAAAACAACTCTTTTCAAGTGATCGATTTAACATTGTGATATTATGGGTCACTGTTTCTCAAAACGTTATGCTTCCAAAACTTCCAAGCATAAATTGCACGAAAATTATACTGGCTAGTATAATTATATATTTATATTGTTTACATAATCCGGCTGGACCTCTTGTTTGTGCGTATTGCATAAGGCAATCACGTCAAGGATCGCTGACATGGCTATTGTATGCTCCAAATCTCACTTCCCTATCCATTGAAGATATTTAAGAACTAGAAGAAATTATAAACAAAGAAAAAGCAATCAATCTTTAAGGTATTACACCATTCCAGAAATTAGAATACTAAAAAGATTGGATAAAATGACTAAGCTGGAGATTATCTACCGGATACATCATCCATTTCAATTACTGCGGCGCGGATTTGCATTATAATGTCCAAAGTTGAGAAAAAATTTCCGTCATGCTATAAATGTCCCACAACTTCGCCAATTTTCGATAAGAATGCCTCCAACTGAAAACAAAGCTTGAATGAGAGGACGAAAATAGCAAAAATCGTTTCTTCCCTTTATCCTTATAAGGTAATCATTTCCCTTATTGTCTTTTTTTTTTGTAACCACCGAGTTTCTTCTGTATATTCTATGCACTCTTTATTAGACTGATGATATGATCCATTTGCATCATAATAATAGAAAAAATATTTGGAAAATCAGGTGTTTTTGTTTGACAATAGTTTTCCAAAAGAAAATCACTTATTAAAATATTTTGTTCCTAGACTTAATTCAAACATAATATTAACAAGAGAAAAGAGCTCTTTATTTCAAGTGTTTACCCTAAACCATTGTTGCATTTCACGTTTTGTAATTTTATCTTATTTTTTGCTTATTTTTTGCTTATAAATTTTTGATGTTTTGCTTATAACGGATATTAAGTTCAAAAGCTAGTAAAAAATGAACACAATATAAAAGGTCTTAATAAGAGCATTAATCGGATAATCATGTGTTCAATTAATCTAGATAATGTAAGCTAAACGTAATATACGCCACAATGCCACACAACATATTCAACCAATAGTGCATGCATGAATCTAACGATATTCATTAAATGAAATCGAATTCTTTATAGTTACGAGCTCTTAATTACAATGATCCACGCGACACAACTTATTGTTGTTATATATATATCCTTAACACAAACAAGTTCTTTAATACAAACCTTACATTATTACATAACACCGTTCAATCTATTATTTGTATATTTTTTGTGTTATAAACCATGGGAAGGAAAAAGGATATTCCGTTTGACCCAAACAGCAAATGGAACATCTTCATAACGATACCATCAGACACAAGTTCGACCTACATAACGATTCCCAAAGAGGAAGTAGAAACCAAATTATTTCGTTACTGGAGTAAAGTTCGTCGTGTGAAATTGTTAGAACGTCCCAACTCGTTTGAGCAGTTGGATCTCTATGAGTATGATTTTGAAATCACAACAACTGTGTTCATGAAAAAAGACGAAGGTGGAAATTTCAAACTAGATGGGTGGGGTTGCCTTCAAGGGACGAGAAATTTCAGCACCGGAGTTGTTATTGCATTTTGGTGGGATACAAATTTCGGTAGACTTAATTTCAAACAATTATGAATATGATTGACCAAGTTCAGTTAGTTGCTCTGATATAAACTCTAAAAATTAATAAAACGGGGGTTTTGATATTTTATTAATTTATAGAATTATTAAGTTATCGGTTTTGACTAAAATAATGTTTTTATTAAGAAATAATTAAAAATAATATATTTTATAATATTAAAATAGTTTTAAAAGTTTTATTCTAAAATTAGAGGTATTCTAAAAATATTTAAATTTAAATAAAAACAAACAATACTATACTTATATTTTAGTATATTCCCATAGGTTATATATTTGTGTAAGATTTTTTATTGAAGTTATTAATTTATGATATTAATGGGACTGCATATTTACGTAGATTTCTCAAAAAGATTATTATCTTATTATCTTATCGATTTGTGCCATATTTTACACTACCCGATTTGGGATCGGAGAAATTTATTATATTATCGAGTATTCATTTAGTTTATCGAGTATTCATTTATAGAGTTTCTATGATTTGCTGATTTTTTGATTAAGTAGGCTTTAAGTTATTTAAACTCTAATTCTAGAGATCATGGATGTTTTTCCTTTAACATAAGATAAATCTCTTTGGCTTTGTATTTAAATCTAACATATTTGGTAAAAGCGTTCCACAAAATTAAAATCGTGTAAAACTTTTTCAATTATGTTAGCTTTAGAGGATGATCTCAGGTGTGTTATAGTATAGCTATTACTCTCATGGTTCACCGCACCGGTCTAAATTACTGATCGGTATAGCTTTTCGTCGAGAACCGGTTCAGAAATTGAGAATCTCGTCTTTCTTTTTTTTATCTAAAGAACCATAAATTAAGAATTGAGCCAATTGATTGGCAGATTAGTAAGTTGATTAAGCAAAACCGATAAAATTGAATTTGAAAACAGAGAGGTTGCTCGAAACTGCCATAACATTTTCTAAAGAAAACCAGAAACTAAGCATCGAAATTAAAAATCAGTAAGTTGGTTTTGCAAAACTCGTAAAATTATTATTATTCTATAGGCATCGTTGAGACGCAATGACTGCTCATGGACTTGAGAACAGAGATCGAATCCAAAGTGCCCTATATTTTTATTTTTTTTTAATCTAAGAGAAGTCTCTCTAAAAATGGTGTTTTCTCTTGCCATTTTCTTCTTTCTCCCTTCTCGTTCATAAGAAAAAATAAAATAAGAATCAAGAACAGAGATTCATGTCTCTCGCGACCACCGGCCAGTTAGCTTCTAATAGATCGAACCCTTGTAGCCTCCTAATTTTTATTTAAAAGAGACTCGAAACTGTAACCCTAACAAGCAGTCGCGGGGATGAGAGAAATGAGGAAGACGAAGTGAGGTTTATAAAGCGAGTCCAGAGGGGTAGAATTGTCTTTTGTATGTTATTTGCTTTTGAATACTACAAAAGACATTTCTAAAGACGAAGTCACACATGTCACATCTTATTCTACAAGGCTACAACTATTTCAATAACTAATCTTATTTCCCTCTAAATAGCTTATGTTTTGTTTCTTAAGGTATAGTTCTTAAAGCAGAGTCTTATATTATCCGTTTTGGGCTCATATATCTTAGCCCGCACGATTTTATCTTTATGCTTTTTCCCAAAAAAATTTCAAAAAACCTCATAATAGTTAGGTTGGACCAGGCCCGGTTTGTAGCAAGTGTCAGCTGGGCTCGGTCACAGGGCCCATTTGATTTTCATCAAATTTGTTTTATATTTGAGGGTTCAATAGTTTGAAATATTTCTAAAACAGGGCCTAGTATTTTCGAAACAATTGCAAAATAGGGCCTAATATTTTCGAAAATTTTGCAAAATAGGCCTTTAAGTGTTTAAAAATTAGTATATATAGGGCAAAATCTGCAAAAAGAAATTGGGCTGGAACAGGGCCTATTTTATGACTGAGCCGGGCCTGGGTTGGACACTATTTATATAATAGACATTTCTTTGTCTAAACTTGTCGATGTGGGACTTAGATTGATATCCAACAATCTCTCCTTCAAGTCAAGGACCATATAATTTTTTGGCTTATCCACCTTCAGCGAAACTTGGATCCCTTTTTGTGTTGCTGTACTCACGCTACGAAACTCTCCACAAAAATATGATATCCCTTATCACAGGCTTTTAAAGCCCATGTCCAACCTCCCACTAGTATGATATTGTCCGATTTGGACCCATGTATCTTAGCCGCACGGTTTTATCTTTGAACTCCTTCCTGAAAGGCCTCATACTAGTTAGGTTGGATACTACTTATATATTAGACACTTCTTTATCTAAATTTCCGATGTATATCTTGGATTGATATCCAACACTAATACTGCCAATTATCATTCTCTAATCATTTGAAAACAAAATAAAAACATGTGATCTTTCGAGAATCGACGATTCGACCATGTGGGTTTAAGGCAAACATCAAATGCCACCAAATATTTTACGCTCACTATTGGCCCCAATGATTCACCACACCAATGTATGTCTTAAATGTCAATTTTTTATAACGATATGTAAGTTAGTTTAGGTTTGAGTCTATGATTTATCCTAGAAAAACAGCTTTTGTTCAATTCTTAGAACAACATATGTTTTTTTAGTGTTCATTAAGAAAATATGAAACTTAGTGGTTTGTATTGATACTTGTGTTATAATTAAGATTAGTCCAATCTGATTTTATGAAAGTATATATTTTCTCAGATTGGTGATCAACTGATACATTGTCTGCGTTTTATGAAAGTATAACTTAGTGGTTTCTTCTGCGTTTCATACACATTCTTGTGAGCTTACTCTCACATTGTCTCAGATATCGTCTGACGCATTTGAAAGCTTATCTCATATCGTTATGGCTCTTAAAAAATCATTATAAAAAAAAACCGAAGAAGCTCGAGACTTTCTGGTCAAGTTCAGTTAATAAAAAGCCCTAGTCTAGTGGAAGAAGTCTTAACTTATTTTCTATTTCTATGCAGCTTTTGTAGGATTTCATTTTTTTTTTCTTTCTTTCTTTCTTGTAAATGCTTATATAAAGTTATAAACCATCGTTCACTATGAGATGAATCAGAGCTTTCATTCTCAAGATAGAGAAAGAGAGCTTATTTACTTGCTGCATAGTGTCGAAGACACAGATAGCAAGCACTTCCATAGATTCTCAAGGCTGCATACAACTATACACAGGTTTGTTCTTACGAATTCAGACTATAACCAGCAAAATTTCAAAACTGGCACACACGTTTTCTTTAAAGTGTTATTAAAATTTTAAATTTGAAGATTACAAATCATAAATTGAATAAACATTTGTTATTATTTAGGTAGAGTTTTTTTTTTTTTTTTTCTATCAATGATTTAAAGTTAGTTCTTGATACTTTATATTTTTTAAGGTTAATTTTTTGTGTAAGATTTATAAGAAATTCATTTGTCTGAATTTAAATCTGTGTTAGACATTTGATTTTGTTCCATTAACACACTGTAGTGAATTTTTTTTGAAGCATGTTCACAAATATCAAATCCAATAACATTAGTCATTAGATCTTAGTGCATAATTTAGATTAGAATCAACGGCCTTTTAGGTGTGTTTACATTATAATAACATTTGTTTCATCACCACATTTTAATGAAGTAACTAAACTTTTAACTGAATAACACTTAACACTGAATTTTGAAAATCTTTGAACCAAATCCAATAACACTGTATTGTAATGCATAATTTAAGATCAACTGCTTTTTAGCTGTTTATATTTTTTATAATAACGATTGCTTTGTCAAAAACATGGAGTGCCTTTGTGCTTCTTGCTTCAGCAACAGAGTAAGAATTGTTTCTTTGTATAAATAAAAAAACACAACTTCGCAAGTGATTACACAAACAAAGGATACACAACAACATTTTTTAAAAAAACAGTCTTTAATTTAAAGAAAGTTCCAAGATTCAATAAACAAAAACTCACAAGTAACTAGCCAGCCATGGAAGATCCTTGTTGTCTTTCAATGCAAAAGCAACATCATCACTTGGAAAATTCAGCTGCAGCTTCTGCAATCTATGCCTCTGTCCAGGCTCACAAAGAATGATTCTGCATTCACCAAGATCACAACCGATCTTGAGAAGAACATCCCAACCAGGAAAAGCTTCTCCATTAGTTAAGCAGAAAGCCGAAACCGTCGTGGCCACTCTATCAAACGTCGTCTCCGCCATTCCTGTCTTGTAAAGCTCATGAACCATAGCCGTCAAGAAGATCTTACTCAGCTTCGACACGCTCTTCATTACTTGAATGTGAGGCGCCTGAAACATTTCTTGGATCGCTGCTTCAACATCTCCCATAACCACCAGCTGATTCTTCTTGGCCGCATTGTTGCTGCTGTCCTTCTTCTTCAGACGGTGATCCGCTACTTCCGCTGCTCGTCTGCATATCTCCAGCGCACGTCTTGCGTCTCCCGAGATCGCAGCGACTTTCCTCGAAGCAAACTCGATAGCTTGCTTCTCGAAAGCATCGATTCCTTTCAGCCTCGTGGAGATGATTTCTTGCAGCTGAGTGTGGTTGTAAGGACCGAAACACAGTCTCTGTATACCCATTCGGCTTGAGATCCGTGGAAGCAGCTTCTCAGGAAGATCCATAGTGTTTGCTATCCCCAACACGATCAGCTTGGAGTTAGGCTTTGTAGGCCAATCAAGAATGTTATACAAAACCGACTGGTTTCTAGTGACGAGAAGATCAAGCTCGTCGATGAGTAGTATGCAGGGCTTCTCCTCCTCTTTCGCAATCCTTTTTCCTTCTGCAAACCTCTCATTCAACGAACGTAAAGCTTTCTTCCAACTCACACGATGACCGCTCAAAGCTTCGTAGATTACGGTGTAAATGTGCTCCGGTGAAGCCAGTTTGAGACCATTGATCTCCACAAAGCAATACGGGCTTACGCTTCCTGCTTCAACCTCAGCTTTCAGATTCTTCATAACCGATAACACACTGATAGTCTTCCCTGTCCCTGGAACACCATGAATGTACATACATCTTCCTAAACACTGATCATCAGAGATCGAACCTTTGATAAACGCAGTGATCTCTTCCATCTCTCTGCTCCTGCAAGGAAGAGACTTAGGACGTGTAGCCAACAACAAAGTAGCTTTCGCTTTCTCTAACTCAGTCTGCTTATGACATCTCACATGTTCAGGAATCTGCTTCGCTCCCACTTTCTCGAGTCCAAAGAAACGACCTTTAAGTGAATTCGCAGCTTTAGCAGCACTCGTCGTTAAACCTCTCTTTCTCTTGGAATCTCCACGGACACTTTCTTCATCTTCAATCTCCATCTCTTCATCACTATCACCACCAATCTCCTCCTCCTCTTCTTTCCTAGAGTTCCATTCATGGTCACTCTCTGCATCTCCATGAGCTAACTCAGCCAAACGCTTGAAGCTATGCCAATGCACATCGTATTCATACTCACACAAGAACACATCATCACCATCGTTGCTCGCCTTTGAAAACTCCTCCGGAGACTTCACATAACAATGCCTGAGTATGCATTCCATCTCTATATCAGCAAAATCATTCGTGAGATAAACCTCTCGTTTCAGATTATGAGCTTGACGTCCTGAAGCAGTCTCTTCAGGTATCATATACCAACGAGCTCTAATCCAATACACACCATCAACCTCTTTCCAGAGCTTCTCGATCCGAGCAGCCCATAGATCGCTAGAGAGAAGTTTCTCTCTCGCCGTTCTCATCAGTTTCTTCCCTTCCGGTGGCTTTGGAATCTCGAGTGTCTGACCTGACTTTCGAACCTCGCAAAATTGACAGATCCAGTCTCCTTCTGGGACTTCTTTCAATGGCGGCTTCAAGCATTTCAAATGAAACCCGCCTAAGCAATCATCACACTCGAGCATTGTCTCGATACCTGATTTGAAGCAAATCCGGCAATCTTCGATTTCCGGGTCGTCTTCCTCGTCTGATTTCGCGTCTTCTCTCCTTTTGAGATACACGTCGTCGCCGATTGCGAATCCGGTACCGTCGAATTCAACTTTATTGTAGTATACTCTCTTATTGGACGCTGTTGAGTTTGTTTGCTTCTCTTCAGGCTTTTTCCTCTTCTTCGTCGTCGTCTCCGATCGATTTGGGGAAACGGGAGAGAAGGAAGCTTCCGCATCTAACGAATCCTTCTCGGCGACTTTGGATTTAGCGATTCTCTTCTTCGGTGTTTTGAGATTATGTTCGGATTTCTTCAAATTCGCTTCAAAATCATCATCAGTGGTCTGTTTTCTGGGCGCTCTCTCTCTTTTTCGAATTAGATTCATTTCTTCGACAGATTCTCTCTCCGGACCATCGATTGCGTCATTTCCCAGATCGATTTTCCGGGAAACATGACGATCGGATCTGCGAAGAGGAGTGAGGGTTCCTGGGGTTTGGGGAGTGAGCAAGGTTGAAGAAGGAGATAGATACGGTTTGCGATAGATGTTGTTTGGGGTTTTGTTCGATTTGGTAGGGGATAGGAAGGTTTTCGTTCTCGGAGTCGTAGCAGCCATGGATGTTCAGAGCTAGGGTTTCTGGACAACAGAGGATGAGGAGAGAGAAGGAAGGAGAAGGAAGGAGAAGGAAGGAGGTAGAGAGAGAAAGATGCTCTGGTGCGAGAAGGGCTTTAGAGAGAAATTTGGCGGGAAATGTTCCCTCGGAGAAGAAATAGTTTTATTTTATTACTTAATAAAAAGTCATTAGTTTTGGAAAGGAGATGGTAAAAGATTCTTTATGGAAGAAAATAAATCAAAGATTTGGCTGTGTTTAATAGATGCGTAAGGTTCATGGAATTTGAGTAATAATTGACTAACGACTAGAATTAGTGACAGAGGAGGTCTTTTAACTTTTAATACACACTGATTAAGAGCTAAAAGTTAGATAATTAGATAATACACATTAATCTTGAGTATCTATAAACCAAGTCCGGCGTATAATGTGGGGGTTGGTCGGACTTAATTCATTGTGAATAGATACCGATGTAAAATCAGATTGACTATGGATCGGTTTTGATCGGTTTTGGTTATACAGATCTCAAATGTTCAGAAATAAAAAAAAGGTTTCAATTTGATCTCTGTTTCTTTTTCTGTTTATTTTGAATTGGATCATTTTCCATATCTAAAAAAAATGAATCTCATGTTGAGTTTTTGACCAAAATAAAATTTGGAGTAGATTCTTAGTTTGTTTCGGATCGGTTCCGCTTATACATATTGAACACTTAACATTTTAAACCATTTTTTGAAACTCAACAAATCAATCATAGATCCTAAACTATATTGCCATGATTTAATTTGATTTAAGCTATAAAACACATCGATTTTTCTCTGGATTATCTCGTAATATTTTTTTATGTAAAACATGTGAATGTTAGCATGGGATTCAGAGAAAAAAAGCAAACGTCAGTTTCATCTTTTCATGAAGAACCCATTCATCAACAAAGTTTTCATATTTTTCATCATCATCATCATCACTCATTTTCAACACCAGCCTCTGCTTCAGATACATAATCATGCCTAAAAACAAAGAAAATAAGCAGATTATCAATGTGTCAAGAGAGAATCCATACATTTAAAAAACCACGCTTGTAAAAGCTTCAACTGTTTCACATTTAAGAGTTTTTTTTTTTTTTTCCAAATGAATCAACAAGCATATTAAGCAAAATTCATTTGTTATTGTAAACGTAAACACTAATGAAGCTTTCCTATTGCATTTAGCAAAAATATCTTTAAAATGTTGTTTTATTTTTTTGGATTTGTTTTCTCATGTAAACGCAACAATCGATGCATACACAATGCACATACAATCTCTCATGTAATGTAAATTATGGAAATTTTGAATAACATCATCTTACTTTATTTTACGAGTAAGTTGGTATATCCCTGTCGCTGCCATGGCAACATTAACACTAAACAGGTTCCAGTTTTTCTGTAAAACAAATGTCAGAATTAAAAAAAAAATCAAAGAAGACTTAAAATCCAATAAAAAAATCACAATGCAAATAATCCCACTAAGGAGAAGTAAGCAAAAACTCACAGGAATGATTACAGTGCTGCAACGACACCAGATCATTCCAGTACATGTCACAGCTGAAAGCATAATTATAGAACAGTAATAAGGAAGAATTGTGATAAGCGTCGAAAGCATAGTATCTATACTATTTACCAGTTTGTTGGAGGTATGAAATATTCTCTGGAGGTTTCTCGAAATCTGCAATGTTAGCAATGCTTATACCCCATTTAAACGTTGGAGCCCAGAAATGAACTGATAAGACAAAAAAAAAAAAATGAGAATCAAGCTTCTAAAATATTTCATTTTGCTTGGTTACAGACTTACAGTTAGAATCAATTGGAGTTATTATTTTGTTAGAAACGAGTAACCTACTGTAATAACCAAACTCTGGAATTATCAGATATTAGAGACAATTAGTGCTTAGACCATCAAAATTCATTAAAAAAAAAATCATTGAAATTTGAATAGTGCAGAGACTAACGAGTGTTCATTACGAAAACTAAGAAAATGCTAGGCTTAATTCGAAGAGAAACATATGAGATTCCATAAATATTTCTCGAGAAATCCAAATTTGATTCTCTCAAGTCTCATAGCGAAGCAAAAGAGAGAGAAAAAAATGAAATGAAAATTCATGGAACAATGTGAAGAGAAACTGAGTTTGACTCACTTGTCTTAGGTCCCGCCGGATGATTCCAGAGAGCTTGAAGCCTCGACGTCGCCATTGATTTTTTGTTTACTCTGAGATTCGCTGTTCTATCTTTGACATAAATATTAACGAAAAAAAAAAGAGTCTGCAAAACGACGTCGTATAGGAGTGTGGACTTTTCTTGACTTTATGATATTATGTTTTTTATTAATCAAACGATACAAACCAGTTGGGCGAGAAAAGAAAATGTAAAAGCCAAGATATAGAATTAAATCAAATCTAAATAGGCATACTCTTTTACTCAACTAGGTTTTTCACCCGCGCTACGCGCAAGTTTGTATTAATAATTTGATTAAATAATTTTATTCATAAGCTTTTTCCGTCGGTAGCATGATTGATTGTAGTAAATCAATGTTCTTATTTCTCTTCTTTTGTTTCATGTTTTTTAGTTTTATTTTCGCTATTTATTTGATTTTTTTTTTCTTCATCTTTACTCTTCCTCGTCTTCCTTCATTTTCAGTTCTTTGTCCTTACAATTTCTTGTTCGATCTCCTTCTTCATCTTTGTTATTATTCTGTTTATCTTTTGTCCTCGTTCTTTAATATCATTGTCTTCGTTTTTATTTATTGTTTCTTCTTATTTTTGTCCTCGTCTTGGTTCTTGTTCTTCCGTTTTTTCTATGATTAGTTCATACGGTCGAAGTTGCTAGGAGTTTGCTATATTTCTTTTGTTTAACATCTTCTCTTTATTTTTCTTGATTATTTTCCAGGATTTGATCCTTTTTATAAATAGTTTTATTGTAGTTCTCTTTAATTTAATATTATGTAGAGTAAAAATTTAATTATCTGATACACCCAACCATACTTAAAAATGAAAAAGATTTACGGAAACAAAATTAAGCTAGAGATGGTACAATTACATATTCACACATGTAATAAGCAATGTCTAGTAATAATATAAATAATTTAATTTATGCGATCATAGAGATATAGTTACGCATAGCTGTCAATTTCTTATTTTTCGGTTTCATCTTTTTATTTGGTTTCCTTCTCTAGCATTATATTTTTGGTTTCTTTTATGGCTTTGTTCTTTGCTATCTTCGTCCTCCATTTTCTTCATTTACTTCTTTTTATTTTTGTTCTTCTTGGTTCTTATTCTTATATTTTTTCTATGATAAATTATTTCCATAAAAAATGTTAATGTTTTGCTAGATTTGTTTTCTTCTTCTTTGTATTGGTTATTCTCCTTTCTAATATTTTCCTCACTCTATTGCTTTTGTACATAATTTAGCATAAGTCTCTTTAATCCTATGTAGAACATATTTTCATTATCTGATACACCAAACCAAACTTAAAAATGAAAATGTACGTATAAACAAATTTAAGCTAGAAGATAAGCTAATATTTTGGTAGATTTTCTAGGGTTATAAAACCAAAATGAAGATAAGCTAATCGACATATATCATTGTTTTTCATTTTCTTATTCGTTCTTGTTTTTATATTTTTTTAATTTTATTTGATTCATTCTTATTCAGTCTCTTCTGTTTTGATTTCTTCTTTGTCTTTTCTCTTATATGGTTTCATTTTCACTCATCTTTGCGTTTGCTTTTCTTCGTCTTTGGGTTTCTTTTTATTCTTTTTTTTTTTTTGGTTTCGTCTCCTTCGTTCTTATTCGTTTTCCTCTTTAGATTTGTCTTTGCAAGTTTTTTGTTTTTGTTTGGTTTCTTCTCCTTCGTTCTTATTCGATTTCCTCTTCAAATTTTTCTTCGCAAGTTTTTTATCTGGTTTTTTCTTATTCATCTTTGCTTTCTTTGGTTTTTATTTTGTCTTCGCAATTCAATATATTCGTTTTTGCTTTTCTTCGGTTTTATCTTCTTACTCTTCTTCTTTGTGTCTGTTTTTTTCTTCAACTTTTTTTCTTTCTTATTTTTCTAGGTTATTCTCCACCATTAAAATTCTACATGGCTCCATTCCTCTTGTAAAATATTAATTTTATGTTGAAATTTGTAAACTAATTTTAACATAAGCTTTTTTATTTTGATATCGATCCATAAGTTATTTAATGTGTCCACATATAAAATATATATATGCTTTATAAATTTGTTCTTTCTTATTTGTTAAAAATTTTCAGTGATTATTTATATAATTAAAACCATTATCTTAAATTAAGAAATTTTCCTAATATAAATCTAAGTAGATTTTTGGTGTTACTAAAAATTTATACATGTTTTTCTTATATCTATCGATATTCCAAATCTAAAATTTGGAAAATTTCTTAATCTTAGAGATGATGATATAGAAAAATATTATTGGTTGTTTAAAATTTGGAAAATTTCTTAATTTTAGAGATGCTGATTTGGCATAATTTAATTGGTTTTAAAAAACTTAAAAGCTGATGTGGACACCTTTAGAGGCATTTAGCCTCAACTTTTATATAGTATAGATTTTTGGCTCAAACTATTTTCTGACTTGAGAAAACAAACTGTGAATTACAGTAACAAACTATTATAGTGAGATGATTACTTGAACTGGGCACAAGTACCCGTTATTTGCTTAAAAACCTGTGACTTGCCTTGACCTGCTTTGTTTGAGCAAGTACTTGTTCTATACAAGGCAGATAACATGTCGAGAAATTTAGATACTTGCAAGTACAAGGCAAGTAGCAAGTTGCATTTTTTTTCCGATATTTGCCCCCATTAATACTTGCCTTGTGATAAAAGGTTCTTTGTGTGTAATATAAATGATTCGAGTTCAGAGGACCAGTGTTGCGCTTTGAAACTTTGAGAATTGAAACGGAGCTAAGACAATGACGATTGGTTTGGATTTGGTAACAGTAAACAAATGTAAATGATGATATAAATTCAATAGGAAACCAGCACTAGACCGAGGTAATTCGCAGGAGCTCACGGAAAGAGACCGAATAACTATTCAGGACAATGATTCAAAACAGGTTTCGAACTCAATCATAAAATTATGCAAATCCGCTATCGCGGCATCTACAACTTTATCTAGCAACCTAGGTGTCTAAACTGTCGTTTGAACCTAGCAATCGCAGAAAAGCTTTAACGAACATGAATGATATGTTCACGATCCGCCTTAGCATCAACTCTCGCAGGATAAGGACGGGTCGCTCACCAATGATTGCTCTATCAACCTATAACACTTTTGATGCATAGATTAACTAGGGATCTAAAACCAAATGATCAAATCGACTTTAGCGTTAAGACTATCAGAGGCGAAAACAAAGATCCCAAGATACGACAACCTTAGTTGAGGGTCGAAGGTGCCATAATACGAAGATTAGGGTTCTTGTTGAGGTATGTATCCAACTTAATGGACGCACTCTATTTGATCTTTAGATTCAAAGATAAAACGTCCTATCTGCATTCGATCAACTAACTCATGAAACTCCTTTGAAAAACCTAGATCTAGCAAATCGACTACTCACACATGATCGAACAAGCAAGAGCAATGGAAGAAACAGTATTCATTGAAATAAGAAAATAACAACAAAGAGGTTCAGAAATCTTCTCCAATACTGTCACTAAGGTTTTGAGATCTTCTCCTCGAAAAACAATGAACAACGGCGTTCGCAATGTGTAAAACAAAAACTCGGAAAAAGCGTCAAAGAAAACGTAGCCGAAACAATGGCTCAAAATAGGTCTAAGTAGTCGGGTTGAGCGTGTTCGATCGGACGGCTCAGATGGAAGCACGTGATCGAACGGTGTGATAGCGTCTTGAAAGCACTCGACGGAACGACGTCGTGGAGGCGCTTGATCGAACGACATCGTGCAGGCACTCGACCGAGTGGTTGCTTGCATGCACTCGATCGAGTGTTTCCTTGAACACACTCGGTCGAGTGTTTTCTTGGATTCACTCGATCGAGTGTTTTGTGGCAGGCACTCGATCGAGTGTTTTGTGGCAGGCACTCGATCGAGTGTTTTGTGGCAGGCACTCGATCGAGTGTTTCCTTGAACACACTCGGTCGAGTGTTTTCTTGGATTCACTCGATCGAGTGGTTTCTTCACTCTATTCTCCTGCTTTCAGCTCCTTTCGCCTCTTGTTGCTACTTGTTACCAAAACTCTCCCTGGAACGTCTTTAGACGTGAAAAGACTCAATAAGGACTAGAAAGACTCGATAAAACCTGTCAAAACAGTGGTTAGAGTGCGCTAAAACCCAAGACATCAACTCCCCCAGACTTAGTCTTTTGCTTGCCCTCAAGCAAACATAGGTTCTAAGAGCGGAGAAGAGGTTTGAAAACGCGGGAACTCACAAGTCATCAGCAACCATACCCCGAAGGAAAACCGTTAGACCTCAATAAACAACGCTTGATCAGCGCATAATCACTGTTGTACCCTCAAGGTCTCGCAATCCTGATCCCTTCGTGAACCCTTATCCTGCAGAAACTCTAGCTACACATTGGTCAACTCTCTACATTCATTAAAGGTTGGCGTGAACTTCTCATTTGGGGCACTATCTAAAAGGAACAAATTTTGTAAGGGTAGGCCATCTCATATGAAAGTGACTGAAGTGTTTAAATGTTTAGGGAGTTACCATTATTTCTGTAGAGAGATGAAGGATGTTACACAAAATGGCAAGAGAGAATGGACTTGTTGATGTCCACAACCTCTAATCACTCTCCTCTTTTCTTGACTAACAAACTCCAGACTCCACTTCTTCTTCTTCGGGGTTTGTCTCGTGCTAAGGGACATATGTCTTTGAGTTTTTGAGACCCTTTCCTACATCCTTCGAAATACATTTTTTTTTTTTTTTTTTATTTTATTTTATTTATTTATTTTTTTTGGATGAAGGGGGCTCTATACATAAGTATGTCCCTTAAAACACTAAGAATGAGACAATAGATGACGTACCCCAAACAACTGAGCTGGTCTGCTCGGAGCTGGTGCTCCTGATTCCCGATCAGGTGATCGGTCCATTATACTCCTATACTCACGGTTCTTCAGCATGAGTGAGTTAGAGGTTGCGTCAGTCCTGTTCTCTCCGACCCTTTTGAACACATCTGCATATAAGAGAGAGATAAAAAAAACATGGGTCGAGAAGTGGTTAGGCTATTCAGGATCAGCAAGAGTGGTATAAAAGGAAAAGAAGTCCTGAATATGTATGGTGTAACTCGCTCTACTCTAGTGCCCAAAACAAGAAGTATTTAAAGTTCAGTTTAGTCCAGATAAAATAGAGTTAACCAAATGCTTCACCAAAAGTTCCTGCAAAATGAAAAATTCCTGGGGGAAGTCCGACCAAAAGGGCATTTCAGCTTTTTGCACCTAACAAACCCTGCAAAATTGGTCACAAGATCGAAAATATTCAAGAACAAGAGTGGTTGAAGATCATCATCTGATTCGTTCATTATTCCCTACAAGTTTTGACTCAATAAAACTCAGACTCAAGGAAAACATCAAAATGACTCAAGATGAAAACTGAAACAAAAGAAAGAAAATGTTGTTAGTAAACACAAAGACCCTCCCCCGGAATTACTTCACACCGACCCCGGTGTGAAAATAATCCAAAGAGAGAGTTAAACAGACTCAAAAGAAAGAAAATGGAAAAATGGTATAGTACAATGGGAAAGAGAAATGAAGTGGACCTCTAGCGGTGGCCACGAATGAGCGCGTCGATCTCCTCGTTCATGCTCTCCTGAGTGTATGGAGGGATGGTGGTGTATGCAGCTCGTGCGGCGGTCTGTGGCACAGCGTGATCAGTCGGAGCACTCGACGGTGGTGTTTGATGAGCAGAAGGTGCCGTCGTTCTTGCAGCAGAGGAGCATCGCCGGAAAGGTAGGTCGCCCTCAGCACGTGCTTCTGATGATCTTGCTGTATGGTGCTCGCGGGTGCGTCTCTTCCTCTGTTTTGGCTCGAAAGAGGAGTGACGTGGTTGGTCAGGATGAGGTTGGTGACCATCGGCAGGGTTGCCGTCGAGGTCGTCTTCGGAGAGCTCCATTGGCTGTTCGGTGACTGGTGCCGGTCCTCTCCGTACTCCTGCAGAAGAAGTGCAGCTCAACATATCCTGCAGTGCACGGATTTGAGCAGCCATCTTTTTGACCTTCTGCCTCAATTTGTTGCCCATTCTGTCTTGGGCCTTGTTCCATCGTTGGAGGATGCTGATATGCTCGTGAGCTGCCTTGAGTCCAGCGCCTTGCCTAGATGAAGTCGAAGTGTAATCTGGGAAATGAAAGTGGTCAAACTCGTACATTGGTGCGATCTCGTCGTCCTGTGGTTGATCGCCTAGGTGTCTGCTTGTCTGCGGGGTTTCGTAAGTTCGAGTGGTAGAGCTGGAGCGGGTTTGAAGTGCTGATTTAGGCGGGTTGAAGTCGACATTGGATCCGCCTCTGATAGCTGTCCATCCTGGGTTAGGGAGCGGCATCCGAGCATTCCCGAACTGAAGGTGAGTGAACTGATAGAGAAGATCTCCACCGTCTGGTGTCTTCTTTAGGAAGCCGCAGTTCTTCAAATAGTCGAGATCGAGCTCTTCTGGTGGCGCAACATCTTCGGTCATATCCGGAATGAATCCCACGGCGAGTAAGAGAGGGGTAATAAGTCCACCCATCCGTAGCTCACACTGGTGTCGATTGCCCTCGTTCAAAAGTGCCCAACTTTGGTAGGAGCGTAGTTGCTCCATCATTGCGCGGGTGATCCCTCCGCGTGTTTTACTTCCTGTCAACTGCATACCATTGCTCAACCTTGGGAGAATCCCTGTGAGTGCTACAGCGATCAAGCACATCTCGTTGGAGTTGACGTTTCCCGTCGATTGCCTCGGGTATAGTACGTTGGCGAGAGCTTTGTGGACATATCGAATCGGCGGGCTTCTAATCTGGGAAGATTTGGCGCTTGAGGACTGGTATTCTCCAGATGCGATAGTCCCCCATAAAGCCTTAATCTCCGTCTTGTCTATGTCGAGTCCGTCACGGTTGCTGGGGGGAAGGTAATGGGCCCGATCGATCTCCCGGAAAGAGAGAATGTGACTGCATCCTGTCGCCCAAAAGCTGATATATCCGTCACTCCCGTCTTGTCTGAATTTGTCTGGGGCACAGAGATGTAGTTCGAGTGTGGCTAAGAAGAGACAGGATGCTTTCCGGTAGGAGTCGTGCCTTTTGAACATAAACGCCCCGATGCCTAGATTGTTGAACATTTCATTCACATCATCAGTGATGCGTAGTCTTCCCATCGTGTCTCGGTCTGGGTACTTCGTCCCTCCAAGTTTCATGTCGAGGAGTATGCGAAGTATCTTCATCTCTGCGCTTGTCAAAGCGTCAACAGCGTCGTCTCCTCTCAAATCGCTTGGTGATTCAACATCCTCCATCTCGTCGTCCAACTCAAAGTCGCTATCAGACTGGACAACCTGTTTTCCTCTCGAGATTTCTGCTCTCCGACTCGAGTAGGCGTCACCGTCACTCCGACCTGTGTTCCTGAAATCCATATATAAGATAATCAAATTAGAACGGCTTGAGTGACTCTATCAAATTTATCATATGCAAAAACAAGTTTCTGCTCAAGTAGATTCAGGACACAAAGAACGAAGTTCCATCATACTCATGTTTCAAGCAATTTTCACACAAATCACTCCTAACCGTCTTTTAACAACTCGCGCTCGACAATTACGCAAAATGGGAGCTGATTTGCAACAATGTATTTTCCGAATTCGACATATAAACAAATCAACCGCAATTTCAGCTCAAGATTATGAAACACATGCGAATGAAATCGCTCGGTCAGCGGAACGGGGTAGACGCTCGGTCAAAACCAAACGCTCGGTCGCGGTCACCTCACCAAACGCTTGGTCGAGCGGTCACCTCACCAAACGCTCGGTCGAGCGGTCACCTCACCATACGCTCGGTCGAGCGGTCACCTCACCAAACGCTCGGTCGAGCGGTCACCTCACCATACGCTCGGTCGAGCGGTCACCTCACCAAAACGCTCGGTCGAGCGATTTCGCCGAAACCTGCGCAGCTTAAACAGAATATATAATGGTTGTGGTTGATGGCTTCATACCTTTTGTTGCTCATGGTTAGATGCTGTTGAGGAGATTCAAGGGAGATGAATATGAGTGTATGAGTGTTAGATTGTGTGGAATGGAGAGAGGATAGGATGAAAGTGATAATGGATGTGGGAGTGGGAAAAGAGTGTGTTTGGCGATTTCAGTGTGGGTGAGGGATGAGAAGATAAGGTGAATGTGTGAAGGAGACTTACCTGGTGGGGCCTGCTCGGTCGAAATCGAGTTTTTTTTTTTTTTTTTTTTTTTTTTTTTTTTTTTTTTTTTTTTTTTTTTTTTAGAAAAAACGAAACCGAAAGTTAGTAACTAAAAAAAATAAAAAAGTAAAGACTCAAGTTAGGGACTCTTACCGGTCCCACCAAGCGCTTGGTTAAAGTCACTAGCTTGACTTGAATGCTTATTAGGCTATGGGTGGATCACAGAGAGTAACGGATTCTCTCTCTGTGATGTCGGAATCAGCAAGGTATGGCTTGATCCTCTGGCCATTGACAACAAACTCTCCCCCTTTGGTGTCCAACAACACTACAGCTCCGTATGGTCTGACTTCTTGGATGGTGAATGGTCCAGACCACCGTGACCTCAGCTTTCCAGGAAATAGCTTCAGTCTAGAGTTGAACAATAAGACTTGATCTCCTGGGGAAAAGTTCCGTTTCAGGATCTTTTTGTCATGATAAGCCTTAGTTCGCTCCTTGTAGATCTTCGAGTTGTCATAGGCCATGTGCATGATCTCGTCCAACTCCAGCAACTGCATCTTTTTTCTCTCAGCGGCAGGCTTCATGTCGTAGTTCATCTGCTTTACTGCCCATGCAGCCTTGTATTCCAGTTCCACTGGTAGGTGACAAGCTTTGCCATAGACAAGGTTGAATGGCGTTGTACCTAGAGGTGTTTTGTAGGCAGTGCGATACGCCCATAGAGCATCATCCAACTTTGCAGCCCAGTCCTTGCCTGTCGTTCCTGACGTCTTCCACAGAATGTTCTTAATCTCTTTGTTGGATATCTCCACCTGCCCACTCGTCTGAGGATGGTACGGAGTTGCCACCTTGTGCTTCACGCCATGTCGCTTCAGCAGATTATCAAAAGTCTTGTTGATGAAATGCGAGCCTCCATCGCTTATGACAACCCTTGTTACACCAAACCGCGGAAATATAACAGACTTGAACATCTTCAGCACCACCTTTGCATCGTTAGTGGGACTGGCCAAAGCCTCTACCCACTTGGACACATAATCAACAGCCACCAAAATGTATTGGTTGTTGTAAGAAGATGGGAATGGTCCCATAAAGTCTACTCCCCACACATCGAACACTTCAACCTCCAAGAAGATGTTCTGTGGCATCTCATTCCTCTTACTGATGTTTCCTTCTCTCTGGCACCTATCACATTTAGCAACGAACTTCTGCGCATCTCGGAACATGGTTGGCCACCAGTAGCCAGCTTGTAGAGCTTTGGACACTGTCTTGTATGTGGCGAAGTGCCCTGCATAAGAAGAGCCGTGACAGTGGAACAAGATCCCTGGTATCTCCTCATCAGCAACACATCTCCTGTAGATTCCATCAGTGCAGTGCTTGTACAAGTACGGCTCGTCCCAAAAATAATGCCTGATATCTCTCAGGAACTTCTTCTTCTTCTTGTTCCCTACGAATCCTGTAGGCTCTTGCTCAGCAGCAAGGTAGTTGGCTATTTCCCTGAACCACGGGAAAACGCGACGGTTTATGTCATCGACTCGACCAACAATGTCGCAGCTCATGACGTGAGCAGGTGCTCCGCCATAAACAATCACATCAACCGCATAAAATTGCTCTTCACGTAGGCTGTCATCGAGAGGGACATCTTCATCGACCTTCAATCTGGATAGATGGTCTGCTACACCATTGTCAATCCCCTTCTTATCTTTTATCTCCAGGTCGAACTCTTGAAGCAAAAGAATCCACCTCAAGAGTCTCGGCTTCGCATCCTTCTTAGTCAGCAGGTACTTCAGCGCAGCGTGATCTGTGTGGACAATCACCTTCGATCCAACAAGGTAGGACCGAAACTTCTCAAACGCAAAGACCACTGCAAGAAGCTCTTTCTCAGTCGTAGCGTACTTGCACTGAGCATCATCAAGTGTCCGGCTCGCATAGTAGATCACGTGAAGCTTCTTATCCTTCCTCTGTCCCAAAACTGCCCCCACAGCATAGTCACTGGCATCTGTCATCACCTCGAAGGGAAGATTCCAGTCCGGAGGCTGAACAATTGGAGCACTCACTAGAGCTCCCTTGATCGTGTGGAAGGCCTCGAGGCATGCACTGTCGAAGTCAAACTTGACTTCTTTGCACAACAGCTGTGTCAGAGGCCTGGTGATCTTGGAAAAGTCCTTGATAAAACGTCTGTAGAACCCGGCATGTCCTAGAAAACTGCGGATCCCCTTCACTGAGTTAGGTGGCTGCAGACTCATCATCACCTCGATCTTCGCTCTGTCAACCTCAATCCCCTTCTCTGAGATTTTGTGGCCCAGAACAATTCCGTCTCGCACCATGAAGTGGTACTTCTCCCAGTTCAGCACGAGATGCCTCTCCTCACACCGCTGCAACACCCTGCACAGATTAGACAAACACACAGAGAAAGAGCTTCCATAGACTGAGAAGTCGTCCATGAAAACTTCCATTATATCCTCAATAAGGTCAGTAAAAATTAACATCATGCACCGCTGGAAGGTCGCCGGTGCATTGCACAAGCCAAACGGCATTTTTGCGATAAGCAAAAGTGCCATATGGACAAGTGAATGTCGTCTTCTCCTGGTCGTCTGGGTGGATCGGGATCTGAAAGAAACCTGAATAACCATCTAAGAAACAGTAGTAAGGATGGTTAGCCAATCTCTCAAGCATTTGATCAATAAATGGAAGAGGAAAATGATCTTTGCGAGTTGCAGCATTCAGTTTGCGGTAATCTATGCACATGCGATGACCAGTGATAGTCCTAGTAGGTATCAGTTCATTCCTATCATTTTTAACAACAATAATACCACCTTTCTTAGGAACAACATGAACAGGACTAACCCAAGTACTATCAGATATAGCATAAATTACACCGGCCTCTAGAAGTTTCATTATCTCTTTCTTCACAACATCCTTTAGATTCGGGTTTAACCTCCTCTGATGTTCTACAGAAGTCATTGACTCATCTTCTAGATGTATTCTATGCATGCAAAGATCAGGTGAAATTCGAGGAATGTCATCTAGTGAATACCCTATAGCTTTTCTATACTTCCTAAGCTCACAGAGAAGCAAGACAGTTTCAACATTATTCAGTTCAGAGTTCTCTATCACAGGATATGTAGAATTGGGTCCTAGATACGCATACCTGAGCCCAGCTGGGAGTGTTTTCAGTTCGAGCTTGGGAGCTCTCAACTCACTCCAGGGGCTGTTGACGGGTGTCTCATGAGCTGGTGCCTTTTCGGGTCTATGCTTTGGCGAGTCTTCTTCACCTTTCAAGCTCATGTACGCAACCAGTCTTTCCATCTTGTTGCTTGCATCCATCATCTTTGCCAAATCATTGGCCTCCTCATTCAGATAGCTGAACTCTACTTCAGCTTTAGTCAAAGCGACCTCCAGAGGGTCGTCAAGAAGCACTTCTTCTCTCACTTCTTCCACGATGTTTGGGCCATCTTCTATCACAAATGTTTGCCCATCCAACATTGGCTTCTTAAGGAGCTTGTACATCTCAAATCTCATAACCATGTCTCCCAGCTGGAGATCAATGATTCCTCCCTTCACATCGATAATTGCACCAGCTGTGCATAAGAAGGAACGCCCGAGTATCAGTGGGTCCTTCGGCTCTTCGTCTGTCAAGTACCACAAAATCAGCTGGAATGAGTGTGTTCCTTATCTGCACATGTAGGTCCTCGAGTATACCAACTGGGAACTTAGTCGACCGATCAGGGAAGACCAAAGAGACCTTTGTAGGCTTAAACTTCGTGAATCCCAGTCGCTTTGCCACAGAGTATGGCATCAGGTTCACACTCGAACCAAGATCACAGAGAGAGCATGCAAAAATCATATGTCCAATCTTCACTGATAAAACAAATCTGCCCGGATCGTTTCTCTTCTTTATCACCTTGTTCTGCAGCACAGCGCTACACTCCTCTGATACTAGCATAACGTTTTCTTCCTCAGCTACTTTCCCAGAAATCAGCTCCTTCATATACCTTTTCAGCGCAGGAATCATCTGCACAGCATCAGAGAGAGGCAGCTTCACCGTCAAGTCTCTCAGCATCTCCTTACACTTTGCCTCCTCCAAACTCTTCCTAGACTTCTTCGGTGCAACATGATAAGGCACCTTGGGCTTGTACGTTCGTGCAGGGAGTGTCTCTGCAGCTACAGGCGTAGGCAGATCGGATACGGGAATGGGTTCCTAACATGATGAGGCGTCATCCTCAGCTCGATCGACTCCACTCGAAGCAGCTCGATCGACTTCGCTAACTTGGTCTCCTGTTTCAGCGAGCAGGTGCTCGTCGACTTTCTCATTCCCTGACCTCTACAGAGGAGTTGCTGCAGGTAACAGTTTCTTCCCACTTCTCAGCTCAACTTGTGCAACATACTCATTCCTGGGATTCGTTTCTCCTTTCCCAGGAAGAATTCCAGGAGGTCTCTTAACAGACTCGGCTATCTGAGCTACTTGAACGTCCAGCTTCTTCACATGAGCCCACACAGCGTCATGCTTCCCATTCAGATCATTATACATTGTGTCTATCTTCAAATTGATCTCTGCAGAAGACTGCTGCTAGTTCATCAACATCTGCTGCATCATGCTCTTCAGCTCGTCATTCGAATTGTTCGATGAACCTGACGCTTGTTGCTGATTGCTGAACTGCACTTTCTGTTGACCAAAGGTCTTCTGGTTAGGAACAAAGGTCTTCTCCTGGAAGGTGTTAGAGTAGCTCTTCTGAAAACCCTGCTGGTTTTGGCTCGACCTAGGCGGATATACTTGATCCTGAGGATTTTCGACGTTGGTGCTCCTGTAGGACAAGTTTGGATGACTCTTGTAGTTCTGATTGAAACCTCTGTTCTGCACAAAGGCTTGACCATTCACGTAGTTCACCTCCATCTGATCATCCTCGTCCTCTCCGACCCCGAACTCTTGACAGAGAGGTGTATCATCATTTTCATCCACGAAGTGAACAGATTTCTGTGACGCCTTCAGCAGCAGATTCACCTTCGCCGTGAGTTCATCAATCTTTTGCGCATCAGCACTGCTTTCCTTGACGGATACATTGGACACCGTTCGGTCATATTCAGCGCTCTTGTTGCTAGAGCTCGCAGCAAGATTCTCAATCAGCTCGTATGCACCTTCTTTGGACTTCGTCATGAAATCACCATTGCTGGCTGAGTTTAAAGCGTTCCGGTAGTCCCAGTTGACCCTGTCGTAGAAGATACCCAGAATCTGCTCATCAGTGAATCCGTGATGAGGACACTCTCTCCGGTACTCCTTGTATCTTTCCCAAGCTTCACAGAAAGCCTCTCCGTCATGCTGGTGGAAGGAGGCAATCTTAGTCCTTAGAGCAGCCGTTTTGGACTTAGTGTAAAAGTGGTCCAGAAATGTCGCTCTACATTGGGCCCATGAAGTCAAAGACCCAGGTGGCAGAGACTTCAACCAGCGAGATGCTTTGTTGGCAAGCGAGAACGGGAAGAGCTTGCACTTCAGGAAGTCAGCTGGAACTCCATTCGATTTCGTCGTACTGCATATCTGCTCAAATTTCTCGATGTGGTCCATTGGGTTCTCAGCTGGTAGTCCATTGAAGAGGTGTGTCTTGACTAGTGAAATCATGTGAGGATGGATCTCGTAGTCCTGCCTCTGAATGGCTGGAGGAACAATCGCAGACCGGTTCTGATAGAAGGTGTGCGGATTGTCTTTATCTCCAATGGCATTACGAGGTTGCGGCTCTCTGTCTTGTTGAGCTTTTCGCATCTGCTCGATATGCTGTTGGAGTTGCTGCATCTGAGCAGCCATCTGAGCGTTCATGTCTGCATTAACTTGGTCGCCCATATTGGCGGAATTAGGCCTGTTCTGTCTGTTTTCTCGTTCTCTTCTCGCGAGTTCTGCGTTGGACAGGATGACAAGATCTTCGGTACGGTTGCTCCTTGTAGATCTGGTGGTCATGCACCTGAAACACACACAAGAAACAGGAGAAAGAACAAGTTAGTAAATCTTAGACTTAGTTTCAAATCAAGATTCAAAAGCAACGAAATGGTCCCCGTCGCAACGGCGCCAGTTTGATAAAAGGTTCTTTGTGTGTAATATAAATGATTCGAGTTCAGAGGACCAGTGTTGCGCTTTGAAACTTTGAGAATTGAAACGGAGCTAAGACAATGACGATTGGTTTGGATTTGGTAACAGTAAACAAATGTAAATGATGATATAAATTCAATAGGAAAAATTCAATAGGAAACCAGCACTAGACCGAGGTAATTCGCAGGAGCTCACGGAAAGAGACCGAATAACTATTCAGGACAATGATTCAAAACAGGTTTCGAACTCAATCATAAAATTATGCAAATCCGCTATCGCGGCATCTACAACTTTATCTAGCAACCTAGGTGTCTAAACTGTCATTTGAACCTAGCAATCGCAGAAAAGCTTTAACGAACATGAATGATATGTTCACGATCCGCCTTAGCATCAACTCTCGCAGGCTAAGGACGGGTCGTTCACCAATGATTGCTCTATCAACCTATAACACTTTTGATGCATAGATTAACTAGGGATCTAAAACCGAATGATCAAATCGACTTTAGCGTTAAGACTATCAGAGGCGAAAACAAAGATCCCAAGATACGACAACCTTAGTTGAGGGTCGAAGGTGCCATAATCCGAAGATTAGGGTTCTTGTTGAGGTATGTATCCAACTTAATGGACGCACTCTATTTGATCTTTAGATTCAAAGATAAAACGTCCTATCTGCATTCGATCAACTAACTCATGAAACTCTTTTGAAAAACCTAGATCTAGCAAATCGACTACTCACACATGATCGAACAAGCAAGAGCAATGGAAGAAACATTATTCATTGAAATAAGAAAATAACAACAAAGAGGTTCAGAAATCTTCTCCAATACTGTCACTAAGGTTTTGAGATCTTCTCCTCGAAAAACAATGAACAACGGCGTTCGCAATGTGTAAAACAAAAACTCAGAAAAAGCGTCAAAGAAAACGTAGACGAAACAATGGCTCAAAATAGGTCTAAGTAGTCGGGGTTGAGCGTGTTCGATCGGACGGCTCAGATGGAAGCACGTGATCGAACGGTGTGATAGCGTCTTGAAAGCACTCGACGGAACGACGTCGTGGAGGCGCTCGATCGAACGACGTCGTGCAGGCACTCGACCGAGTGGTTGCTTGCATGCACTCGATCGAGTGTTTTGTAGTTCGCACTCGATCGAGTGTTTCCTTGAACACACTCGGTCGAGTGTTTTCTTGGATTCACTCGATCGAGTGTTTTGTGGCAGGCACTCGATCGAGTGTTTTGTGGCAGGCACTCGATCAAGTGTTTTGTGGCAGGCACTCGATCGAGTGTTTTGTGGCAGGCACTCGATCGAGTGTTTCCTTGAACACACTCGGTCGAGTGTTTTCTTGGATTCACTCGATCGAGTGGTTTCTTCACTCTATTCTCCTGCTTTCAGCTCCTTTCGCCTCTTGTTGCTACTTGTTACCAAAACTCTCCCTGAAACGTTTTTAGACCTGAAAAGACTCAATAAGGACTAGAAAGACTCGATAAAACCTGTCAAAACAGTGGTTAGAGTGCGCTAAAACGCAAGACATCACCTTGTTAATTTTGAAGGCTTGTTATCACTTTGTTATTATTTTGTGAGCACTTTGTCGACTATTATTCTTTTTGAGTTTTGAATGCTTGGAAATTTGGATAATATGCTTGAATGTTATGATATTTTTATGCTTCAATTGAATTTGTTGGTTTGCCTTATTAGATTTGGAAGGGGCAAGTATTTATTATTAGCAGGTCATAAATCAAAGCAAGTATTTGCGGGTAGGCTAAATTCGGACAAGTACTTGTAACTTCAAATACTTGTCAAGTACAAAGCAAGTCACGGGGTAAATTTCGAGCGGAGCAAGGCAGGTCACAAGGCATCTAAAAAAGCGGGTACCTGCCTTGTGCCCAGCTCTAATGATTACAACACGAAGAACATGAGATGAGATCATACGTCCTGATGCAGTGATGCAGCGTACTTATCCTAGGTTTTGGTTTTGTTTTTCTTTCTTTTATCTTTTACATTGTAAATTATCTGATAATCTTGTTGTTTTCCTTTGTTAACAAGGATTATGATTAGTGGGTTCGATTCCTAGTAGAGATAAGTTTTAATATCCTTTATAAATACTTGTAAGAGACACGAACTTTTATTCATCAACCAAAGAACTTTTAGCTTTTTATTTAATCTCCTTGACGCTCTCTCAAGCAACAACTATATATCTTTGTTTACATCAGAAGTGGAATGGCTAACATCAGTGGGTATGTTCTTCTTATATTTTTGCCGTCTTAATTTACTCTCTCAAATGCGTTACTAAGGATCGAGAATTATTATTTGATAACTTTTTCTGTAGTTAGGTTTCGAGAAATTATTCCTTTCTAATTATAGGAAGTTGAATACGAAACTCTTAGGGTTTCTGATTCTTTTTTTTTTTTTTTTAATGCGAATTTCAGGGTTGATCTCTTCTTTTCTAGTTTAGTTGATGAGGATGAAGTTGGAATTAGCAAAACGGAAGATAGGATTAGCTTATTACCTGAATCTTTGCAATGTCGCATACTCAGCTTTCTTTCGACTCAAGAAACTGTTCGTACAAGTGTTTTGTCCTCTGCATGGAGAGGACTCTGGGCACGAGTTCCGAGATTTCTTTTAGAGAGCTCTAATTTCCCAAATGACGAAGGATGTGTGGATTTCATCGACAAGTTTCTGAATATCCAGAGTGAATCATGCTTGCTCGGATTCAGTTTACTCATTGAAAAGGATGACACTAAAAACGATGCCTCTCTTTATGAGCCGTGTCTCGGTAAATTGATCAATCGCAAGATTCAACGTTTCACAGTCTTTTGTTCTCGAGCCATTGAGATTCCCTTAACACTTCCTTCGTGTGAGGCTTTGGTATGTTTAAGTCTCGCTGGCGTAAGGCTGGATGATTTTGAGACTCTTTCCTTACCCTCTCTCAAGAAAATGTCCTTAGCAGATGTTATCTTTCCTAGCGACACTAGCCCTAATTGGGTTCTTGATACTCCGAGGCTTGAGTATCTGAATTTCTTAGATAGCCAATTCAAAAGCTTTAAGATATTCAGTATGAGTGACTCTGTCAAGGTTTTTCTTCATGTCGTGTTTGAAATTGAGGATCATGACTTATCGGAAAGAAACATCATCTATAATCTTCTCAGCAACTTTTCAGACGTTAGAGATATGACTCTCACACGGAGCACTCTTCAGGTTTGTAAATATGTAACCTATGATCAAGCTTTAAACATTCTTTCCCATTAATTACCATTGTTTCTGCGATCATGACTTGTTCTCTTTGCTCGCAGATGATCTGTTGTTTACATCACTTGAACCCACTACCCAAATTTCGTAACTTGACCCGTCTGCGTGTTACTATGTTCTTAAACTCCTCAACGGAAATATTGCCACTCGTTCTTGAGAGCTGCCCGAATCTGAAACACTTGTTCTTGGTAATGACTTGCTTACATTACGTTTTGCAAGAAAGTCTTTTTTTTTCTTTTGCTGTGGTTTCAATGATCCGCTCATACTTTCTAATTTTGGATTTTTGTTGATTTGTGTTTTGCAGAAACTGACTGAAGGTAATACAGTGGTAGACACTAGTCTTCCGAGTAAGCTGCCTTCTTGTTTGGTGTCGTCACTTGAATGTGTTGAAATGAGAAGCCATAAGACGGATAAAGAAATAGAAAGGAAACTGGTTAGATACTTTATGGACAACGCGAGAAAGCTCAAGAAGTTTGTTCTTCAGTTGTATGTGTATAAAGAGAAGCCACATAAATTTGGTCTCTCGAAACTTAAATTTGACGCCGACGAGATTTGTGACTTGAAGCAACACTTTGACTCTCCGAGACGCTCTAATTTGTGTCAATTTGAAATTCTTCCATTTGTTCTGATACGCCCTATATCGTCATCATAAGTTTTTTTACCTTAGGTTTTAATTTTTTGGTCCTTGGCCAACTAAAAAACCAAACATTAACGAAATACTTTTTTGTTTCCTTTTTTTTTTTAAAAATGATGTAAGAAAATATAATCAAATTAGGTTATAATAATGTTATATGCAGTTTTCTTACTTTTGCCTGATTGGTTTAATTTTGGTATAAAGTCAAACGAAAAGCGATATCAAATGGCGATGTACAGAAATATGAAGTATATATAAAGATGCCATATTGTAGAATTAAACCAAACCTAACTAGGTATACAACACCAAAACTGAACCGCCGGCTATTCTTTTTTTTTGTTTTCAATTGTTCTTAAACCAAACTCAACGAAATTGAATTTGCTTAGACCAAATGTTTGTGGGCCTTTAGCATAGACTACGTTTGTATGCAGGTTTGATACGGTTTACCATATATAAAAGAGTTGTGTGCGCAATTATTATAATAAAAACATCATAGCGAAACCCTTAAACGTGTGTTGCACTCTGACAAATCAAACATGATCTTCTTCTAAGTTTTCTTCTTTGAGACTTACATGTGCTCCCTCTCTTTTTTTCGAGCGACACAGATTTGTGTAGTGGCCGACCATATGATAATCTGAAAATAAATTTCTATTCTCTACTGCAAGTGTACAGTGATGAAGAATGTGCGAGCCGAAACTTGCGCAATATTATTTAGTTCGTTTTTAGGGAGAGCCGAGGAATTCTTCTGATTAAATACGAAGAAAACGAGCCAAAGTTGGTTTTATTATTAGCTGTTATGCGAGCTATGAAATTTGTGGCGTGTGCCTTTGCTGTGGATAAAAAGTGATGCCAAAAACAATTGACATCGGTTCCTATTTATAAGAGAATAGGAACCGACTTTACAAGATTAAAGTAAACTTTCCATAATCGAACTTTCCATTTCTGCTCGCACCGACTTGCATTTATGGCAAGCTCTGATCATGGGCCTTCTTCGATGGGCCTCGGCTCGAATCGCTTCGCTGGATGTTGGCTCGGCCCATAGAGAGATTTCCTACCGGTTTCTTGGTTCAGTCGACGGTTCGTCCCGGCTCGGTTTGGCTATGCTCGGTTCGAATGGCAATGTGACGGAGGGAAATCCGACCCCAACAATTTGCCCCCAGCTCGCTAGTCTTATGTGTAAGAGTGGCGAGCTATAAGTTATCAGGAAAAGCATTGTTGCTCGAACCGAGCTGTCGACGTATTCGGCTCGTCTTTCCGAAAGAAGCTGGCTCGTTTTTCTTCTAAACGGTGTCGTAGAGTTGTTACTTTAACCGGTCGAGGAATCTGAAGCGTCTCGGGGCCCGCTGATTTCGGCGGAAGCCCTAGAAATCGGGCGGGAATTAGGTCGTGCCGTTTCGCCTTCCCGAACCCACGCGCCCACGCGCCAAGACTTCTATAAATATCGGACTCCGGAGCTCACTCTTCTCATCTCGCTCTCTCTCCAAATCAAAAAGGTAGAACTCTCTTTCTCTCTCTAGCTTTTCTTTTCCTGTTCTCAAATTTCGTTAGTGTTCTTCGTTTGCTCCGCCGGTGCGAATCGCTTTGCATCGCGATCTTCAAACTTTCCGACTACTCTTTAAATTCTCCGATCCATCTTCTTCCGAGCCGAAGATGTCTTCAAGCAGTCGCACTCCTTCGGTCGGAGTTGATCATTCTGAGGATCGTTCCAATAATTCGAACGATTCTGAGATCTCGGTTTGCCGTTCATCTTCTTCTTCCGAGCCGTCCGATTCGGTAAGATCTCAGAACTCCTTCACTCCGCAGGGTCGGAAGGTAGTTAATTCGCCTCGATCTGAAGAGGGAAATCAATCTGTCAGGGTCGCCGAGACCACTGAAGTTAATGTATTGGCGAGCGAACCGTCAGATCTTCATCGTGACGGTTTAAATGGAGCATCCGAGCCGATTGTGGATGAAGAGGACGAGCTAAACCTTCTCCGTGCCGAGGCAGAATTTGCTAAGGACCAGTCGGCTCGTCCCGGAGTACCACTTGACCCGGTATATAATCCTGAGGAGATCAAGCTCGAACAGATGATGTCCGAAGGGGCGATAGGAGATATTCTCGGGCCGTTCAAACCCAGGCCTCCTCAGTTGCCGAGGAGAAACCTTCTGGATGACGCATCTCTCGATTGCACCTTATCCAACGCCTTCGGTGTCGGCTCGTCAAAAGGGATGAGGAAGTGTTCCTCGAAGAAACAGATCTCGAGGAAAGTTACTCACAGACGAGCCGCGAAGAGGACAGTTCCAAATCCTCCCGGGTCGACGCTTTGCACCAGATCATCTCTGGAAACGCTGCGTCGGTGTTTTCACATTTCTGAGGGAGTCGAGCTTTTTCTGCCGGCGAGCCATCAAAGAGCTGACGATCCTCCCCCGGGGTGTCTGACGCTCTATGAAAGCTTCTTCTACGGGTGCTTCCTATGGTTCCCAATCCCGAACCTGATCCTGCACTACTTGAGCAAGTATGGGCTCGCCATTGGCCAGATCATGCCGCGAGGTCTTCGTCATCTGATCGGGCTCATCGTCCGCAGTTTTGAGACTGGCATCCCGATCGGGATCCATCACCTTCAGAATCTTCTGGAGATTCGAGCCGGATCGAAGAAATCGCTCTGGTACTACATCTCTTGTAAGAAGAACCGGAGGATCATCGATGGTTTTCCCAACAAAGACAGTGGTTGGGAAAATTACTTTTTCTTCGTCCCAATATGTGGGGCGACCGTTGGGAGCGTCCCCATGAAATTTGTCAGCCATAATTGGCAGCCAATCGGTAGCCGAACCGAAAAACAATCATCGTTTTTGTTTACATGAATCGCTTCTAACTCTTTCTGTTTATTTTGCAGTTCGACGAGCCGTATTCCGTCTTCCCAGAGATTTTTCAGAGGTCGTAGAGCACTTTCGCGCGAGGAAAACCAACTGGGAGAAACACTTCTCTTTGGAGCGAGTAGAAAGCGCGCGAGCTCGAGCTTACGATTCTTTCGACGATTCAGACAGCTCGGACAAAGAAATCCCGGAAGCTCCCGAGTCTTCAGACGACGAGATGCAGAAGGAAACCATCCGTCAGAGACTTCAAGATAAAAGAGATGAAGAGGCTCGCATGAAAGCCGAGGAAGCGGCTCGCGCTAAGGCCGCAGAGGCGGCCGCAAAATTGAAGGCTGAGGGCAAGCGGACTAAGGCCCCGAGCCCTCCGAAAAAGGGGCCGCGAAGCGAAGGGCCCATAAATCTGGGGAAGGCCGTGAAGCTGGCCAAGGAAGCTATGGCTTCAAAGAAAAAGGGGGCCGACGCGTCCTCCTCTCCAGGTCGCTCTGACGCGTCCAGAGATTCGGGGACTCTGGTCCTCAATCGGAAAGCCAAGAAGGTTTTCGAACCTACCGGCGCGCTTTCGATGAACAAACCTCCCGAGACGGGAGGAAAGAAGAGAGCCGCGCCCGGAGGTCTCAAGGAGAAGGCTTCGAAGAAGGCCAAAGATGATGCTCCTTCTCTTCCACCCGCTGATCCTACTCAGGGTCAGCTTCTTCAAAGAGCCGCGGCGGCAAGCTTCCTCGCGAGCAGCACATCTATGGTTCGTCTCCCTCCCCCCGATACTCTGTTGGAGAGCGAGGTTTACGGAGAGGCGGCCGTTAAACTTTTTTCGGTGGGTTTTCTTTCTCTGGAAAAAATGAAGCCAGTGTTCGTATATCGACTCATACGTGTATTTTTTGTTTCAGTTCGCGGAGTCCTTCAATGGCATAGTGGCGGGCTACGAAGCTAGAGCTCGCTCCAATCGGTCGGCTCTTGACGAGCTTCAACAGTCGATCGACGACCTGAAACGGCTCCACGAGGTTTCAGAGAGGGGCCATGCCGAAGAATTGGCTCGGGCTAAAGAGGAGATCGCCAAGATCCAACGCGAAGCGGAGGTTCACAGGGAGAACGCTGTCAAAATGGCTGACTCGAATCTTAGGTTCGCGGAGAGGAGCAAATCCTTCGAGGCTAAGGTCAGCTCGCTGCAGGAGCTAATACGGACCAAGGATGCTCTCCTCGAGGCCGAGGTTAAAATAGTGAGGTCCGAGGTGGATAGTCGGTACGCCTCCTTACTCGAGACGGTTAAATCTGACGCGGAAGGGCAAAAAGAGGCATTCTCCCGGGCCATTTATCTTGCTCAGGCTCAGGGTAACATCGAGTTGATCGGTGATATCCGAAGCGCGAACCCTCCCGACCTTGAAGTTGAACTCGCGGGGCTCGAGGAGCACGTCGCTTCTGATTCTAAGGCAGGCGAGGTGGCCGATGCGCTGCTCGCAAGAATGATCAACCGCCTCGACGTCTCCAGGACTTCTTCCGTTCCGCCCGAGGTACATCTCAGAGACGAGAAGGTTACCTGGTCAGATAGGATTGAGATAGGAGTATGTTCGCAGTACGGTACTAACATTGGTTCCTCTATCTTTCAGAACATAATCGAGCCGGTGACGATTCCTGACCCGTCGTCAGTTGAAGGAGCTTCAGAGCCGACGAGCCAAGCTATTGCTGGCGTTCAGGGGGGATCTAATCAAGCCCTCGGCGAGCCGGATTCGAGACCCATGGGCGCTACTGAAGAAGCTCCGGCTGCTGTTAAGGGAATTCCCGAACTCTTTCTGTTTTTCTTTTAGATTTTTGAACATAGCGCCTGGATGGCTTTATCCGTTTTGGTTGTAAATAGTGCCTGGATGGCTTTATCCGCTCGCTGACTTGTGTAATTAAAGATGACAGTTTGTTTGAACGATTTCATGTTTGGAAAGCGTATTAAATCTGCTCGTCGAGATTAACTTTAACTCTAAGTATCGTACTTAGTTCTTTTAAAGATGTTTTATTGACTTGTCTCAACTTCAAACGCGTATTAATATTAACTATGACTTGAAATAGCAATGAATTTAAAACACTCAACCGATGTTACCGCGAGGCGTTTCTGTATATCGGGTTTATGCCAGCTAGTTTCTGTTTTTGCCGCGTCCTCATTAATTAATGAGTTACGAACCGAAACAGTGGTGATTTAACTGTTCAACCAACGTTTTAGCGAGCCATTTCGCGTGTTGGGTTTCTGATCTATTAGTACTTGGCGGGTCGGAACAGACGATGGATGATCAATTTATATAGCGCGCGCATGATATATTGTTAAAGTAAGAGGATTAAGACCGGACGTTGTGGCCAACAATATCCGGCTCGGAATTGATAAAGAGCGTATTCCGATTTGTACCAAGTGGCGTAAATGGTTTGAATATGTTGACAAACTGTGGTAATAAAAAGTTGAATTTTTATTAGATATCATGTTTTAGCGGAGAACCGCGTTACAAATTTTTTTTTTTTTTATCAGTCGTGTTGACGGCGAGCCGTGTTACGAGGGTCAATAAAGCGTTTAAAGGTGAACCGTGTTGCAAACTAGTGATGCGTTTAACGGCGAACCGTGTTGCACGTAAAAAGTGTATATGTGAACTGCCTACGTACCCCGTGCGGGGATCAAGTCACGCGTAGTTCTAGGTGATAGCGCGCCGCGCCTTATTGATAATATCTCTTGAGGTGCATCACGTTCCATGGCTTTGAAATTGCTTCGCCGGCCCCGGGACGAACCGTTTCAATGATCTTGTAAGGGCCCTCCCAATTTGCTCCTAACTTTCCGGCATTCCGTTCAGCGGTGTTCTGGAATACTTTCCTGAGAACCAGGTCGCCTTCTCTAAATCTTCGGGCTCGGACATTGGAGTTGTAGTATTGAGCAACGGATTGTTGATAATTCTGTATGCGGATGAGCGCCTGATCACGTCGTTCGTTGATTAGATCCAGCTCGTCTAGCAACATCAGGTGATTATAGCCTTCTTGTTCTGGTAACAACCAGCGACGAACTCCGGGAAAATGTACTTCTGGTGGGATTACACATTCCATTCCGTAGACAAGTGCGAATGGCGATTCGCCGGTGGCTCGTCTCGGGGTTGTTCGATGAGACCAAAGGACTCCTTCCAATTCGTCTGCCCAGCGGCCCTTTTTAGCGTCGAGCCGTTTTTTGAGTCCATCTAGAATCGTCTTGTTAGTCGCTTCGGCTTCACCATTCCCTTGGGGGTAGCGGGGCGTCGACTTGCTAAGGCGGATCTTCCATTTGTCGCAGAAGTTTTGAAATCGAGCCGATATAAACTGCGAGCCATTATCCGTGACAATTTCGTAAGGGACACCGTGTCGACAAATGATGTTCTTCCAAATGAATTGTTCAACTTGGACGTCTATTATGCTTGCGTAGGATTCAGTCTCGACCCATTTAGAGAAGTTGTCGGTTAAGACCAACAAAAACCTCTTTTGCTTCGATTTATACAGCGGTCCGACAATATCCATCGACCATCTCATGAATGGATATGGTGCGGAGATAGAAGATAACAGCTCGGCCGGCTGATGTATCGTTGGAGCATGACGTTGGCATTTTTCGCATTTCCGCGAGTATTTTTCGCAGTCGCTGATCATCGTTAGCCAAAAATAACCATGCCGTTTGATTTTGATAGCCAATGCTCGTCCTCCGGAATGATTTCCACATGACCCACTATGAACTTCTTTCATTATTTCTCTGGCCTTCTTTCCTTCTACGCACGCGAGCAGCGGTCCTGAAAACCTCCATCGGAACACGACGTCGCGTATCAGAATGTATCGTGCTGCTTGAGCTTTCGGCTTGCGAGCCGCCCACTTATCCGTTGGTACTTCTCCGTCGGCTATGTATCCACGGATTGGATCGAGCCACTCTTTGTCACAACCGTACTCCGTCTCTTCTTCAATGTCCATATCCGCGGGCTGATCGCCATCGAGTACACCGTTATCGCCCGGCTCGTCTGTGATTACGGTCATTAGGACTTCAGGCTCATCAATGTCGATACTGGGATGTTCGATAAATTCTACGGGAATTATCCTTTTGAAGTCTGGATCGGAGGTCGAGGCCAGCGATGCCAGAGCGTCGGCTTGAGTATTGTCTCCACGCGGTATATTCTCCAATGCAAATTTTTTGAACTGTCCGGCTAGATTCTTAACTACTTCGAGGTAGGCTTCCATTCTTCTGTCTTTTGTAGCGTACTCTCCACTGAATTGGCTCGCGACGAGCTGGGAATCACAGTTAGCGTGTATGTTTCGAACTCCAATTCCGAGCGCCAACTTTAATCCAGCTATTAATGCTTCGTACTCTGCCTCGTTGTTTGACGCGCCGAAATTCAGACGAAGAGACTGTTCCAAGATTTTGCCTGCCGGGGAGGTGAGTCGAATTCCGACTCCGGCGCCTTGCTTTGACGACGAGCCATCAACATGAAGTAGCCAGTCAGCGGGAAGACTTGGTTCATCGCTGGTGGCGATTGGCAGCTCAATCAAGAAATCAGCCAAAACTTGCGACTTTGCGCTCGTTCGATTTCGATACTCGATATCGTATTCGCTCTGCTCGATAGCCCACTTCGCCAGTCTTCCTGATTGGCTCGGGCTATGTAAAATCATTCTTAGTGGTAGTGCTGTCAGGACTATGATTGAATGGGATTGGAAATACGGGCGTAATTTCAGAGCCGACATAACGACTGCTAGCGCGACTTTCTCAGTCTGTGGATATCTTGTCTCTGCATCGGTCAGGCTTTGACTTACGTAAAAAACCGGGTTTTGAGTTCCACGGTCTTCGCGGATGAGGACTCCACTGACTGCTGTTAAAGACACCGCGACGTACAGATATAATGGCTCTCCGTCCTCCGGCTTCGCTAGTATTGGCGGGCTCGCCAGATAAGACTTCAGCTCGAGGAAGGCTTCTTCGCATTTTGCTGTCCATTCAAACTTCTTGTTTCCTCGTAGAGTATCGTAGAAAGGAAGGCATTTGTCCGTGGATCGTGAGATAAAACGGTTGAGCGCGGCAATACGTCCGGTTAATTGTTGAATCTGCCTCTTCGTTTCTGGCGATGGCATTTTGACCGGGGATTGAATCTGTTTAGGGTTCGCCTCGATGCCTCGCTGAGTTACCAGATAACCCATGAATTCTCCACATGTCACGGCGAAGCGACACTTTGTCGGATTCAACTTCATATTATATGAATTCAGCTGCTTAAAGCAGTCGCGGAGGTGCGTCACATGATTTTCCTTCTTCAGTGATTTCACTAAAAAATGTCATCGATGTTCACTTCCATCGTTTTTCCGAGCTGGGGAGCGAACATTTTATTCACGGGCCGCTGATACGTTGCTCCCGCATTCTTGAGTCCGAACGGCATTACTTGATAGCAATAGATGCCTCGCTCCGCTTGGAAGGCTGTTTTTTCTCGATCGTCGGGGTTCATCTTAATCTGATTGTATCCTGAGAAAGCGTCCATGAAGGTTAACAACTCGTTTCCTGCAGTTGCTTCTACGAGGCGGTCGATATGAGGGATCTGGAAGCTGTCTTTTGGGCACGCCTTATTCAGATCTGTAAAATCTATGCATACTCGCCATTTCCCATTCTTCTTTTTGACCACAACCGGATTTGCGAGCCATTCGAGATATTTTGCTTCGACGATCGAGCCCACTTTCAATAGACGCTCCACTTCATCGTTCTTTTTGACGCTCGTACCCTAACTTTCGTCGCTTCTGTTTGACTGGTTTAAAGGTCGGATCGACGTTTAACTCGTGACAAGCGATATTGATATCTATCCCCGGCATATCCTCTGCCGTCCAAGCGAAGGTGCTGATGTTCTTTTTTAAGAAAGAAATCAATTCTTTTTGGATTGCTTCCTCCAGGTTCGCTCCGATTTCCACACATCTTTCTGGGTTTTGCTCGTCAATGCATACGGAGATTACAGCTTCGCAGGTTGTTTCCGTGATGACGGTTTCCTTGCCTTCGACCAGCGTATTTTGACCAGGCTGGCTATTCGTCGGCTCGCCGCCGTCTGCTATCTGTAATTGCTATAAAAGGTTAGCTAGGTCGTTTGCCGTCTCTCGGCTCGTCTTGACCTTCTTCCTGTTCGCTTCGGGGAGTAGTTTAGGCAGAGGATTCCGAAGTTTGTGCTCCGTCATGAAGCATATTCTTGATTCCTTTTGCGAACCAAGTATGGTTTTTATTCCGGATGGAGTGGGAAATTTGATGCACAGGTGATACGTAGATGGTACGGCTCGCATTGAATTTATCCATGGTGTGCCCATGATGATGTTGTAGATTGGCGGGTTATCCGAGACGGAGAAGCGAAACATTTTGGTTATTCCGCCTGCTTCGACCGGAAGCGTGATTGTTCCCATTGACATCGTCGTCTCGCCTCCGAACCCTGTTAGCGGTTTTGGTGCTGACCTCACGTCGGACAGATCAATTCCCATTCGCTCCAAGGTTCCCTTGTAAATTATGTCGACCGAGCTCCCCGTGTCGATGAGGATCCGAGCTACGTCAAAGTTTCCCACGGCTAGCATGATCACGAGGGGATCGTCGTGCGGTTTATCAATGCCGATAACTTCGTTCTCCGTGAAGGTGATTTCGGCGTTTGGCAGCTTTGGGGGTTCGTACCAATTGACTGCTGAAAGGCTTTAATCGACGACACAGTGTCCGGACAGAATTGCGAGCCGCCCATTATGAGATGGATTCTTCTCCGAGCGCCACCTTGATCATCGGAGTCCTCCCGTCTTCCGCGCTTCGGTTGGTCGATCGGTCGATCTAATTTTTCTGGTCGTTCTCTTGGTTCGGGTCGCTCCAGATCCTCCAATTTAGTCGCCTTTCAGTTCTCCGCTAAGCAGCTTTGTCGTCGTAGTTCGGTGAGTTTTGGTTCCTCACCCATGTATTGCTTTTTAGCGCTTTTCCCCTTCCAGCGCCTATTTGGTTGACGACGTCTGACTGTTGGCTCGCCTCTACTTGATAATTATGCGCCCAAGGCAGGTTCCGCCCTTCGTGATACACGTATCCGCCTCGCTGGTTATGGCGCTTCTGACTAGTTTGCGGCTGCGCTGCTGGTGGCGGTTTAGCTGTCGCTTTGGACGAACTGTGGAGCGTGGTCAACACTTTCATATCTTCTTCTTCTGCTACGAATGCTACGGATCGATGGATCGCGTCGGCGATTGACTTAGGTTTATTGAGGGCGAGTTCTTTTCGGAAATCTGACTGGAACCACAACCCCTTTTTGAGTGAATCGACGGCAATTTCGTCGTTGATAGTCCCTGCCTTTGACATATTCGTTTTGAATCGGTCCATAAAGCTGTGAAGTGACTCTTCTTCTCCCTGGACCATATTCCACAGATTAATCGCCGAGGCTGATCTCTCTATAAACATGGGGTACTGTTTAAGGAAAAGAGCCGTTAGCTGCTGGAAGTTTTCGATCGAATTCGGCTCGAGGTTTAGGAACCAGTCCAGGGCCGCACCCTTCAGGTACTCGGCGAATAATAGGCAGAATCCAGCATCCTTTTCTTCTACGCTTCTGAATGCGGCTCGACTCAGTGCAACCCGAAACGCATTAATATGATCCTTAGGATTGGTCGAGCCATCATACTTCTGGATGCTCAATTTCCCTGGATCGATTACCTTGGTGTTAATTATGCGAGCCGAGAAAGGTGTATGTTCCGCGTCCTCGCATATTTGAGCGATCTCTGGTGCTGAGCTGAGTGCTCTGTGGATTTGAGATCGAAGCAGCTTTGCCTCGTTATCGGATTTTTCAAGGCAAGCCCGAATTTCAGCCAATTCGTCTCGGCTCATATTCAGCTCTTTGCTGGGAATATATCTCCTTGAGGAGTTCGGGCCTCGAGACAGCCGATCCTTGTTTCGAGTACCGTGGGGAGTTGGTGTTCGTTTCTCGAGTAGGAGTCGCGTAATGGCTTCCGCAAACGTTTCGGAAGAGGGTAAAGCAGGCGAGTCGTCCGTGCTCTGCTCGGCAATCTTAGTAGGTTGATTCGGATCATCAGTCAAGTCGGCCAGGGCGGATTCTCCTTGACTTGATAGTATCTGCCTGAGCATTTCAGCCAGTGATTCTGGGGTGATATCGCTAGGTATCTGGTCTCCCAGGTTAAGTCGTATCGGGTTAATCGGTTGGGTATCCTTGCGCTTCGTGTTCTGCTTCTTCCCGCGGAGACGCGGTGGCGAATCATCTGGCTCGGAACTTGTCTCGCTTTGCTCGGGAGTTTTTTCTTCTTCCTCTTCCTCCGTTTCATCGGCTGGGGACTCGAAGGCTAGATTCTTCGGATCGAGTTTCTTTCGTCGCCTGGCGTCTTGTTCTTCTCTTTCCTTTAGTTGGGTGCGTAGATATTCGAGCTCTTGAGTCAACGTGCTGTTCAAGGCTCCTTGCTCTTCAGTTTGTTTTTTCAGGGAAGCGATCATCTCTGTTTCCGTTTGGATCGCTGCTACGCTTCCTTCATGTTGCTGACCGTTCGGGTCGGTCTCGTCTAGATTTGTGTCCGTCATTCTACCTCGTATTCCTTGTGTATGAATTCTCTTTCCCCCTCCTTCTAGAGCCAAATTGTACGAGCCGAAACTTGCGCAATATTATTTACTTCGTTTTTAGGGAGAGCCGAGGAATTCTTCTGATTAAATACGAAGAAGACGAGCCAAAGTTGGTTTTATTATTAGCTGTTATGCGAGCTATGAAATTTGTGGCGTGTGCCTTTGCTGTGGATAAAAAGTGATGTCATAAACAATTGACTTCGGTTCCTATTTATAAGAGAATAGGAACCGACTTTACAAGATTAAAGTAAACTTTCCATAATCGAACTTTCCATTTCTGCTTGCACCGACTTGCATTTATGGCAACCTCTGATCATGGGCCTTCTTCGATGGGCCTCGGCTCGAATCGCTTCGCTGGATGTTAGCTCGGCCCATCGAGAGATTTCCTACCGGTTTCTTGGTTCAGTCGACGGTTCGTCCCGGCTCGGTTTGGCTATGCTCGGTTAGAATGGCAATGTGACGGAGGGAAATCCGACCCCAACAAAGAATGTAGTATAAAGGATTCGAAATCCAGAGGACCAGTGTTATGCTATGAAACTAAGAGATTTGAAACAGAGCTAAGACAAAAGAGATTTGTTTGTGAAATCGGTAACGAATAACGAAAGTAAGCGACGATGTAAAATCAATGAAAACAAGCACTAGATCAGGGCAATTCGCAGGAGATTCAAGGATAGCAACCAAATAACTCTTCAGGGCACAAATTTAATGCAGGTCTCGAACTCAAACATAGGAGTAAGTTAATCCACTTTCGTGATCTTAACAACTTTGTCTATCAACCTAGATGCCTAAACTGTCGTTTGAATCTAGCAATTGAAGACGAGCAATATGGACGGGTTCGATATGTTCACAAATCGCCTTAACATTAACTTTCGCAGGCTAAGGACGATTTGCTCACCAATGTTCGTTCTAGCAACCTATAACACTTTTGATGAATAGGTTAACCTAAGATCAGAGATTAAGTGATCAATTCAATCTAAGCATTAAACTCAACAATGGCGAAGACAATTTGATGAAACCCTATTTGTATTTAGTTTGGCTAACACATGAATTCCTTTGAAAAACCTAGATCCAGCTAAAGGACTGCTCAGACATAGCGAAATAGATCACAGCAATTGATGAGAGGAAATTCATTGAATAAGAAACAAGAAACAAGGGTTCAGAAATCTTCTCCAATACTGTCACAAAGGTTCAGAAATCTTCTCCCTCAAAAACAATGAAAAACGGCGTATCTCACCCAGAGTCGAAATCAGAAATGAAAAACTAAAAGAAAGCGTAGTCTAAACAATGGCTGAAAATCAGGTCTAAGTAGCTCCGAAGTCGAGTACGGTTTAATCCGGTCTGAAAGGCGGGTCGGATAGGCGCTCGGGCTGTTGGGTCGAGTGGTTGGTCGGTTGGGCCGAGCGTGGGTTGAACGAGCGTCTGGACCGAGCGTGGGCTGGAGCATCTGGACCGAGCGTGGGCTCGAGCGGCTGGGCCGAGTGTGGGCTCGAGTGAAGTGTCCGAGCGCTGGTCGTCCGAGCGGGTCGTCCGAGCGCTGGTCCAAGCGCTGGTCGTCCAAGCGGGTCGTCCGAGCGCTGGTCCGAGCGCTGGTCGTCCAAGCGGGTCGTCCGAGCGGGTCGTCCGAGCGCTGCTCCGAGCGATGGTCCGAGCGTTTCGTACGAGCGCTTTAGGCCGAGCGGTTTGATCCATGGTGATTTACTCGCGGACTTCGATCGGGCATCAAATGACGGCTTTTTTACTCCTTTTGCCTTCTTTCACCTCATGCTGCTCCTTGTAACCGAAACTCTCATTGGAACGTCTTTAGACTTGTAAAGACTCGATAAAAGCAAGAAAGACTCGAAAAACTCGTGAAAACAACGGTTAGAAAGCGTCAAAAACGCAAGACATCAACTCCCCCGGACTTAGTCTTTTGCTTGCCCTCAAGCAAACATGAACTCTAAGATAAAGGGAAGAGGTTTGAAAACGCGGGAACTCACAAATCATCAGCAACCATACCCCGAAGGAAAATCATTAGACCGCAATAAACAGAGCTTGCTCAGCGCATAATCACTATAGTTTCCTCAAGGTCTCGCAATCCTGATCCCTTCATGAACCTCTATCCTGCAGAACTCTAGCTACACACTGGTTAACTCTCTACATTTATTAAGATTGAGCGTGAACCTCTCATCAAGAACATTACACAGGGTAGACGGTGTTGGGTATCCAAAGGTCTATTTATTGGTGAGGTTAAAGTGTTTAAGGGTTACCAGATACACCGGAGGATGCATCATATCGCGCAAAACAGCATGAGAGAAGGGTCCTGTTGATAGCCACAATTCCCAACCACTTAAATTCTCAACTCCTTGTAATTTGGGTTTCACCCTAACTGTTATAACTCTCAATTCGCCTTTATCTACTGTGCTCCTTGGAGATTTCCGCACTGAGCTTCTCATTTTATTGAATCATTTTTTTTTTTGGAGGGGAACTAGTGTCAATGAGCTCGAAATTATTACCGTGTATTTGCGCTTCTCCAAGGAGTGACCATCTTTTCGGCCCAGACTCCATATTCCACCATCTCGTCCCATTCTCAGTGTTAAAGATGAACACTCGTATTGAAGGTGGTTGGGAACAGTGCCGAACCCTTTCTCTCCGACTTTTTTGCACATATCTGCATATATGACAAAAAGAAATAGAGTGCATGAGGTCTGAAAGGAGATAAGGTTTATGGTGGGGTACCAACCAAAAATGGGTAGGCCACTCAGGATCAACAGAGAATGGTAAAGTGAATAAAAAGTCCTGAGTGTATGATCCGTTTTCCTGATATAACATTCCTAATGAAAAGTATTTACTAATCAGATTAAAGGTCCAATATCGTTAGGGTCAACCAAATGCTTCACCAAAATTTCTGCAAAACGAAAATTCCTGGGGGAAGTCTGACCAAGAGGGTGTTCCAGCTTTTTGCACCTAACAAACCCTGCAAAATTGATCACTAGATCGAAAGAATTCAAGAGCATAAGAGGTTGTAGATCATCATCAGATTCAATCATTGTTCCCTACAAGTTTTGACTCAATAAATCGTTGACTCAAAGAAAACATCAAAATGACTCAAGATGAAAATTGAAACGAAAGAAAGAAAATGTCGTTAGTAAACACAAAGACTCTCCCCCGGACTTATTTCACACCGTCCCCGGCGTGAAAATAAACCAAAGAGAGTTAAACTGACTCAATAAAAATCGAAGATAAAAAATGATATAATACAATGAAAGAGATAGTGTGATTGGACCTTCAGCGGTGGCCACGAAGAAGAGCATCGATCTCTGCGTCCATCCTTGCCTGAGTGTATGGAGGAATGGAGGACGAGTCTGCTCTTGCGGTGGTGTAGGGTGTGCTATGGTCGGTTCGGGCGCTTGGATGTGGCGTCGAGGGAACCGCTGGTTCGGCCGGTCTGGAAACAGAGGTACATCGCCTTAATGCCTGGTCAAGATCCTCCCTGGTGCGTCTCTTCCTCTGTCGTGGTTCGTAGGAAGAGTGACGTGGCTGGTCTGGGGGAGGCTGAGGACCACCGGTGGTGTCTTGTTCGAGCTCGTCATCTGAGACTTCGGGTGGAGGTGCTGTGACGGGTGTTGCACGTCCCCGTACTCCGGCTGAAGAGGTGCAACTTAACATGTTCTGCAGGGCCTTAACTTGATCAGTTAACTTCTTGATCTTCTTTCTGAATTTGCTGGCGAGCTTGTTAGAGTGCTTGTCTTGGCCTTTGTTCCACCGTTGGAGTACGTTGATATGCTCGTGAGCAGCTCTGAGAGCTGCGCTTTGTGTCTTCGGGGCAGTGAACTCCTAGAAATGGAAGTGGTCAAAATCATACATAGTCTCTGCAGTTTCTTCCGGAGGTTGTACTCCACGGTTCTGGTTAGTCGAAGGGGTCACAGGTCCTCGAGCGGTCGTCTGAGCACGGGCGGCCGAGCTTGTCAGGAGAACAGATCGAGGCGGGTTGATATCAGCATTCGTTCCTCCTCTGAGCGACGTATAACTAGGGTTAGGTAGAAGCATCCTAGAATTCCCGAATTGTAGGTGGTTGAACTGACATATAAGGTCACCGCCCTCTGGTGTCTTCTGCAGAAAATGACAGTTCTTCAAGTAAGAGATGTCTATCTCTTCCGGTGGTGCGACGTTCTCTATCATGTCTGGAGCGAATCCCACGGCGAATAAAAGAGGCGTGATCAGTCCACCCATCTTCAACTCACATTGCTCTCTACTACTTTCGTTCAATATTGCCCAGCTCTGATAGGATCGAAGTTGGTCTATCATTGTGCGCGTGATTCCCCCGTTCGTAGAGCTCCCTTTCAGCTGTAACCCATTGTTCAACCTTGGCATAATACCTGTAAGAGCCATATCAATCATATTCAACTCGTTAAGGTTTACGTTTCCGGTGGGCTGCTGAGCGAAAAGGACATTAGCGAGGCATTTGTGGAGGTAACGGATCGGCGGGCTTCTAATCTGAGTAGCTTTAGAGTCGGATGACTTGATCTCGCCTGAGGCGATAGTGCTCCATAGTGCTCTCACCTCGTTTTTGTCAACGGCAAGCCCGTGGCGGTTGCTAGGAGGCAGATAATGTGCCCTATCGATTTCCCGGAAAGAGAGGTTGTGTCTTCTTCCGTTCGCCCAGAAGCTGATGTAACCATCACTGCCGTCTTCGGTAAATTTGCCTGATGAGCAGATATAGAGTTGGAGCGTAGCCAAAAAGAGGCAGGACGCCTTCCTGTAGGATTCGTGCCGCCTGTACAGAAACGACCCGATACCCAGATTGTTTAGCATGTCATCAACATCGCCAGCTATGCCCAATTTTTCCATCGTGCTTCTGTCTGGGTATTTCGTCCCTCCACCTTTCATGTCGAGGAGAATGCGTAGGATGTTCATCTCTTGTTCGGTGATTGTATCAACTCCCTCTTCCTCTCTCATATCTCTGGGCGATTCCACATCTTCCATCTCATCGTCCAATTCAAAGTCGCTATCAGACGAGACGGCACGTTTTCCTCTCGATATCTCGTCTCTCCGTCTAGAGTAGTCGTCACCGTCACCCCGACCTGTGTTCCTGAAATCCATATATAAGATAAAAAATTTGTTCAGCTCGAGTGACTTGATCAAATTTATCATATTCAATCACAAGTTTCTGCTCTAGTGGATTTGGGACACAAAGAACAAAGTTCATTCATACTCATGTTTCTAGCAAGTTTCACACAAATCACTCCTAACTGGCATCTAACAACTCGCGGTCGATAATTAGGCAAAATGGCAAAATGGGAGCTAAATTGCAACAAAGTATTTTCCGAATTCGACATATAAGCATTTCAATTGCAATTTCAGCTCAAGAACATGAAGAACATTCAATACACGCCGACTAAATCGAGCGCTCGGTCGGGTAAGAGAACGCTCGGTCGGACGTGTGACGCAAACGAACGCTCGGCCGAGCGACCAAACGGGGCGCTCGAGCGGTGGACCGAGACGGATGGAGCGCTCGGTCAAGTGAACGAATGGAGCGATCGAGCGGTGGACCGAGACGGATGCTCGATTTGTACCTAAACTATCGCTCGGTCGACACCTTCACCTGCACAGCTCAAAGAAGGGATAAGATAGGTGTAGGTGATTGCTTCATACCTTCTGTTTCTCATGGTTAAGTTAAGTGCTTTGGAGAAGATGAAATGTGATATGAGTTGAGTGAAATGGAGTGTGTGAAGGGGTAAGATGAAAGTGATAAGGGAGTGGTGAGTGGTAGAGCGAGAGAGTGAGGTGAGAATCAATGAGCAATTTCAGTGTGAGATAGGATAAGGTGAAGGTGTGGAGGAGACTTACCTGGTGGGGCCCACTCGGTCGAAATCTGTCTCTATTTTTATTTATTTTTATTTCTTATTTTTTATTTTTTTTTTTGAAACAGAAAAACAAAACCGAAAGTTAGCAACTAAAAAAAAATTAAAGACTCAAGTTAGGGACTCTTACCGGTGGGTTGCCTCCCACCAAGCGCTTGGTTAAAGTCATTAGCTTGACTTGAATGCCTATTAGGATGGGGGTGGATCACAGAGAGTAAGGCTTTAGGCGCTGGCCGTTTACGACAAAGTGTCCACCTGACTTATCCCACAGCTCAAAAGCACCATACGGACGAACTGCTTTGACAGTAAATGGCCCAGACCAACGAGATCTCAACTTCCCAGGAAATAGCTTTAACCTAGAGTTAAAGAGTAACACTTTGTCATCAACTTTGAAGTCCCGAGGAAGGATTTTCTTGTCATGATATGCTTTGGTCTTCTCCTTATAGATCTTGGAGCTCTCATATGCACTGTGACGAATCTCATCCAACTCCAGCAACTGCATCTTTCTCCTCTCAGCTGCAGGCTTCATGTCGTAGTTCATCTGCTTCACTGCCCATGCGGCCTTGTACTCTAGTTCCACTGGAAGGTGACAAACCTTGCCGTAGACAAGGTTAAATGGCGTTGTACCAAGCGGAGTTTTGTAGGCAGTGCGTTATGCCCACAGTGCATCATCCAACTTTGCAGCCCAGTCCTTCCCAGTCGTTCCAGATGTTTTCCGCATAATGTTCTTGATTTCTCTGTTGGATATCTCAACCTGGCCACTCGTCTGGGGATGGTAAGGAGTTGCCACCTTATGCTTCACCCCATACCTCTTCAACAGATTATCGAAAGTCCTATTGATGAAATGCGATCCTCCATCACTAATGACTATTCTAGGCACACCAAATCGCGGAAAGATCACCGACTTGAACATCTTCAGAACCACCTTTGCATCATTCTTGGGACTTGCCAAAGCCTCCACCCATTTAGACACATAGTCAACAGCCACCAAATATTGGTTTCCATAGGAGGATGGGAACGGTCCCATGAAGTCCACGCCCCACACATCAAAAACCTCTACTTCCAGAATGAAGTTTTGTGGCATCTCGTTTCTCTTACTGATGTTCCCTTCTCTCTGGCATGCATCACTGATATACCTCTATTTTACACCCTTTTTACATCGTTTTTATATACTTTATGCATGGTTTTACCGTGGCTTTTTGCTTTAAAAGGTAGTTTTTATGCATATATAGTGCCAAGAGTCATTTCAGGTCAAAAGATGCAATTTGGAGCAAAACAAAGGCAAAGGTCCTCAAAGCAGCTTCATGCACTATCATTTACTTTGGAAGAGCCCCAAAAACATTCTACTCAATGGATTTCACCAAAACCAGTTCGCCGCGATGCCTACATGAGTTAGCTTTACAACGCAATTGGAATCATGCAATTTGGCCACGTAGAATGGGAGATATGATCGTTTTAGTGAAGAGTGTCAAATCAGCCGAAAATCGGACGTCTACACCAACCGCTCGACCGAACCGGTCGGACAGGCCAAGGCTCCCGTCCGACCCGACCTTCCTTCAAGTCCACGACCCATCCGGTCGACCGAGCCGGTCGGACAGGGCCTCCAAGGCTCCCGTCCGACCCGACCTCCTTTCACCATCCCGTGCGCGCCCGACCATCATCCCGTGCGACCGTTCGACCGCCAGCTCGACCCGAGCACCAGCCCGACCGACCGGTCGACCGCCCCGCTCGACCGCGACACGCCCCGCTCAACCCGGCTCGTTTCCGAAGCCCGTTTTGCACGTTTTCAAGCCCAAACTTACACCGCCTCTTATATTTCGACCAAGACTTAGGTCAAGCCGCCCTTCAAGTTCTGAAGCATTATAAATACATCTTTTTAGCCTTGTAAAACAGAGAGCCACACATAGAGATACAAAACATATTATTCAATAAAAGTTCTTATAGTTTTTGCTTTGTTTCATTGTCTCCTTCAAGAGAGGATCTCGGATCTCTGTTCTTATGAACATGAATTCGATTTCCTTCTCTATGTATGAGTAGTTACCTTGTTAAGTGATAGGAAATCAAAGGATAGTGTTCATGCTTGCTTGACAATCGATCTATAGAATTAGGGTTTACATAAACTCTTCACCTTTGCTTGTGTTCATTGCTTGGTGTTGATCTGGCCAATCAACATATGATCCTAGGTAGATTTGAGCCACGGAAGTGATGAATCATTCGCCTGAACTAGTATTTGGTGGGCAATCTCTCTTAGACTGCGGAAGTTGATTTACTAGAGGTTGTGAACAATTAAGACTCGATCGAATTAATGCTTGTTTGATTATCTAAGGACATACCAAAAGTTTAGCGATTAGATAGATCAACATAGGGGTCGGAGCCACGGAAGTGGAAAGATCTAAATTAGTGTCTTGAGTTCTAGGTGGTACACATTCTTAAATCCCTAACAAATCGAACTTGCTTGCTTGAATCACTCATCCCGAGATTATCCTATTGCTTAGCGCTTTCCATCCATAGATTTACAACTTTATTTTCTTTGTTTAGTTGCTTTCCTTACTTGCTTTCAACGTGACAACAACCAAACTCATATTGCTTTCCTAGCTAAATCTCAATCTCATACCTTGTAGTGCACTAACTGGTCCTTGTGTTCGATATACCCGTTGCTACTCTCGATCTGTGCACTTGCAGAAAAGGGGTAGAAATTGGGAAAAGTTTAATCCCCATCAAGCTTTTTGGCGCCGTTGCCGGGGACCATTATCGTGCCTACAAGTTCTTGAAAGAGATCTAGTCTAGGTTTTTCCTGTTTTAAGTTATTTAATCTTGTTTTTCCTTTTTTGTTTTTTTTTGTTTTTCAGGTATTAAGTTTTTCTCCTAGATGGAAGAGGATTTGAGAAATCCTAGTCCTATGAGGGCGATTCCTATACGCCACATATCTCCTCCTAAAGACAGTCCAACAGAGAAGAGGATGTCAACCCCTCCAGCTATTTCACCTTCATGGGATTCTCGCAATAGTCATCCCGGACTAGCACCCTTGAACAGCAAGAAGAACCTTCTCCCCTACCCTAATGCGGCCGAACTGGAGACGTCTAGCCAAGCCTACTATGAAAGAGAAGAACACCTTCTAGCCTCACCAGAAGAAGAAATAGATCCGGAGCTGATTGAGTTTGTGAAGAGAGACAAATTCCATGATCTCTACAATGAGTATGCACTGGAACACATTGATCACTTTGAAGGTCTTTGTGATTCTTATGGAGTTTTCGATTTTGAGAAGAAGCTAATGCTATTCAGTATGTCCTTAGCTGGGAGAGCTCTTGAGTGGGCGCAATACTCTCCTCCTTTTCAGATCAACACTTGGTTAGACTGCAGAGAAGCTTTCTTGAAGAGGTTCAGCAGGAACCCACCTTTCAAATTCAAGTATAACCAAAGCTCTTACCCTCACCACAACCAATCTTATGAAGAAAAAGATGATGCCTCCTTACCACCGGAGTCCATCAATGGCGACCTGATCAAGTATGTAGTAAGAGATCCTTTCCATGACTTCATATCGGAGTGTGCTCAAGAACATGTTGAGAATTTCGAAAATCTCTGTGATTACTATGGTTTGGGAGAGAACCCAAAGAAGATCAGCTTGTTCCAAACATCCCTAGCTGGCCGAGCTCAAGAGTGGGTTAGATTTTCTGCCCAACACGATTTCAAGACATGGAGAAGATACAAGGAAGCTTTCCTTAACAAATTTGCCCGTGGACAACCCTATGTGCCGCTACTCAAACCCTACCACCCGCCCTATAAAAACCACCAACCTCCACCGCACATTGAGCAGCTGCCCCAAGCCACAGAAGGATTACCCCACAACCCACACCTAACCAAGCTTGAAGAGATGCTACAAGAGTACCTTGACTATCAAGTCACAAGTACAAGAGAGATGGAGAAGAAGATCGAATATGTTCATCTCACCCTTGGAGAAAAGATGGATGTTCTTTTTAACCAAGTTATCAAGCTTGACAAAGATATCAAGCAACTCAAGGAAGACCATGATCGATCACTCAACCTTGTCAAGCTAGATGTTGCTGCAAAACACCACGAGTTACTTAGCAAGAGCATTGATGCCAATAGCTTCAATGATGATAATTGCCAACATCTTGGAATCATCTATAACCGGCTGTCAGCTGTAGAAGGATCTCTTTTCTCTAAAAACCAGAGAGAAAGAAGCCCCACACCCAAACCACCTCCTTTCCCTTGCAATGTCATCACAGCAATCTCCAAGGAAAACTCATCACATCTTGTAAGAAAAGAAGAAGAAGATCAAGAGTATGAGGAAGACTATGAAGATGATGAAGAAGAACAGCAGAGTTTTAACAGCAATGCAAGCTCTAGAGGAAGTGAAACTAGTCCACATCAACCTGATCCGCGATTCTCTCCACCTCCAGCTCGCATACTCGCCCTTCCTAGAATCACCGGCATTTTAAGAAAGAGAATCACCTTGGATGAACCAGAGGATTCATTCTATTATGATCCCATCGACCCTACTAAGATAAGCCCAGAGAAGCTCAAGGAGTTTAACAAGAAGGTGAAGTCCATACCATTCTATGTCCCCTTTGAAGAAGCTTGGAACAACCATGATTTGGTTGAGTTTTTCTTTAGTAGCAAAGAAACCAAGGATGAGATTAAGCAACTCTTTAGGCGAGCCCGCCTCTCTATGTCATCTTATGCAGCAACCCTACCCCCATCTCCGCCCTCTACACCTCCTCCCAAGTTGATGTAAGACTCGGTGGTGAGGCTTAGATCTGTCGGCAAGAGGTGGTGGATGGGATCTAGAGGCTGGCTTTAACGCTCTCTCCTCTAGATCAATGGATGGGGGTGATAAGACAAGGCTTGAATCCACAAGACTTGAATCGATATGGTGTTCAACAAGCTGGCTTTCACGCTCTCTCTTGTATGAACGAAATGATGGGCTTGAGGATGGATCGATGGCACCACAGAGAGGATGAAGGACTCTCTGATACAGCAAAACACTTGATCTTGGTGAATCGCACACGCAAGAGACAAGCTAGGGTTCTAAGCAAAGCGGCGGCTTTGAGCAAAGAAGAAATACGTTATTTTATTGATAATCAAGGGTAACCAAAAATACAAAGCTGCAGGGGAGCTTTATAAACAGCTCTTCAGCTAGCCCTAAGGCCGAAATTCAAATAAGGAAAGAAAGCACATCACGCTCTCTTGAACAGAAACAAAGAAATGCAAAAATAAGGAAAAATACAAGAAAAGGAAATAACACTTAAACTAAACCAAAACAAACCAAATTCGTGTAGCTTCTTCTGAGGCTCGAACTGGGGTTGTCTTTGAGCCTAAGAACCACTGGGATACTCGCCCTTACCTGCACAAATTGTATAAATTGAAAATACCTGCTTTTGGCGCGGAATGAGCTCAAGTGGTGTTGAGAAGAACTTGTCTTGTTCTGGTCCGTTCCTTGCTGGTCCAATGATGAAGTCTTCTTCTTCAGGTCCTTTGGAGTTGATTTGATGAAGATCTTCAAGTGTTTCCTCTTCAGTAGCTCCCAAAACGTCTTCATGTTCCTTCTCGGCTACATTGCTGGTCTTGGCCATGTCCTCAAGCTCCGACTTGTCCTTGGTGGGATCCTTGATGTTTTGAACTACATTACCTGCCAAGTAAACAGTCTTACAGTGCTTTGGTTGAGGTTGATCCTCCTTTAGGCTCATGCGTACAAAGTCCTCCATTAAGGCTAGCTCCGGTGCAATGGGGTTGCTCAAGAGGTTTCTCGAGAGATTGTCGCCTGGAGGTGGGGTGTTGAGGAAGTCTCCAAGGTTCATGGTGTTGAGGAGGGTCTCAACAGCTTCATTGAATCCTTCTCTAAGTCTCCTGGTCTTGGAGCGAGTCATTGGTGAATCCTTGACCACCGGTATGTCCTCTAGGGCCTTGGTAGGGTTGATGTCCTCATCATTCCCTCCCTCTTCAAGAGGTTTTGACCTCAAAACGGTTTCATCTGCATCTTCATAAGGAGATAGATCAGTAACATTAAAACTATGTGATACATTAAACTCACCAGGGAGTTCCAAACGGTAAGCATTGTCATTGATCTTCTCTAGGACTTTGAATGGGCCATCTCCTCTAGGCGCAAGCTTTGAACTCCTCTTGTCTGGGAACCTCTCTGGTCTGAGGTGTAGCCAGACCCATTCTCCTGGTTCAAACACGAGCTCCTTGCGTCCCTTATCAGCATGTCTCTTGTAGCTCTCGGTCTTCTTGAGGATGTTCTCTCGGACCTTCTCATGTAGTTTCTTAATAAACTCTCCTTTCCTGAGACCATCTAGATTAACTTGCTCAACTTGTGGAATTGGCGAGAGATCAAGAGGGGTTAGTGGATTAAAACCATAAACAATCTCAAATGGAGACTTCTTAGTCGCAGAATGAGTAGCATGGTTATAAGCAAATTCAATGAAAGGCAAGCAATCCAACCATGTTTTTAAATTACGACCAAGTGTAACTCTTAAGAGAGTAGAGAGAGTACGGTTTACCACTTCGGTCTGTCCATCCGTTTGAGGATGACAGGTTGTGGAAAACAGAAGCTTGGTACCAAGCTTTCTCCACAAGGTCCTCCAGAAATGACTTAAGAACTTAGTATCTCGATCAGAGACAATAGTTCTTGGCACTCCGTGTAAACGTACTACTTCCTTAAAGAACAGATCAGCGGTTTGTGTAGCATCGTTTGTCTTATCACATGGTATGAAGTGAGCCATCTTGGAAAAACGATCCACAACAACAAAGATTGAGTCTTTGTGGTTGATCTTAGGCAAACCTAGCACAAAATCCATAGAAATATCCACCCATGGTGCGTTAGGAATAGGCAAAGGTAAGTAAAGACCGTGAGGATGTAACCTGGACTTGGCTTTATGGCACACAACACAGCGAGAGCAATGTCTCTCCACATCCTTCTTGAGGTGTGGCCAATAGAAGTGATCAACCACTACTGCTAGTGTCTTGTCCACGCCAAAGTGTCCCATGAGGCCACCTCCGTGAGCTTCTTTAAGTATAAGCTCTCTCATCGAGCCTTGAGGAATGCACAAGCGCTTGTCCCTGAAAAGAAAACCATCATGTAAGTAAAAAGGACCAAAGGCTCCTTTTGCACACGCCTGGTAAGCTTCTCCTAGCTCAGGATCCTCCTTGTATAGCTCCTTGATGTGCTCAAACCCGAGCACCTTAGCCTCCATGGTAGCAATCAGCGCATGTCTCCTGGATAAGGCATCGGCTACAACATTCTCCTTTCCCTTCTTATACTTGATCACATAAGGGAAGGTCTCGATGAACTCCAGCCACTTAGCATGCCTCCTCTTGAGTGAAGTCTGGCCTCTCAAGTGCTTCAGAGTTTCATGATCCGTGTGTATTACAAACTCTTTCGACAAGAGGTAGTGTTGCCATGTCTCCAATGCTCTGACCAATGCATACAACTCCTTGTCATAAGTGGGGTAGTTAAGTGTAGCTCCACTTAGCTTCTCACTGAAGAACGCCACTGGTCGTTTTCTTTGATGTAGTACAGCTCCTATACCCAAACCAGAAGCATCACACTCCACTTCAAACATCTCCTCAAAATCGGGTAAGGCAAGAACTGGTGCTTCTGTTAACCGCTCCTTTAATGTCGTGAATGCGGCCTCTTGAGCTGGTCCCCAAGAGAAAGGCACGTTCTTCTTGACCACGGCGGTGAGGGGTGCAGCTACGGTGCTAAAGTCTCTCACAAATCTCCTATAGAAGCTTGCTAACCCGTGAAAGCTTCTCACATGACCAATTGTAGTTGGTGTAGGCCACTCCTTGATAGCCTTGATCTTCTCCTCATCTACTCTTAGCCCCTGTTCACTCACTACAAAGCCTAAGAAAACAAGCTCATTAGTACAGAAGGTGCACTTCTTAAGGTTAGCATATAGGCCTTCCTTGCGAAGTGATTTGAGCACTAGTTCGAGATGCTTGAGATGATCATTAAGGTTCTTACTGTATATAAGTATATCATCAAAGTAAACAACTACAAATTTACTTATATAAGCACGAAGAACCTGGTTCATGAGGCGCATGAATGTACTTGGCGCATTGGTCAAGCCAAAAGGCATGACTAGCCATTCATACAAACCCTGTTTGGTTTTGAATGCGGTTTTCCACTCATCTCCTTCACGCATTCGGACCTGATGATAGCCACTCTTCAAATCTACTTTAGAGAAGAGAGTAGATCCACTTAACTCGTCAAGCATGTCGTCAAGACGTGGTATGGGGTGCCTATACTTGATAGTTATGTTGTTTATGGCTCGACAGTCCACACACATTCTCCAGGTCCCATCCTTCTTGGGAACTAAGAGCACTGGCACAGCACAAGGGCTTAAACTCTCTCGGATATATCCCTTCTCCATCAGCTCTCTCACTTGCTTCTCCAACTCTTTGGACTCCTCAGGATTCATAAGGTAAGCAGCCTTGTTGGGTAAGGCAGAGCCAGGGACGAGGTCAATTTGATGCTCTATGCCTCGGATTTGTGGTAAGCCAGGGGGCATCTCCTCAGGAAACACATCGCGGAACTTGTCCAAGACAGATTTCACTTGATCAGGAACCTCCAGAGCACCTAATCCTGCGCTCAAACACTCTTTAAAGATCATCAGTAGCACGGTGCCCTTGGCACCAAGGGTCTTACATACCTTACTAGAAGATATATAAAGACTAGACTTACTCTTCTTAACCTCTTTATTCATATGCACATAAAATTCATGTACCTCGGTTGGGCTGAGAGGTGCAAGATTGTACTTACGGTCATTGTGCACAAAAGAGTAGTAGTTTGTCCGACCATTATGGATGGTGGATCGATCAAACTGCCAAGGTCTACCAAGCAGCAGGTGTCCGGCGTGCATAGGCAAGATATCACAAGTGACTTGATCTTGGTATCTCCCCACGCTAAACGGCACAACCACTTGTTCTGTGACCTTCATCTCAACTTCCTCATTGAGCCATTGTAAGGGATACGGCTTGGGGTGCTTAGTCTTCTCAAGACCTAACCTGTCTACCAAAAACTCGCTAGCTACATTAGTGCAAGAACCTCCATCAATCACAAGATTGCATACCTTGCCGTTGATGGTACAACGAGTGTGGAAGAGGTTTTCTCTTTGAGCTTTCTCTGCCGGGTTTACAAGTACACTAAGGACTCTCCTGGTCACCAGAAGGTCTCCTCTATCCGGGTACTCAACATCTTCGTCTTGAGCACTTTGCTCATCCTCTTGCTCTTCTTTTGTCTCATAGTCTCCGGTTGAGGTAATGATCATCACTCGTCGGTTCGGACAATCTCTTGATATGTGTCCCCTGCCTTGACACTTAAAACAAACAATGTCACGAGTTCTTGAATCATTAATTGAAGACTTACCTTGCTCTGGTCGAGTGAATTTTGAGTTCTCATTGCTCTTTCCCTTGAATCGGGACTCAATCTCCACTGTCTTGCCTTTGTCTAAGGGCTTAGAACTACTCGCCGTCCAAGGCTGGGATGTTCTGTTCCTTTGGCTGAGGGAAGTCTTGTGCTTGATCTGCTGCTCGACTTGAACAGAGAGGTGTAACAGCTCATGTAGTCCACTGTATTGAGCTCTCTCCACCTTCCGGGCAATTCTTTCTTGCAAGCCATCTATGAACTGCGCCATTAAAGCCTCCTCGGACTCCTCTAGCTCCAGCGAGTTCATCAGCTTCTCAAACTCCTCAAAATACTCATCAACACTCCTTGCTCCCTGAGACAACTTACGAAAACGTTTCTGTAAGTCTCTATGATAATGCTCAGGCACATACCTTAACCTCAGGAGGAATTTCATGTCACTCCACGTGGCTACTGGTCCAAAACGTTGCCTTCTCCTCTCGGCTACGTTTCTGTCCCACCATGCCAATGCATTGTCTGTGAGCTGAGCTGCTGCTACAGCAACCTTCTTGCGCTCATTGTAACCATAGCACTCGAAGATGTGCTCAAGTCGTCTTTCCCAGTCCATGTACACCTCCGGATTGGACTTTCCTGCAAAAGTAGGAGGGGTTAGCTTAATATCATGGTTTTGTCCCCTTGCTTCTACTTCACGAGCTTGATTCCTCTGTAGAGGATCTGCTCTCCTCTGTTGCTGTCGTCGAAGAGGATCAGGTGGATCATCTTCCAGCTCTGGCATGTCATCATCTGTGAGTTGATCTTCCTGTACAGGAGCTCCTCTAGCAGCCACTGGTCTTGGCTGCTCAAGACGACCAATACGGACTCCAAACTCCGTCCTCAACGTCCTTACTTGCTCTCCCATGCTCCGCATCTCTTCTCTCATGGCAGTGAGCATCTGCATCATAGCATCTTGCGGCACTTCATCTCTTTCATCACCCATGATGTCTTGAATTCCTGTTTAACCTTGCAAAGACTTAAACAAACAAATCAAAGATGCCACAGAAATAAAAGGCAATAAACTCAAACAATTCCAAACACAATTTTTTTTTTTATGATTTTCGGATTTGAGTGAAACAATAAAGCAATCTAACAACTTAAACAAAAAAGAAACAAAGATCAAGAACAATTTTTATGGGTTTTATGATTTATGAGAAACAGAAAAACTAAACAAGCAAGCAACGAAGCAAAGCAATCAAGTAATATATTTTTTTTTTTTTTTTGGGTTTTCTTAATTGAAACAAAACATAAAGCAAGCAAAAGCAGTAACGAAATAGATAGGGATAGATAAACCAAAGGCAGAACCTTTGGCTCTGATACCAAAATGATGTAAGACTCGGTGGTGAGGCTTAGATCTGTCGGCAAGAGGTGGTGGATGGGATCTAGAGGCTGGCTTTAACGCTCTCTCCTCTAGGTCAATGGATGGGGGTGATAAGACAAGGCTTGAATCCACAAGACTTGAATCGATATGGTGTTCAACAAGCTGGCTTTCACGCTCTCTCTTGTATGAACGAAATGATGGGCTTGAGGATGGATCGATGGCACCACAGAGAGGATGAAGGACTCTCTGATACAGCAAAACACTTGATCTTGGTGAATCGCACACGCAAGAGACAAGCTAGGGTTCTAAGCAAAGCGGCGGCTTTGAGCAAAGAAGAAATACGTTATTTTATTGATAATCAAGGGTAACCAAAAATACAAAGCTGCAGGGGAGCTTTATAAACAGCTCTTCAGCTAGCCCTAAGGCCAAAATTCAAATAAGGAAAGAAAGCACATCACGCTTTCTTGAACAGAAACAAAGAAATGCAAAAAAATAAGGAAAAATACAAGAAAAGGAAATAACACTTAAACTAAACCAAAACAAACCAAATTCGTGTAGCTTCTTCTGAGGCTCGAACTGGGGTTGTCTTTGAGCCTAAGAACCACTGGGATACTCGCCCTTACCTGCACAAATTGTATAAATTGAAAATACCTGCTTTTGGCGCGGAATGAGCTCAAGTGGTGTTGAGAAGAACTTGTCTTGTTCTGGTCCGTTCCTTGCTGGTCCAATGATGAAGTCTTCTTCTTCAGGTCCTTTGGAGTTGATTTGATGAAGATCTTCAAGTGTTTCCTCTTCAGTAGCTCCCAAAACGTCTTCATGTTCCTTCTCGGCTACATTGCTGGTCTTGGCCATGTCCTCAAGCTCCGACTTGTCCTTGGTGGGATCCTTGATGTTTTGAACTACATTACCTGCCAAGTAAACAGTCTTACAGTGCTTTGGTTGAGGTTGATCCTCCTTTAGGCTCATGCGTACAAAGTCCTCCATTAAGGCTAGCTCCGGTGCAATGGGGTTGCTCAAGAGGTTTCTCGAGAGATTGTCGCCTGGAGGTGGGGTGTTGAGGAAGTCTCCAAGGTTCATGGTGTTGAGGAGGGTCTCAACAGCTTCATTGAATCCTTCTCTAAGTCTCCTGGTCTTGGAGCGAGTCATTGGTGAATCCTTGACCACCGGTATGTCCTCTAGGGCCTTGGTAGGGTTGATGTCCTCATCATTCCCTCCCTCTTCAAGAGGTTTTGACCTCAAAACGGTTTCATCTGCATCTTCATAAGGAGATAGATCAGTAACATTAAAACTATGTGATACATTAAACTCACCAGGGAGTTCCAAACGGTAAGCATTGTCATTGATCTTCTCTAGGACTTTGAATGGGCCATCTCCTCTAGGCGCAAGCTTTGAACTCCTCTTGTCTGGGAACCTCTCTGGTCTGAGGTGTAGCCAGACCCATTCTCCTGGTTCAAACACGAGCTCCTTGCGTCCCTTATCAGCATGTCTCTTGTAGCTCTCGGTCTTCTTGAGGATGTTCTCTCGGACCTTCTCATGTAGTTTCTTAATAAACTCTCCTTTCCTGAGACCATCTAGATTAACTTGCTCAACTTGTGGAATTGGCGAGAGATCAAGAGGGGTTAGTGGATTAAAACCATAAACAATCTCAAATGGAGACTTCTTAGTCGCAGAATGAGTAGCATGGTTATAAGCAAATTCAATGAAAGGCAAGCAATCCAACCATGTTTTTAAATTACGACCAAGTGTAACTCTTAAGAGAGTAGAGAGAGTACGGTTTACCACTTCGGTCTGTCCATCCGTTTGAGGATGACAGGTTGTGGAAAACAGAAGCTTGGTACCAAGCTTTCTCCACAAGGTCCTCCAGAAATGACTTAAGAACTTAGTATCTCGATCAGAGACAATAGTTCTTGGCACTCCGTGTAAACGTACTACTTCCTTAAAGAACAGATCAGCGGTTTGTGTAGCATCGTTTGTCTTATCACATGGTATGAAGTGAGCCATCGTTTGTGAAGAGAGACAAATTCCATGATCTCTACAATGAGTATGCACTGGAACACATTGATCACTTTGAAGGTCTTTGTGATTCTTATGGAGTTTTCGATTTTGAGAAGAAGCTAATGCTATTCAGTATGTCCTTAGCTGGGAGAGCTCTTGAGTGGGCGCAATACTCTCCTCCTTTTCAGATCAACACTTGGTTAGACTGCAGAGAAGCTTTCTTGAAGAGGTTCAGCAGGAACCCACCTTTCAAATTCAAGTATAACCAAAGCTCTTACCCTCACCACAACCAATCTTATGAAGAAAAAGATGATGCCTCCTTACCACCGGAGTCCATCAATGGCGACCTGATCAAGTATGTAGTAAGAGATCCTTTCCATGACTTCATATCGGAGTGTGCTCAAGAACATGTTGAGAATTTCGAAAATCTCTGTGATTACTATGGTTTGGGAGAGAACCCAAAGAAGATCAGCTTGTTCCAAACATCCCTAGCTGGCCGAGCTCAAGAGTGGGTTAGATTTTCTGCCCAACACGATTTCAAGACATGGAGAAGATACAAGGAAGCTTTCCTTAACAAATTTGCCCGTGGACAACCCTATGTGCCGCTACTCAAACCCTACCACCCGCCCTATAAAAACCACCAACCTCCACCGCACATTGAGCAGCTGCCCCAAGCCACAGAAGGATTACCCCACAACCCACACCTAACCAAGCTTGAAGAGATGCTACAAGAGTACCTTGACTATCAAGTCACAAGTACAAGAGAGATGGAGAAGAAGATCGAATATGTTCATCTCACCCTTGGAGAAAAGATGGATGTTCTTTTTAACCAAGTTATCAAGCTTGACAAAGATATCAAGCAACTCAAGGAAGACCATGATCGATCACTCAACCTTGTCAAGCTAGATGTTGCTGCAAAACACCACGAGTTACTTAGCAAGAGCATTGATGCCAATAGCTTCAATGATGATAATTGCCAACATCTTGGAATCATCTATAACCGGCTGTCAGCTGTAGAAGGATCTCTTTTCTCTAAAAACCAGAGAGAAAGAAGCCCCACACCCAAACCACCTCCTTTCCCTTGCAATGTCATCACAGCAATCTCCAAGGAAAACTCATCACATCTTGTAAGAAAAGAAGAAGAAGATCAAGAGTATGAGGAAGACTATGAAGATGATGAAGAAGAACAGCAGAGTTTTAACAGCAATGCAAGCTCTAGAGGAAGTGAAACTAGTCCACATCAACCTGATCCGCGATTCTCTCCACCTCCAGCTCGCATACTCGCCCTTCCTAGAATCACCGGCATTTTAAGAAAGAGAATCACCTTGGATGAACCAGAGGATTCATTCTATTATGATCCCATCGACCCTACTAAGATAAGCCCAGAGAAGCTCAAGGAGTTTAACAAGAAGGTGAAGTCCATACCATTCTATGTCCCCTTTGAAGAAGCTTGGAACAACCATGATTTGGTTGAGTTTTTCTTTAGTAGCAAAGAAACCAAGGATGAGATTAAGCAACTCTTTAGGCGAGCCCGCCTCTCTATGTCATCTTATGCAGCAACCCTACCCCCATCTCCGCCCTCTACACCTCCTCCCAAGTTGATGTAAGACTCGGTGGTGAGGCTTAGATCTGTCGGCAAGAGGTGGTGGATGGGATCTAGAGGCTGGCTTTAACGCTCTCTCCTCTAGATCAATGGATGGGGGTGATAAGACAAGGCTTGAATCCACAAGACTTGAATCGATATGGTGTTCAACAAGCTGGCTTTCACGCTCTCTCTTGTATGAACGAAATGATGGGCTTGAGGATGGATCGATGGCACCACAGAGAGGATGAAGGACTCTCTGATACAGCAAAACACTTGATCTTGGTGAATCGCACACGCAAGAGACAAGGTAGGGTTCTAAGCAAAGCGGCGGCTTTGAGCAAAGAAGAAATACGTTATTTTATTGATAATCAAGGGTAACCAAAAATACAAAGCTGCAGGGGAGCTTTATAAACAGCTCTTCAGCTAGCCCTAAGGCCGAAATTCAAATAAGGAAAGAAAGCACATCACGCTCTCTTGAACAGAAACAAAGAAATGCAAAAATAAGGAAAAATACAAGAAAAGGAAATAACACTTAAACTAAACCAAAACAAACCAAATTCGTGTAGCTTCTTCTGAGGCTCGAACTGGGGTTGTCTTTGAGCCTAAGAACCACTGGGATACTCGCCCTTACCTGCACAAATTGTATAAATTGAAAATACCTGCTTTTGGCGCGGAATGAGCTCAAGTGGTGTTGAGAAGAACTTGTCTTGTTCTGGTCCGTTCCTTGCTGGTCCAATGATGAAGTCTTCTTCTTCAGGTCCTTTGGAGTTGATTTGATGAAGATCTTCAAGTGTTTCCTCTTCAGTAGCTCCCAAAACGTCTTCATGTTCCTTCTCGGCTACATTGCTGGTCTTGGCCATGTCCTCAAGCTCCGACTTGTCCTTGGTGGGATCCTTGATGTTTTGAACTACATTACCTGCCAAGTAAACAGTCTTACAGTGCTTTGGTTGAGGTTGATCCTCCTTTAGGCTCATGCGTACAAAGTCCTCCATTAAGGCTAGCTCCGGTGCAATGGGGTTGCTCAAGAGGTTTCTCGAGAGATTGTCGCCTGGAGGTGGGGTGTTGAGGAAGTCTCCAAGGTTCATGGTGTTGAGGAGGGTCTCAACAGCTTCATTGAATCCTTCTCTAAGTCTCCTGGTCTTGGAGCGAGTCATTGGTGAATCCTTGACCACCGGTATGTCCTCTAGGGCCTTGGTAGGGTTGATGTCCTCATCACAAGTGGTACAGCAACCCCATCTCCCGAGAGAAGCTAGCTGAATTCAACCGCTTTGTCCAAACACTACCAGCAAGCATGACCTTTCATGAAGCCTGGAAGAACCACCCACTCACCAACTTCTTCCACAACTGCAAAGAGACCCCAGAAGAGATTCAGGAGCTATTTGAGAAAGCTAAGAAGCAACCATCTTTCCGAACCCTCTACAAGGTAGAAGACCCAGGACAGTTTACCATTCCCTGCACAATCAATGGAAGATACTTTGATAGCTACATTTGTGATTCTGGTTCATGCATAAACCTTATGCCCACACACACCGCCAAACTACTTGGGATCACACGCCTACAACCTTCCCAAATCAAGCATTGGACTTGCTGATCTCACCATTGCACAACCTAGAGGTGTTGTCTATGATATCTTGCTCGAAATTGGAGATACAAAGATACCGGTGGTTTTTCATATCATGAACATCAAAGGAGGAAGTGACATGCCTATTATACTTGGAAGATCATTCTTGGCAACTGCTGGAGCCATCATGGATTGGCCAAACCGCCGCATCTCTCTTGCCAATGTCAACAAATCTGTTTTCTATGATGCCGTCCCCGTTTACACTCCTACCAAGCATTCTCGGTTCATATCTCCTCATGAACCACCTGATCATCAACAAGGACGTGATGGGACAAGCACAAAAAGGCTTTGTCTCAGGCCATGTCCTTCCACTTCTTCTTAGAAGAGCCAAACGGTCAAGCTAAAGACCATAAACAAGCGCTGTATGGGAGGCAACCCATAAGGTCTTTTCTATCCCTTTTAAATCTTTGTTTTCATTTAATAGTTTTGTTTTGAAGTTTTGGATACAGAAATTTGAGAATCCAGCATGAAAGAAGCAGGAAGAAACCTAAGGAAAGAAGAATGCAGCATTCACCATGGTCGGGTCGACCAAGACGGTCGACCGGTGCCTCGCCCGATCGACCGTGTCCCCTCTTGCCGACCCGCCATCCCACCTCACTTGCATACCATCCCACCTCACTTGCATACCATCCCACCTCATTTGCATACCATCCCACCTCACTTGCATACCATCCCACCTCATTGCATACCATGCCACCACATTTGCATATCATCCCACCATCATCCCACCACACTTTCATCCCATACCACTTCACATCCCACGCCTACTTGCTGTTCTACCACATGATGATCCTACTTCACCTACACTCAGGCGGCCCTCACAGCCCATTGCTGGTGATGTGTGCCAGACATGGGTGTGGTATATATGCAAGTAATAAAAACCCTAAGCTAAACATGGTTGCAAGTGCACAACATGTTGTTGTAGTACTTAGGGGTCGATCCACAAGAGAATGCGAATTACACACTACACATATGTAAAGATTTGGTTAAGCTAGATCAATAATATGCAAGGGGTTTTGTGTTTTTGTTTTATAAGGAAAATTAAATAACAAATGCAACTATACAAACACCATTATTGAACAAAGGACAATCCGCAAAAGACATAAGCCAAATCAATTGAAAAGTTTGTTAAATCCGGTTTCTATGAACTCAAAACACTAAGATGTGGTCATCCCACTTTCGTGGCTCCGACCACCTATGTTTCTTAAACCAATGGACTCAGCTTTCACATGGTCATTGAAGAGTGAAACATGCAATAAAATCGAGTAGTGATTGTTCACAAAACTCCTTAGGTCTACTTTCATAGCCTAAGACGATTTGCCCATCAAATATTAGGACCGGAGATATAACAAACTTTTGGAGAGTATATCAATCTTGGATCAAGTCGCTAGTTAGCTACTCTAGCAACAAGCTTTAGGTATGAATAAAGATGGTGAACCATAAGGTTTCCTTTTCTTTAACAACCGATTCTTGATGGCTTATCATGTCATGTCTTCTTTGAAAGATCTATGATTCAATAACGAGTCTAAGGGAGTAGAGAGGATCTCATGGTCTTAGGGAAAGAAGGCCGAGTGATAGGAATCAAGCCGCCGCTCTCCCCTAGAGAGAAACCTCCAAACCCTAGACTAGAAGCTAAAACATGCGAGTATGTACAAAATGCAAAAGAAAAGAAAGAACAAGGAGACCACCTAAGTGGCTCCGGTTTATTGACTGAAAGAAGAAGAGAGTTGTGTGTATTGATTCGTGATGTCGATACAAGAGGCTAAAAGCAAGTATATATAGCTGAGGGGAGGCTAGGTCGGCTGAGTTAATGCGCAAAGGAGAAGAGGAAACTTTCCATTTCTTCTCCCTGCGTGAACTTGCTCTCCAAGTCTAGAGTGAGGCGCGGCTGCCAGCTTCTTTTCGCGTGTAGAGATGTGGGCTTGAGTCATGATGAGGTTTAGGCTTGGCCCGAAGTGATCCCGGTCCATTTCGTTCATCCAAGCTCCATGGGCTTTACTTACTCGCTAGACGGACATGTCTCGGGAGAAAAGGATCCTAGGCCGCATTTCTGCTCCAAATAGCCCAATTCCACTTCTTCGCGACGCATGACTCATTTATCTATCTTTCCATATAAAGATCTCATGATTTGGACGTAGGAAAGACCCTTTGCCGCGGTCATCTTTCGGATGCTTCGATTCTGTCCGAATGCGGAAACCGGCTGACTTGAGTTTTGTTGAAGCTCTTGACTTGGGAACTTGCATGGATCATTGTTTGAAGCTCTTTTGCCTCCTTTTTGCCATTTTGACCTGTTTGCTTCCCAAAACCACAATATACAAGAAAACTACCTCTTGGATACAAAATCATTATTATTAGGTGAGAAAATATAAAGAAAACCAAGGTAAAAACATGTAAAATATGGATATATCAGCTGGTGCGCAACAGCACTTGACCATCTAAGCCGGGATCTCATCCACATTATGGAGAAACATAGTAGCTGGACATATCATCCATCACACCATTCTTCGATTTCTAATACCATATCAGGTTACATCTTTTCTCTCATTCACAAACGCCTTATTACCTCTTTCTTTTACCTCCCTTAATCGGATTTGCTTTCACCGGGACGGTGCAAGTTAAGTCTGGGGGGATTGTCGGTACTAATGCGTTTGTTCATGCCTTGTCTTCATCTTATATCTATTTCTCTTATCAACCTTTTTCAAAACCTCTGTTTTATTGAGTCAAAATAAGTTAGGAAACTATGATCTATCCTAGGAGCTTACCATAGCATGCCAAAGCTCTTGTGATCACAAAGGCGAATATTGACACCGAACAATGCCCAACGGAACCTCTGAGGGTGGATCGACCTACTGATTTGGCAAGATTTCTAAGGTACCCGGACAATCTAAAGTCAACTCCACCACCTAATTGAACTTTTAATTTTTCTTGTCAAGGGGCTTGAGATACATATTAGCCGATTCCTCATCCCGGTCTAGTTGAGACATGTCCACCAAAGATACAGTCCACCTCTCTCTCATCTGCAAAATGAAAATCAAAAGCTTTTAAGCACAAGGAAAACGTGTAAGCAAGAGGAATGCATACGTCTGCACCTTCTTGTCTTATGGAGACCTACTCAAACAAGGAAAAGCAAAAGCCTATCCTATGATATTCCCAGAAAAGAAAAAAATTCAAAGGGAAGAAGGATCGATAGAAAAAATAAAATGATACCCTAGAAAAGTAGGGAAAGATCGATCCTTCAAAAGAAAAGAGAGAAAGAGAGAGGAATGGAACTGGATGTGCTAAAAAGGACTGTCTTAGCAAACACTTGGATGGGTAAGAGTCAATGCTCTGTGATCAATACTCCCTTGATAAAGACCGCACGTTTTAAATACTGTAAAGAGTTGACAATGGAAAGTTTGGAGTGCTGGATGAGATTTGTTGGGTCCGGTATGGTTCGCTAAGCTTAAGGTCAGTACGGGAAGGCTAGATTCAAAGTTAGTTTTGCTCCAAGTGAAAGCAGAGCAATGGAAGATACAAGTGCCAAAGGATAAGTGAGTTTTCATGTTTTCAAACCTCTTTCTCCGATTTGGATTCTATTTGCTTGGGGACAAGCAAAGATCTAAGTCTGGGGGAGTTGATATACCTCTATTTTACACCCTTTTTACATCGTTTTTATATACTTTATGCATGGTTTTACCGTGGCTTTTTGCTTTAAAATGTATTTTTTATGCATATATGGTGCCAAGAGTCATTTCAGGTCAAAAGATGCAATTTGGAGCAAAACAAAGGCAAAGGTCCTCAAAGCAGCTTCATGCACTATCATTTACTTTGGAAGATCCCCAAAAACATTATACTCAATGGATTTCACCAAACCCAGTTTGCTGCGATGCCTACATGAGTTAGCTTTACAACGCAATTGGAATCATGCAATTTGGCCACGTAGAATGGGAGATATGATCGTTTTAGTGAAGAGTGTCAAATCAGCCGAAAACCGGACGTCTACACCAACCGCTCGACCGAACCGGTCGGACAGGGCCTCCAAGGCTCCCGTCCGACCCGACCTTCCTTCAAGTCCACGACCCATCCGGTCGACCGAGCCGGTCGGACAGGGCCTCCAAGGCTCCCGTCCGACCCGACCTCCTTTCACCATCCCGTGCGCGCCCGACCATCATCCCGTGCGACCGTTCGACCGCCAGCTCGACCCGAGCACCAGCCCGACCGACCGGTCGACCGCCCCGCTCGACCGCGACACGCCCCGCTCAACCCGGCTCGTTTCCGAAGCCCGTTTTGCACGTTTTCAAGCCCAAACTTACACCGCCTCTTATATTTCGACCAAGACTTAGGTCAAGCCGCCCTTCAAGTTCTGAAGCATTATAAATACATCTTTTTAGCCTTGTAAAACAGAGAGCCACACATAGAGATACAAAACATATTATTCAATAAAAGTTCTTATAGTTTTTGCTTTGTTTCATTGTCTCCTTCAAGAGAGGATCTCGGATCTCTGTTCTTATGAACATGAATTCGATTTCCTTCTCTATGTATGAGTAGTTACCTTGTTAAGTGATAGGAAATCAAAGGATAGTGTTCATGCTTGCTTGACAATCGATCTATAGAATTAGGGTTTACATAAACTCTTCACCTTTGCTTGTGTTCATTGCTTGGTGTTGATCTGGCCAATCAACATATGATCCTAGGTAGATTTGAGCCACGGAAGTGATGAATCATTCGCCTGAACTAGTATTTGGTGGGCAATCTCTCTTAGACTGCGGAAGTTGATTTACTAGAGGTTGTGAACAATTAAGACTCGATCGAATTAATGCTTGTTTGATTATCTAAGGACATACCAAAAGTTTAGCGATTAGATAGATCAACATAGGGGTCGGAGCCACGGAAGTGGAAAGATCTAAATTAGTGTCTTGAGTTCTAGGTGGTACACATTCTTAAATCCCTAACAAATCGAACTTGCTTGCTTGAATCACTCATCCCGAGATTATCCTATTGCTTAGCGCTTTCCATCCATAGATTTACAACTTTATTTTCTTTGTTTAGTTGCTTTCCTTACTTGCTTTCAACGTGACAACAACCAAACTCATATTGCTTTCCTAGCTAAATCTCAATCTCATACCTTGTAGTGCACTAACTGGTCCTTGTGTTCGATATACCCGTTGCTACTCTCGATCTGTGCACTTGCAGAAAAGGGGTAGAAATTGGGAAAAGTTTAATCCCCATCAATCACACTTAGAAACAAACTTTTGCGCATCTCGGAACATGGTTGGCCACCAGTAGCCAGCTTGTAGCGCCTTGGCCACCATCTTGAACGTGCCGAAGTGCCCAGCATAAGAAGAACTATGGCAGTGGAACAAGATACCGGGTATCTCTTCATCAGCTACACATCTCCTGAAAACTCCATCAGTGCAGTGCTTGTATAAGTACGGCTCATCCCAAAAATAGTGCCTAATGTCTCTCAGGAATTTCTTCTTCTTGTTTCCCACAAATCCTGTTGGTTCCTGCTCAGCAGCAAGGTAGTTAGCTATCTCGCCAAACCATGGGAAACTGCGATGGTTGACATCATTAATGCTGCCAACAAAGTCGCAGCTCACTGCTCCACTAAGATCAAGTACATCAACTGCATATACGTGCTCGTCATGTAAACTGTCGTCGAGAGGAACTTCTTCGTCGATCTTCATTCTGGACAGATGGTCCGCTACACCGTTGTCGATCCCTTTCTTATCCTTTATCTCCAAGTCAAACTCTTGTAGCAAAATAATCCACCTCAAGAGTCTTGGCTTTGCATCCTTCTTCGTCAGCAAGTACTTTAATGCAGCATGATCTGTGTGAACAATCACTTTCGATCCAACAAGGTAGGACCGAAACTTCTCAAATGCAAAGACAACTGCTAGCAGCTCTTTCTCAGTCGTGGCGTACTTGCACTGAGCTTCGTCAAGGGTCCGGCTAGCATAGTATATCACATGCAGCTTCTTCTCTTTCCTCTGTCCTAAAACTGCTCCCACAGCGTAGTCACTAGCATCTGTCATAACCTCAAAGGGAAGATTCCAGTCTGGAGGCTAAACAATTGGAGCGTTCACCAGAGCACCCTTGATTGTGTGAAAGGCTTCTAAGCATGCACTGTCAAAATCGAACTTGACCTCTTTGCAAAGCAGCTGCGTCAAAGGCCTGGTGATCTTGGAGAAATCTTTGATGAAGCGTCTGTAAAACCCGGCATGTCCCAGAAAACTACGGATCCCCTTCACTGAATTAGGTGGCTGCAGACTCATCATCACCTCGATCTTTGCTCTGTCAACCTCAATACCCTTCTCTGAAATTATGTGGCCTAGCACAATCCCATCTCTCACCATGAAGTGGCATTTCTCCCAGTTCAGCACGAGATGTCTTTCCTCACACCGCTGCAGTACCCTGCACAGATTAGACAAACACACAGCAAAAGAGCTTCCATAGACTGAAAAATCGTCCATGAAAACTTCCATTATATCCTCAATAAGGTCAGTGAAAATGGACATCATGCAGTGCTGGAAAGTGGCCGGTGCATTGCACAAGCCAAACGGCATTCTGCGATATGCATAGGTGCCGTATGGACAAGTGAATGTCGTCTTCTCCTGGTCGTCTGGGTGGATGGGGATCTGGAAAAAACCTGAATAACCATCTAAGAAACAGTAGTATGGATGGTTAGCCAATCTCTCAAGCATCTGATCAATAAACGGGAGAGGAAAATGATCTTTTCGAGTTGCAGCATTCAGCTTACGATAATCTATGCACATGCGATGCCCAGTGACAGTCCTAGTAGGTATCAGTTCATTCCTATCATTCTTAACAACAGTAATACCACCTTTCTTATGAACTACATGAACTGGACTAACTCACGTACTATCAGATATAGCATAAATTACACCAGCCTCTAGAAGTTTCATTATTTCTTTCTTGACAACATCTTTTAGATTCGGGTTTAACCTCCTCTGATGTTCTACTGAACTCATTGATTCATCTTCTAGGTGTATTCTATGCATGCAAAGATCAGGAGAGATTCCAGGAATGTCATCTAACGAATACCCTATTGCCTTTCTATACTTCCTAAGCTCACAAAGAAGCAAAGCAGTCTCAACATTGTTCAAATCAGAATTCACTATCACAGGGTATGTAGAGTTAGGTCCCAGAAACGCATACCTGAGCCCTGCTGGGAGTGTTTTCAGATCGAGCTTAGGAGCTCTCAATTCACTCCAAGGGCTGTTGACGGAAGTCTCCTGAGGCGGTGCTCGATTGGGTTCCTGTTTCGGCGAGGACTCTTCACCTTCCAAACTCATATACGCTACCAGTCTCTCCATCTTGTTGCTTGCATCCATCATCTTTGCTAAACCATTAGCTTCCTCATTCAGATAGCTAAACTCTCCTTCAGCCTTAGTCAATGCTATCTCCAAAGGGTCGTGAAGAAGCACTTCCTTTCTCACTTCTTCCGCGATGATTGGGCCATCTTCTATCACAAATGTTTGCCCATCCAACATTGGCTTCTTAAGGAGTTTGTTCATCTCGAACCTCATAACCATGTCTCCCAGCTGGAGATCTATGATTCCTCCCTTCACATCAATAATTGCACCCGCTGTGCATAGGAAGGAACGCCCCAATATCAGTGGGTCCTTCGGCTCTTCGTCTGTCTCAAGGACTACAAAGTCTGCTGGAATGAGCGTGTTCCCTATCTGCACATGTAGGTCCTCAAGTATCCCAACTGGGAATTTAGTTGACCGATCAGCGAAGACCAAAGAGATCTTTGTAGGCTTGAACTTGGTGAATCCCAACCGCTTAGCCACAGAGTACGGCATCAAGTTTACACTCGATCCAAGATCACACAGAGAGCATGCGAAAATCATATGCCCTATCTTCACTGATAAAACAAATCTGCCCGGATCGCTTCTCTTCTTTACCATCTTGTTCTGTAGCACAGCACTACACTCCTCTGATACAAGCATAACGTTTTCCTCTTCAGCTATTTTCCCAGAAATAAGCTCCTTCATATACCTCTTCAGAGCAGGAATCATCTGAACAGCATCAGCAAGAGGCAGTTTCACTGTCAAGTCCCTCAACATCTCCTTACACTTCGCTTCCTCCAAACTCTTTCTGGACTTCTTCGGTGCAACAGGGTAAGGCACCTTGGGCGTATAGGTTCGTGCTGGAAAAGTCTCTGCAGCTACAGGCATAGGCAGGTCAGACACAGGAATGGGTTCCTGAGACGGAGAGGCGTCATCCTCAGCTTAATCGACTCCACTCGGGGCAGCTCGATCGGCTTCACTTACTTGACCTCCTGTTTCAAGCATTTCCCCGTTGACTTTTTCCTTCCCTGACCTCAGGAGAGGAATTGCTGCAGCTTGCAACTTCTTACCACTTCTCAGCTCGACTTGTGCAACATACTCGTTCCTGGGGTTCGTCTCTCCTTTCCCTGGAAGGGTTCCATGAGGTCTCTTAACAGCTTCCGCCATCTGAGCTACTTGAACGTCCAGTTTCTTCACATGAGTCCACACAGCTTCATGCTTCCCATTGAGATCGTTGTACATGGTGTCAATCTTCGAATTGATCTCAGCAGAAGACTTCTGCTGGTTCATCAACATCTGCTGCATCATACTCTTCAGCTCGTCGTTCGAATCGTTCGATGAACCTGGTTGCTGGCTGTTGAATTGCACCTTATGTTGACCACCTCCTTGAAAACGGTTCTGGCTAGGAACGAAGGTCTTTTCTTGGAAAGTGTTGGAAAAACTCTTCTGAAAACCCTGTTGGTTTTGGCTCGACCGCGGTGGATAGACTTGATCCTGAGGGTTCTCGACGTTTGTGCTCCTGTAGGACAAGTTCGGATGAGTCTTGTAGTTCTGGTTGAAGCCTCTGTTCTGCATAAATGCTTGACCATTCACATAACTGACCTCCATCTGATCATCTTCAGCCTCTCCGAACTCTTGACAGAGAGGTGTGTCATCATTCTCATCAACGAAATGAACAGACTTCTGTGAGGCCTTCAGCAGCAGATTCACCTTCGCCGTGAGCTCTTCAATTTTCTGCGCTTAAACACTGCTTCCCTTGACAGATACATTGCTCACTGTTCTGTCATACTCAGCGTTCTTATTGCTAGAACTCGCAGCTACATTCTCAATCAGCTCGAATGCACCTTCTTTGGACTTAGTCATGAAATCACCGTTGCTGGCTGAGTTCAAAGCGTTCCTGTAGTCCCTGTTGACCCCATCGTAGAAGATACCCAGAATCTGCTCGTCAGAGAGTCCGTGATGAGGACACTCTCTCCGGTACTCCTTGTATCTCTCCCAAGCTTCACAGAAAGCTTCTCCGTCATGCTAGTGGAAAGATGCAATCTTAGTCCTTAGCACTGCAGTTTTAGACTTCGTGTAGAAGTGGTCGAGAAACGCCGCTCTGCATTGATCCCATGAAGTCAAAGACCCAGGTGGTAATGACTTCAGCCAGCGAGATGCTTTGTTGGCGAGTGAGAATGGGAATAGCATGCACTTCAGAAAGTCAGCCGGCACTCCATTCGAACCAGTAGTACTGCATATCTCCTCAAAGTTTTCGATGTGGTCCATCGGAATCTCAGCAGGTAGTCCATGGAAAAGGTGTTCCTTGACTAGTGAAATCATCTGAGGTTTGATCTCAAAGTCTTGCCTCTGAACGGCTGGAGGAACAATCGCAGCCTGGTTGTGATAGAAGGTATGCGGATTGTCCTTGTCTCCAATGGCAGCACGTGGTTGCGGTTCTCTATCTTGTTGGGCTTTCCGCATCTGCTCTATCTGCTGTTGGAGTTGCTGCAACTGAGCAGCCATGTCCTGATTGCCTTGGTCGACCATATCAGCGGAATTAGGCCTGTTCTGTCTGTTTGCTTGTTCTACTCTCGCGAGTTCTGTGTTGGACAAGATGAAAAGATCTTCGGTGCGGTTGCTCCTTGTAGATCTAGTGGTCATACACATGAAACACACAGAAGCAGAAAGAGGAAGAACAAGTTAGTAAATCTTAGACTAAGTTTCAAACCAAGATTCAAAGGCAACGAATTGGTCCCCGTCGCAACGACGCCAAATTTGATAATCTGAAAATAAATTCCTATTCTCTACTGCAAGTGTACAGTGATGAAGAATGTAGTATAAAGGATTCGAAATCCAGAGGACCAGTGTTACGCTATGAAACTAAGAGATTTGAAACAGAGCCAAGACAAGAGAGATTTGTTTGTGAAATCGGTAACGAATAACGAAAGTAAGCGACGATGTAAAATCAATGAAAACAAGCACTAGAGCAGGCCAATTCGCAGAAGATTCAAGGATAGCAACCAAATAACTCTTCAGGGCACAAATTTAATGCAGGTCTCGAACTCAAACATAAGAGTAAGTTAATCCACTTTCATGATCTTAACAACTTTGTCTATCAACCTAAACGCCTAAACTGTCGTTTGAATCTAGCAATTGAAGACGAGCAATATGGACGGGTTCGATATGTTCACAAATCGCCTTAACATCAACTTTCGCAGGCTAAGGACGATTTGCTCACCAATGTTCGTTATAGCAACCTATAACACTTTTGATGAATAGGTTAACCTAAGATCAGAGATTAAGTGATCAATTCAATCTAAGCATTAAACTCAACAATGGCGAAGACAATTTGATGAAACCCTATTTGTATTTAGTTTGGCTAACACATAAATTCCTTTGAAAAACCTAGATCCAGCTAAAGGACTACTCAGACATAGCGAAATAGATCACAGCAATTGATGAGAGGAAATTCATTGAATAAGAAACAAGAAACAAGGGTTCAGAAATCTTCTCCAATACTGTCACAAAGGTTCAGAAATCTTCTCCCTCAAAAACAATGAAAAACGGCGTATCTCACCAAGAGTCGAAATCAGAAATCAAAAACTAAAAGAAAGCGTATTCTAAACAATGGCTGAAAATCAGGTCTAAGTAGTTCCGAAGTCGAGTACGGTTTAATCCGGTCTGAAAGGCGGGTCGGATAGGCGCTCGGGCTGTTGGGTCGAGTGGTTGGTCGGTTGGGCCGAGCGTGGGCTGAACGAGCGTCTGGACCGAGCGTGGGCTGGAGCGTCTGGACCGAGCGTGGGCTCGAGCGGCTGGGCCGAGCGTGGGCTCGAGTGAAGTGTCTGAGCGCTGGTCGTCCGAGCGGGTCGTCGAGCGGGTCGTCCGAGCGCTGGTCCGAGCGCTGGTCGTCCAAGCGGGTCGTCCGAGCGGGTCGTCCGAGCGCTGCTCCGAGCGATGGTCCGAGCGATGGTCCGAGCGTTTCGTCCGAGCGCTTTAGGCCTAGCGGTTTGATCCATTGTGATTTACTCGCTGACTTCGATCGGGCATCAAATGACGGCTTTTTTACTCCTTTTGCCTTCTTTCACCTCATGCTGCTCCTTGTAACCGAAACTCTCATTGGAACGTCTTTAGACCTGTAAAGACTCGATAAAGCAAGAAAGACTCGAAAAACTCGTGAAAACAACGGTTAGAAAGCGTCAAAAACGCAAGACATCACCATACTAAACTTGTAACACTGCACGGTACTTCTTTGGTTGTTGCCTTGATCGTTTTTCTTCGGTTTCTTCCAACACTTCTCTTCGGTGTGACTGCTCCTCTTGCAAAATCCACACCACCGCTTGCCTTGTTTGTCACGGTTCTTGGTGTCGTCTGTTTTGGAACCGGATTCTCTTGCTTTGGAGTGAACATAAAATTCTCCCTCATTGCTGCTTTCTTCTCTTGAAGCCACTCTCGCTTCTTGTGCTTTTTAAAATCCTAATAAGTTCTGACATTGTTAGGACACTAACAACGCTATCAAACTTGGCTGGGAGAGAGATGAGTATCTTTTGTATGGGTTGAGACTTTGTATTCCTCTCTCCATGATAAGTTAGTTGATTTCCCAAGACAACCAACTTATCGGTGAATATTTTAACATTATCACCATCATACATCTTCAGATTTTCATACTCTCTCCTTAATGATTGGAGTTTCACCAATTGGACTTGTGGAGAGCCTTCGTATTCATCCTTCAGAGCATCCCATTCTTCTTTTGCTGATGATGCCGCTACGATGCGTGAGAAGATTTGGTCGGTTACGGCAGTTGGCAAAATTTGTAAAGCCACTGTATCGTTCACCATCGCTTCTTCTCTTTGCGTTCTTTGTCTTGCCGTTTCAGGAGTTTCAACCGCTTGTACCGGTTCAGCCGGCACACCTTCCTCAACCATGGACCATATCTTTCTGGTCTTGAAGATGGTTGACATTTTTGTGCTCCAGAAGTCGTACTTCTCCCCATCGAATATAGGGATCACTTGATGTGAAGAGCCTTGTATCGTCTCGGTTTATGGTTGAGACGATACGATCTCTCTTGGTTGTCTCTCTCGGTCTTTTGTGCTTTGTCTCTCTCTTGTCCTCTCAATCGTAAAGCTCTGATACCATGTGTATGTTTTGTGTTTGAGTGTTTACGAAAAGAAAAGAAAAACAGAGTATGGTTGTAATCGAAACTTTATTAATGATTTGGAAACGTATTAAAACTTGTTTGTGATGACTGAAACAAATGACTCTATCTAATACTTAATACAAATGAAACAATGTGTTTGTGTAATAAGAAAAGACATGACTCTTAATCTAAAAGACACAACTCTTAAACAGAGTAATGTTGTCTTTTGATCAATAACTGTCAAATAACTAACTAATGTAAATGTGACTTTGGTTTAGAGATATGACTATGGTTCAACATTGTTTACATCACATGAACCCACTACCCAAATTTCATGATTTGACCCGTCTGTGTGCTTCTATGTTCTTAAACACCTCAGCTGAAATATTGCCATTCGTTCTTATCCTAATGCGTCTTGGTTTTGGTTTTGTTTTTCTTTCTTTTATCTTTTACATTGTAAATTATCTGATAATCTTGTTGTTTTCCTTTGTTAACAAGGATTATGATTAGTGGGTTCGATTCCTAGTAGAGATAAGTTTTAATATCCTTTATAAATACTTGTAAGAGACACGAACTTTTATTCATCAACCAAAGAACTTTTAGCTTTTTATTTAATCTCCTTGACGCTCTCTCAAGCAACAACTATATATCTTTGTTTACATCAGAAGTGGAATGGCTAACATCAGTGGGTATGTTCTTCTTATATTTTTGCCGTCTTAATTTACTCTCTCAAATGCGTTACTAAGGATCGAGAATTATTATTTGATAACTTTTTCTGTAGTTAGGTTTCGAGAAATTATTCCTTTCTAATTATAGGAAGTTGAATACGAAACTCTTAGGGTTTCTGATTCTTTTTTTTTTTTTTTAATGCGAATTTCAGGGTTGATCTCTTCTTTTCTAGTTTAGTTGATGAGGATGAAGTTGGAATTAGCAAAACGGAAGATAGGATTAGCTTATTACCTGAATCTTTGCAATGTCGCATACTCAGCTTTCTTTCGACTCAAGAAACTGTTCGTACAAGTGTTTTGTCCTCTGCATGGAGAGGTCTCTGGGCACGAGTTCCGAGATTTCTTTTAGAGAGCTCTAATTTCCCAAATGACGAAGGATGTGTGGATTTCATCGACAAGTTTCTGAATATCCAGAGTGAATCATGCTTGCTCGGATTCAGTTTACTCATTGAAAAGGATGACACTAAAAACGATGCCTCTCTTTATGAGCCGTGTCTCGGTAAATTGATCAATCGCAAGATTCAACGTTTCACAGTCTTTTGTTATCGAGCCGTTGAGATTCCCTTAACACTTCCTTCGTGTGAGGCTTTGGTATGTTTAAGTCTCTATGGCGTAAGGCTGGATGATTTTGAGACTCTTTCCTTACCCTCTCTCAAGAAAATGTCCTTAGCAGATGTTATCTTTCCTAGCGACACTAGCCCTAATTGGGTTCTTGATACTCCGAGGCTTCAGTATCTGGATTTCTTAGATAGCCAATTCAAAAGCTTTAAGATATTCAGTATGAGTGACTCTGTCAAGGTTTTTCTTGATGTCGAGTTTGAAATTGAGGATCATGACTTATCGGAAAGAAACATCATCTATAATCTTCTCAACAACTTTTCAGACGTTAGAGATATGACTCTCGCACGGAACACTCTTCAGGTATGTATATATGTAACCTATGATCAAGCTCTAAACATTCTTTCCCATTAATTACCATTTTTTCTGCGATCATGACTTGTTCTCTTTGCTCGCAGATGATCTGTTGTTTACATCACTTGAACCCACTACCCAAATTTCGTAACTTGACCCGTCTGCGTGTTACTATGTTCTTAAACTCCTCAACGGAAATATTGCCACTCGTTCTTGAGAGCTGCCCGAATCTGAAACACTTGTTCTTGGTAATGACTTGCTTACATTACACTTTCCAAGAAAGTCTTTTTTTCTTTTTCTTTTGTTGTTGTTTCAATGATCCGCTCATACTTTCTAATTTTGGATTTTTGTTGATTTGTGTTTTGCAGAAACTGATTGAAGGTAATACAGTGGTAGACACTAGTCTTCCGAGTAAGCTGCCTTCTTGTTTGGTGTCGTCACTTGAATGTGTTGAAATGAGAAGCCATAAGACGGATAAAGAAATAGAAAGGAAACTGGTTAGATACTTTATGGACAACGCGAGAAAGCTCAAGAAGTTTGTTCTTCAGTTGTATGTGTATAAAGAGAAGCCACATAAATTTGGTCTCTCGAAACTTAAATTTGACGCAGACGAGCTTTGTGACTTGAAGCAACACTTTGACTCTCCGAGACGCTCTAATTTGTGTCAATTTGAAATTCTTCCATTTGTTCTGATACGCCCTATATCGTCATCATAAGTTTTTACCTTTGGTTTTAATTTTTTGGTCCTTGGCCAACTAAAAAACCAAAACATTAACGAAATACTTTTTTGTTTCCTTTTTTTTTTAAATGATGTAAGAAAATATAATCAAATTAGGTTATAATAATGTTATATGCAGTTTTCTTACTTTTGCCTGATTGGTTTAATTTTGGTATAAAGTCAAACGAAAAGAAATATCAAACCTAACTAGGTATACAACACCAAAACTGAACCCCCGACTATTCTTTTTTTTTTGTTTTCAATTGTTCTTAAACCAAACTCAACGAAATTGAATTTGCTTAGACCAAATGTTTGTGGGCCTTTAGCATAGTCTACGTTTGTATGCAGGTTTGATACGGTTTACCATATATAAAAGAGTTGTGTGCACAATTATTATAATAAAAACATCATAGCGAAACCCTAAAACGTGTGTTGCACTCTGACAAATTAAACATGATCTTCTTCTAAGTCTTCTTCTTCGAGACTTACATGAGCGACACACATTTGAGTAGTGGCCGATCATACCACACTTGTAACACTGCACGTTACTTCTTTGGTTGTTGCCTTGATCGTTTTTCTTCGGTTTCTTCCAACACTTCTCTTCGGTGTGACTGCTCCTCTTGCAAAATCCACACCACCGCTTGCCTTGTTTGTCACGGTTCTTGGTGTCGTCTGTTTTGGAACCGGATTCTCTTGCTTTGGAGTGAACATAAAATTCTCCCTCATTGCTGTTTTCTTCTCTTGAAGTCACTCTCGCTTCTTGTGCTTTTAAGATCCCAATAAGTTCTGACATTGTTAGGACACTAACAATGCTATCAAACTTGGCTGGGAGAGAGATGAGTATCTTTTGTATGAGTTGAGAGTTTGTTTTCCTCTCTCCATGATAAGTTAGTTTATTTCCCAAGACAACCAACTTATCCGTGAATATTTTAACATTATCACCATCATACATTTTCAGATTTTCATACTCTCTTCTTAAATATTGGGGTTTCACCAATCGGACTTGTGGAGAGCCTTCGTATTCACCCTTCAGAGCATCCCATGCTTCTTTTGCTGATGATGCCGCTACGATCAATATATATTGCAAAAAGTTATCTAAATTATTTATTTAAATTTTTTTAAGGTATACTGGTGAAAATCACGATGCATTTACAAATTTATTTAAAATTTTATGTCTATTATTCAAATATTGGTTTTTATTTTCGAAAGTTTGACTTTTTAATCATAATTTTGCGCAATCAACTCACACTTAAGGAATTAAAGTGAGCAAGTGATAGTTGAGGAATAAAAATTCTCATTGCAAATAGTTGAAGAATAAAATGAGCAATTTCCCATATAATAGTCTACCACTAAATGGAACCCTAACTAGTATTTATTAGGGAATAATATCCCACATCGGAAGTTGGAAGGGATCTTGAATAGTATATAAGGGATATAGGCCTCTCCACTCATTGCCAATTAGTTTTAGGTTGGATGCCAAGGAAGCTTAACATATTAGGGAATAATATCCCACATCGGAAGTTGGAAGGGATCTTGAATAGTATATAAGGGATATAGGCCTCTCCACTCATTGCCAATTGGTTTTGAGTTGGAAGCCCATGTAACTTAACATTGTATCAGAGCACCGATCCACGCAATCCAACCCGATCCGACCCAAAGTTGGTCCAATCATCGATGAGGCCCAAAACTGGTGCCGTCGATCCAAGCCCGTACATATCGAGATTGATGCTCAAAGAGCCATCGTCTCGAGGGGGCGTATTAGGGAATAATATCCCACATCGGAAGTTGGAAGGGATCTTGAATAATATATAAGAGGATGAAGATAGGATAAGCTTATTACCTGAATCCTTGATATGTCATATACTTAGCTTTCTTAGGACTGGCCAAGCTGTTTGTACAAGTGTTTTGTCCTCTACATGGAGAAATCTCTGCAAATGGGTTCCGACATTAAAACTAGAGAGCTTTGATTTCCCAAGTGACGAAGCTTGTGATGACTTCATCGACAAGTTTCTGAATTTCCAGAGCTTGCGTGAATTCGATTTATGCATTTTCTCAAGTGACATTAAAAAGATGCCTTTCTTTATGAGCCGTGTCTCAGTAAATTGATCAAACGCAAGATTCAACGTTTCAACGTCTATTGTTATCGGAAGATTGAGATACCCCTAACACTTCCGCCGTGTGAGGCATTGGTATGTTTAAGTCTCGATGTCGTAAGGCTGAATGATTTTGAGTCTCTTTACTTACCCTCTCTCAAGAAAATGTTCTTACGAGATGTTATCCTTCCTAGCGACACTAGCCCTAATTGGGTTCTTGATACTCCGAGGCTTGAGTCTCTAACTTTCACAGATCACCAATTTCAAAGCTTCAAGATAATCAGTATGAATTACTCTGTGAAGGTGGTCGATATTGATGTCGAGTTTGAGATGGAGCATCATGACTTATCGGAAAGAAACATCATCTATAATCTTCTTAACAATTTTTCAGCCGTTAGAGATATGACTCTCTCACGGAGTACTTTTGGGGTATATATATCAAAACGGTCTTTCCAATGTGCTGTCTTATTGCTTGGTATCGTCTCCTGAATATGTTAAAATTATAAGCCCGATGATCACGGACAAAGAAACAGTACGGAAACTGGCTAGGTACTTTCTAGGCAACGCGACATCACTCAAGAAGCTCGTTCTTGACTGAAGCCACTTATCCTCTTGACTTATTGTAATTTATAAAGGAATGATGTTAATCAATGCATTTATAGTTTTTATTTTTTAATTTTTTTAATATAATTATAATAACGTTATGCAATTTTATTTTTTCCTTTCTTATTGGTTTAATTTGTATAAATAACTCAAACCAAAATCCAAATCGAGATGTAGGATTGTATGAAGATAGTCATATTGTACATTTAAATCAATCTAATTAGGCAACACACGCATTGTTTTGTCATAGCGAATAATATCCTAAATCGGAAGTTGAAAAGGATATTAAATATTATCTCTTTACTAATAATCGAGAAGTACATATCTTTTTTTGGACCAAAAAACCATATCTTTTTATGAAGAGAATGTGTTTGGAAACAGGTTTAGTGAAGGTTAATTTTGTACATAAACTGTCGAATCCACTTGGTTACAAGAAAAACCCGACCCGACATACCAAAAAAAAAGACGCGGATCCTGATATAACTTAAATTAAACCAGAAACAATACAATAAACCAACCATCGACCTGTACCAAATCGGTTCTTCAATTATATTATTCTCTTCCTCCTATTCTGAAATCAAAACAGAAACCACAATATCACGAATCCATCGACCTCAGTCAACGAAGATAACAATTAAAATTATTTACTAAAAAATACATAAAAACAACACCCACAAAACACATATCATCATTTACATAAAAACTAAGCTTAACAGATCTTTTAAATAAAAACAAAATCACATCATAAAAAGAGAACAAAAACACCCAAAATATAACCACGCGCTCTACAGCGCGGGCTAACTACTAGTATAATGGACATAAACCTCCTATTTATTGTCATTTGATTTTGAGTTGGAATATCACGTAACTTAACATATTACACCCTTTATTTTTTTGTCTCTCACCTAATTGCACCCTCAGTCCTTGTTTTTAAGCTACTTGTATAGTTGTATCTTACAAACCTGTCTAATTCTCAATTTCAGATCACTTACTTTCCATATATGAACCAAAAAGAGTCGGTTGATACGAGACTCACAATACAAAAATTGAAAAATATAATCAGAATAAGAATATTGATGTAAAATCTCTTTACTTCAGAAATTTATTAACCTTACAACAATAGTCTCATAAATAAGAAAGTTTGAATAGTTTTTTAACACAAAAAAGTTACGAAAAGAGCTTTTGGGTTGTTCAGAAATGAAGTTAAAACAACAAAGCATATACTCAAATGCAATTTAAAATCGCATCTCTAAAGAGTTTGAGTCAGCCTTTTTACCTCTGCTTATCAAAATCATGTTAAGCCAAACAGAGAAAGAAAGAAAAATCATCAGTCCTCCTCAGACTCAGGATTAATGGTATCTGCTGTCTTCTCGGTATTTGCAGTCTTCTTTGATCGACGACGCCTTTTAATCATCCTAACAAAAAAAGTGGGATACAAAAGAAGAGCTGAGATTCAAAATAAAAAAAATGTGCAAACACATTAACAAATTTAAGCATAAAATGAAGTACAACTTTCCATGCAAAGATGTTGTTTTACTCATATTGTTAGATGCTTTAGTTACAAAAGTAATGAATCAAGCAATTTTAAAACCTAAAAAGGCCCTAATAAATTTATAATCTTATGAGAGAGAGAGAAATGATTTACTTTTTGGAATTAGCAATGATGAACTTCTCTATATCTGGTTTCTGCTCAGGAGTGAAGGCAAACCATTGTTCTCGAGGAGATACTTCACTGGAGCTTCCTAAATCTGCACACAAACAAAGGAAAGTGATTAAAGTTGATATAACTCTTCTTCAGGACAAACAAAAAAAGTTTGTATGTTTTTTCATATACCTTGAAGCAAAATGTTAGGTTCTTCCTCTTTGCACGATTTCAACTTCCAGAGAACAACTCCATTCTCATGATCCACATGAACCGGGTTGGTTCTAAGAGGATCATCATATCGTAGATTCTCTGCAAAAACAAAATTTAGATAATAAGACTCTAAACATAATGATCATTGTTATTAAAGAATCACATGAGTTTAGAAATTTGCACTCTTACCTAGCATTTCTGATGCCTTATGCAATTCGGAAAATACTTCGAAGGTTTCAGCATCCATTTTCCTTAAAATGTCAAGGTTTTGATCAACCGTCAGCGGAATACCATTGTTCTCCGATTTACCTCTGGTCATCTCATCATCTATCTTATTATTTAGTTGCTTCTTCTACAACAAGAAAGGGTTTAAAATGAATCTAAATGTTTTCCGCAACTTAAATTTATAGATACTAAAGTAGATTTTACTGTTACCTTATCGTTTGCTGCCTTCAACCTCTTCTTGGCTTCCTTTTTCCTTTCAGCATATTCCGGGTTCTCAATGACACTCCTCAGTACCCTGAAAAGAATTACCAAAACATGTAATCGCTCAAGCACCATAAACAATTATTAAGGGTGTATGTGAATATGTATGGAAATGGTCTAAATGTATTTATCTATGACCTAAACTACTCTCTGTATCTCCGAAAAGATTTACCAAAACATGTAATTCCTCAAGCACCATAAACAATCATTAAGGGTGTATGTGAATATATATATATATATATATATATATATATATATATATATATATATATATATATATATATATATATATATGGAAATGGTCTTAATGTATTTATCTATGACCTAACCTACTCTATGTATCTCTGTATAAATATGTAACTATTTCATTCTAATAAGATTAACACATTCAACATCTATATGGTATCAAATTGATTGATATTCAGGATATGGATGACACTATAAACTCACCCCGTGCCAAGCGCTTCGTCGCATAAGATATTTAATAGCTTGAACCTTTGTGATGGATTCAACTCATCGTATGGATCTATGCTCTCTTTAAACATTTCAGGAGTCAAGTCATCAAGCTTGACTCCTGATTTCGCTAGACATTCACCGATTGCATTGAGCCACATCTTCTCATCGAATTCAGTAAACTTAACCGATCTGCATTATATATAATAAAATGTAATCAAACTGAAATCAATCATAAAGGTCATGGTAATATATAAAAAACTTATATTACTTTTTCAAGAAAAACAATTCTTACTTTTTTCCTGAGTCATTTAGTATCACGGTTAGTAATTGGATGATGATCTCGGTGAGCGTGGAGCGCAGTATATCCCTTGTGCTTACGCCGGATAACACTTCCTTCACAACACTTTCAGCTTGTCCTTCCCTCAGAGCTAGAGCCTATTCTCGATAATTCATATGAAGAAGATAAGAACTATCAGTATGATACGAGATAATGGTTAAGGTTGGTTAGGGTGTTTTCCTTAATGAGTTTTGGTGTTTTCATTTATGAATTAGGTCTTAATTACAGGGTTTTTTTTTTTTTTGAATTAGGTTTATCATTAAATTGTATAAGATCTGCCTAGAGTTACAGGAACCAGAGGCCATATATAAAATGAAAAACAAACAAAAAATCAGTTCATATTTAACAAAAAAAATTACGAAATAACAATTATGGTCATTCTTAAATGAATGAAAAACTATAATAAAAATTAACAGAAGTTTAATGTTAGTGCAACAGGACTACATGAGTATGACGTGAAAAGAAAATAATGAAGGATATTCTATTGAAGTGAGTATGAATGAAAAAAAAAAATTAGCATAACTTCTAATAACATGATGTTTATAAATTTTGGCCCTTATAAACCTATTAAGACAAAAACTAAGAGCATTATACTTTTATTTTTAAAAAACAGGACATATGGGTGAACGTTTCTAAACTTTCTACATAGGCACGTGGTCGACTACAACTATTGAGAAATCAATGTCCAATAATTAGCGTTAATCTCAAAAAAAAAAAAAAATAGGGTTAAGAGGAACTAAATAAATATTAGGGTTAAGAGGACCCTTAGCCTAAATATCTCTTCCACCTCTTTCTAACGTGAACAAAAGGTTCATATATGATCGTACACTCTTCCAAATATTCAAAATTTCAATGTTGAAGTTTATATGTAATACCTTTCCAAACGCTGAACAGAATTCCAAAAATTGCAATACACTCCCAGCATGTTGAGGAGGCAAGTCAATGCCAGCGACAAAAATTGATCTGTTGCCTTGGGGTAGCTTAACCTCCTCTTTCTTTTCAACAACGGGTTTTGTTTTCGCCACCTTCACATTTCTATTGACAGTATGGTTTTCTTCAGCACGTTTCTCTTGGCCAAGGCGTTGTGGTAAAGCTATAGCCTGAAGATACAATATATATAATCAAAACAATTCTCAAAGCTGAGATACAATACAATACACACAACAAAGATCTCTCTTAGACTATATATAGCACATACCGTTTCCGCCTTACTCTTAAAGACATGTTTACCCGCACCCTCAATTTTCTCAAGATACTCACAGACATTGTCACACCCTGCGGCTTTAACTTCGCGGTCCAAATTCCCGGTAGGTTCCAAACCGTTCATCTTCCTACAAGAAATATATAAAAAATGTTCCAAAAACTTACAAAATCGGCTCTTCAAACATAAAAGTGTTTTGGGAAATTTTGACTTACCGACAGATGCCACAGTTACATTTCCCACGGCATTTTGGACAAAGCCAATTATTGTTCGCCACCACTTTTTCTACGAACTCTCCATACCTATAAATCATAACTCAAGTCACTAAATCATAATACATTTTTCCTTATAACACAAAACATATATATAATCACAAAACATAAAATCGGACCTGCGCCTTAAGCATGGACGACAAAACATAAGAGGACATGTACGACCGTTGGCCACACAAGATCCATAAACATCTTTCGTTTGACGACACTGCAACACAAAGACCATTGATTCAAACATTAACTCCAGTATCACAAATGTTTACTCTAATACATAAAATCAAATCCAAATAACATGAATACACCAAATCTGATCAATACAAGGTTAATAATTTTATTTTTATGTTTCGGTTGGGTCATGATTAAGATTCGATTTTCATTGTAATTGCAAAACCAAAACCAACATACACCACGAGAAAAATCTCCAAAATTCAATCTCTCATGCATGGTGACTCCATAGAAGATGACCGTTGATTGAAGCATGTGTTCACACGAAATTCACAGAATCAAATCTAATACCACAATAGATCTATATTCATAGACAGGGATGGATACAATCACCGATCAGATCCAATTTAACGTAAATTTCAAATCCTAGTTTCAAAAAGAAAACAAAATTTCCCCAACCTGATGACAGTAACCATCGGTCCTCATCGCAACAAAAGAACCAGCAGGATTAGTTATATCTTCGGTCTGGTCCATGCTCTCATTGGCCACAACACGAGCATCAGGAACGGGTATATCTCCAATCTGGTCCATGCTCTCGTTGGCCACAACACGAACATCAGGATCGGTTGTATCTTCGGTCTGGTCCGGTGTCTCCACCGCCGTAACGCTAGCACCATCATCGGTTGTTGCTCCGATCTGGTTCATGGCAACAACATGAACAGCAGGGTTTGTAGTCTCTAGGATTTGGTTGGTGATTTCTGTCGTCATAACGAGAGAGAAGGTCGACCAAATATCTCAAAAAAAAAACCTTTTGATCTTGAGGAAACCAGATTAAAGTGGGTATCTGAGTTTGGTTGTCTTCTTTCTTATGGAGCGATTGAGATTTATTTTTTCAGGTTTAAGGAAAGTCCAAAATATTAGATTTCTTACCTTTTTCATTCGCTACCTGTATTGCAATTTTTTGGAAAGGGTGTAATGGCGCGGGCAAGGGATTTGATTTGTGTGTTTTTCCATTTTTTTAACATTACTCATATTTAACACAAAATATGATTTTGGGCCAAACATCTCTTTATTATTAATTGAAAAGTACATCTCTTTTTTTGACCAAAAAATCATCTTCTTTTATAAATAAAACATGTTTGGAAAGAGGTAGGTATAGTGAAGGTTAATTTGATAATCTAAAATATTACTTAAATCAAACCAATGTTTGGTTCACTTAAACCAACAATTGATTCTTTTAATTTTGCGGTCAATTGATTCTTTTAATTTTGCGGTTCAATAAAAGATAATTATTTATAATTTATATAATTTAAATCATTATCTTAAATTTACAAATTTTCCTAATATAAATTCTAAGTAGATTTTTGGTGTTACTAAAAACTTATACATGTTTTTTTTTATATCTATCGATATTTCAAATCTAAAATTTAGAGAAAAAAATTAATCTTAGATGATGATATAGAAAAAATTTCAAAAACCAATTTGTAAATATTGCAAACATGATCTGTCGACAACACAACACACTTCTTTGTTTCGAGTTTTACATAATGTCATTACATGATTTTAAAGTCTATCCATAAATGTATTTTTTCATTTTTATTAAATTGGAACCACAAATATATTTTATTCAAGAGTATATAAAAGTTTGGAGCTATTCAGATTATGAATTAAGTTGGTATTAGGGTTGGACACGCGCCCGACACGGGGTGATATTTTACTCGAATGTTTTTTAACTTAAAGATGTCTATTTACATAACTCGAAATCTTATGCGACATATTAATTTGATAGTTTGGTTCTTATCTTCGTTTTACAGTGTGGAAATTAAACATTTTAAATAATTTTTGAAAAAGGTAAAAAACAAAATAAAACATTAATCATAGTCCTAAATTACATATGATAAAATTGAGTGTAAAACATAAAAATCAAATGACTATAGTATAATAAAATAACAAATCAAATGACTATATTTAAATTGTTATTATTTTTTAGATTTGTCTTGAAAATGAACACACCTCAGCATGGCAAAGTTGTTAATACCACATGAGAGAAATGTTAATTTTAAAAATGCTTCTCTTTTAGTATATTAGGGATAACAGTTATAACATAACCATGATGTAATATTTTTATTGTTTGGACATGTGTTTGGTTATTGTATTTTTTTTATTATTAATAAATAAAGACAGTATAATCAATAGTCAATACTGCAAATTTTGAATCACTTAATACAAAAATTCAGATTTAAATTAACAACATACTTGACAATTTTAACAGAAAAGAATATACAATACAAAAAAACATACAACTTTTAAACTAACACTAAAAGTAAAACACGTTATTAAAAGAAGAAGAAAAGCAAAAAACAAAAACATAATCCCACACTGCACTGCTGTGCGGGTCAGACACTAGTAATATACACTCTAAGAAATGGGATAGCTTAAATAAATAGAGGTTAGTTTTACATTTAAAAAAGTACTGGTTAAAGATATTAGTTGGGCAATTCTTGAAAATACCACATAACAATCTTTTGTTTCAAAATTACAGCTTCTAGTTTTATTTTGGGTTATTTTTAAAAAATACTACAAGAATTATTTTTTTTCAAAACTACCACAAAATTAAAACTAAATTTTAATTTCTAAAAAATTTAAGTTAAATCCACAAAAAGCTTTAAAATATAAACATAAAACCTAAATATTTAAATTACAAACCTCTAATAATCAATTTTTAGTGTTTGTAGTACTTTTGGTTAAAAACATATTTTTGGTATTTTTCAAAAATAAATAAAAATATCTTAAAATGGACAAAAGAAATTTTGTATTTCAGAAATAAATTCACAAGCTTTTTTTCTTCAAAATAGACTACATTAGTTTGTTTAGTCTAAATAAATTATACATAAAACTAAAATATTATACTGGTTCCATGTTTTTTCAAACTAGAAACGACTGATAAATTTAAGTTTTTCGTTTTTAATTTTTAAAAAGTTTATATACTTATAAATCTAAGACATTTTAGTACATGCCGCAATAGTTAATTAATTAATTTTTTCTGTCGAATGTCTTAGTGAATAAGATTTCGGTTGACTTGGCAATGTATAGAGACGAGTTGGTCAGAGATTTCGAGGAACTTTCAGAGACAAAGTGAAGCTTCAAGCTCTTTTGGAATTCCATTAATTATCCATCGAGACCTAAGACAAGTGAGTCAATTTCGAATTCGCTTTCTTCACTTTCGTTTTTATATTTGCGACTTTTGATCATCGAATTTTGATCACTGAGCATTACAAAGCTCTTGGAATTTGATACTCTGTTTCTCAATTCGCTTCGATTGTAACCTAAATTCCCAGATTTGTCGCGGTTTGATTTTTGCCTTATAACCAAGTTTCCGATCTAAGGATAAAGTTTCTTGATTTGTAAAACAATCGTATTCGAGTTTCAGGTTTGGTCTCTCTAAATCAAGCCCGCATGTCCCTACGTCTCTCCGACAGGATCAAAACCCTAGAACTTTGGGGACAAGACTTGTCACTCTCATCTTCTTTAGTTAAAGACGATGAATCAAGAATCACCAGAGGAGAAGATAGGATCAGCTTATTACCAGAATCCTTGCTCTGTCACATACTCAGCTTCCTCACAACCAAAGAAGCTGTTTGCACAAGTGTCTTGTCCTCCAGATGGAAAAACCTCTGGAAATGGGCTCCGACATTAGAGCTAGAGACCGCTGATTTCACAAACGACGAAGCCTGTGTCGGTTTCATCCACCACAAGCTTCGAAATTTCCAGAGCTTGCGTGAATTCAATCTATGCATCAACTCCAGCAAGTCCAGAAACGACGCCGCTCTTTACGAGCCGTGTCTCGGCAAACTGATCAACCGCAAGATCCGGCGTCTCGTGGTCGACTGTTATCGGAACATCGAGATACCGCTAACACTTGCTTCCTGCAAGGCGTTGGTTTGCTTAAGCCTCTATTGCGTAAAGCTGAATGATTTCGAGTCTCTTCACTTGCCGTGTCTCGAGATTATGTACTTGGAAGAGGTTGTGTTTCCTCACCGTGGCGATAATAATTGGTTTCTTGATACTCCGAGGCTTGAGTATCTGACTCTCATTGATAACCAATTCAAAAGCTTCAAGATTACATGTATGAGCGACTCTGTCAAGGTCGATATCGATGTCGACTTTGAGCTCAAGACGCATCATGACTTGTCGGAGAGAAACATCGTTTATAATCTTCTCAAGAATTTCTCAGCTGTTGGAGTTTTGACTCTCTCATGGCAAACTCTTAAGGTATTATCAAAAGATCTAAACTTTCTTTCTTCTCTCATGAGTCGTCACTTGTTGTTTCTCTTTTGCTCGCAGTTAATCTATCGTCTCAGGCAGATGAATCCGCTACCTAAATTCCACGGCTTGACCCGTCTTCGTGCGATTATGTCCTTGAACGCGTCGCTGGAGGTATTGCCAATGGTTCTTGAGAGCTGCCCGAATCTGAAGCACTTGAGCTTGGTAATGACTTTGCAACTTGTTATCTACTACGAAAAGGTTTTTGTTCATCTTGTGTGTGTTTTTTTTTGCAGGAACTTGTTAATGATGTTGATCTAGAGGCAGTAACTAAGCTTTCGGATGTGTATTCTTTTTGTTTGGTGTCGTCTCTTGAATATGTTGAAATGGAAAGCCCCGTGAACACCGATGAAGCAACGGAAGAGAAACTTGTTAGATACTTTCTTGAAAACGCGAGATCACTCAAGAAGCTATCAAAAAGCTCGTTTGTGACAGTTTGAAGTTACAATCCATTGAAACTGAGAGTTTGGTCACAAACAAGGCAACATAACTGATATTTGTTGGATACTAGCGATGAGTGAAGAAGCTTGTTTCTACGTTTGAATTTAGTCTTGTGGAGAGAAACAAGACCATCTTGTCCTCTCCCAAGACTCTCTAGCTAGTCTGTGTCAATTTGTGTTTCTTTTGACTTGATGCAATTTACAGGGTTTTTAACCTTAGATTAAGTATGTGTCACATAATGTAAAAGTTGAATACTATGGTTAACGAAATAGACCAACACACAGTATTGTGTGTCTATGGCTCTGTATACATATGTTTACAAATTGCAAAGAAAAAGAAAAAGAAAAATGTGTATTAAAGCTTGGCATGATAATATCTTTGACTGGCTTTGGAAGATTATGTCCATTTTATGAGCATTATGAGAAATATATTAACTAAAGGCTTCATCTTTATCATTCTTTTGCAACAACTGGTTCTGCTTCTGATGCATAATCATGCCTGTAAACCAAAAAAAAAGAAGTAAAATCAATGTCTAAAACAGAGATGAACATTGTTGGTTCAATGTCTACAACTTACTTGATTTTACGAGTAAGCTGGTATATGCCTGTCGCTGCCGTAGCAAGACTAACACTAAAGAGGTTCCAGTTTTTCTGTAAAACAAAAGTAAGAACAAAATCACTTAATAAACCAATAATCCACACAAAAAGCAAAGCAAAAGCAAACTATATGTAATATTATATCAACATGATTTGTAGCAAATCTCATTTACTAATTAATCCAACAGCATACCGGAGTGATGACAGTGCTGTAACGTGACCAGATAAGTCCAGTTCCTGTGATCACTGATACAAAGTAGAGAACAGAGACAAAATGTAACAAGAATGAGACAGAGCAATCATATAAAGATAGAAAGATTATGAGATTTGTTAATTACCAATTTGTTGAGGGTATGAAACTGTCTCTGGAGGTTTTTGAGAGTCTGCAATGTTAGCAATGCTTATACCCCACTTGAACGTTGGCGCCCAGAAAAAGACTGCAAAAATGATTACAAAATGACTCTACAAATCAGGTTTTGTAACTACCAAAATATGCACTTGTTTTGGAAAAAAAACAAAACACGAGTTCTATGTTCGTTAAGGGAAAAAAAAAAAGTCAAACCTCAGGAAAAATTCAGATCTCAAAATCCAAATGTGAGGAAAGGAAATGTATAATACTTAGTCAAAGTTCTTGGCAACGTATCACTTGCATCCTTAGATTTTCAAAAGTCGTTTCGAATTTGAATTGATGCGAGACTTTGATCCAGAAACTGGTTCTAAGGCAAAATCAATCGGAACTAAGCAGTACAATAACTGTTATGGAATCTCCCGAGAATCGAAGCGAAATGAGCAAAATAAAATATGAAATCAAGATTCGATGATCAAGTCAAACAGAGCACAAGAAAATGAAATGAAACTGAAGAAACAGTAATCGTTATCAAACAAAGTCGAATAGACTCACTTGTTTTAGGTCCCGCCGGATGATTCCAGAGAGCTTGAAGCTTTGACTTTGCCATGGATTCTCTCCGTAAGTTCCTCAAGATTCTCTGGAGAAATCGTCTCTATACATTGTCGTCAGTCAAACAAATTCGTATTCATTAGACACATTTGACAAAAGTCTTATTTAAACTATAGTGACATGAATTAATCAATTCAGTATAATTTAAAAATAATATTAAAAGGAAAACTACCATATAAAGAAAATATATCCTTGGGTTCCACAAGTGAAGATTTTAAAGTTTTCATGAGAACGCAGACTTTTTATATTCGCTACTCAAAAATATATAAAAAAGATGTATGTAAATATATTTGCTACTCAGACTTTGGGCTCTAAAGATGAAAACGTAGATGAAAACGTAGAAAACCCGATATTACAAAAATATATGTACGAATTGTGTCTATAACAAAATGAGTGAGCAGATTATATTATAGTACTAGGGGCCCTGCGCGGAGTGAGAAATTTACGAACTATATTATTAAATAATATTTAAATTATTTTTAAAAATATAGTTTAATAAGTTTTTATGTATATGTTAGTAATATTTATGAGTAATAATATAATGTTTATTAGTAATGCAATTGAAATTATGCGATTCTATTAAAAACTATATTCAACACAAAAAAAAAATTTAATTCATAAGCTTAATAAATCATCATGATTTCACATTGTTTTCTTTATTTATAATAGTTTCATAAATCAATATACATCTTAATTCCCAATGTGGACTTTGAAAACATACTAATATTTCATCATCATAGTAATTAATATCTTCATCACTCTGCACAGGGTGCAAAGTATTTAAATATGTATATTATTTGTATATATTATACAGTTCTATTAAAAACTATATTAAAGCAAAATTAATTATAATTTAGGATGCTTATTAAATCAATCTTCATACTCTTATGGTTTTTTATTGGTGTGGTTCTTTTTATGATAGGTTTATGAACCACCATATTTCTTCATTTTCAATGCACGACTTTCAAAATATTTATAATATTTATATTTATTAAATTTTAAATGTTTAATCAAATAAAAATTTATTTAATATTTAAAAATCTGGATCAATTATAATATAATATTTTATAATTTTATTTTTTAAAACAAATTTGTATTTATAATATTTACCTTTTGATATTTTAACCAAGTTAAACTATTTCAAATATTTTAATATTTTGACATAAATATTTTCAACTTTTTCACATCAAAATATTTTTAATATTATAGATATTTATAAGTTTAATTACATGGTTCTATTAAAAAAATGCATATTAAACCAAAAATACTTATAAAGTACTGCTTATTAAAAACAAGTTTCTTACTCTTATAGTTTCTTATCATTTTTTATTTTATAATAGTCTAGTGAATCACCTACACATCTTTATTTTCAATGTGGGACTTTGAAGAACTCATATTTTCATCATTTGATTAATTGATATTCATTTTTAAAAATTCAAATTACAACTTATGTAGAAAAATCTATATTTTATTCATATATAGATGATGTGATAATTTATTTGTTTTTACAAAATTTAGTTCAGCAAAAAAATGAGAGAAGAAAATATAGTATTTAAGAAAATAATTAATATGATATATTTGTTAGAAATGGAAAGAATGATAATCTCGTCATAATTAAATGCTGAATTATGTATAAATATTGATATAACATATTCTCTAACCAAACTAATGTCAATGGCACATTATGTAATATTTCTAGTAAATCCTTATTTCATAAATATCATGAGAAATATTTTGGTGATGACACATCAGCATGACATTTTTGTTAATAATACATAAAGTAAAGATTAATTTTAAAATGTTTTCTCTTTTAATATATTAGAGACATCTAATGTATAACCCTATATATCTATTAAAAAAATGACTGTCGTCACACATTTCAAGTACAGAAAGGTTTATTCAAATTTCAAAGTGATCTCGTTTCCTAGACGGAAAAAAATAGTATTATGAATTGCATTGTGTTAGGAAAAAACTCTCAAGTGGTAAAATCAATTTAATCAAATGAGTTGTTTATGATGTCTGATGATGATTGAAAACGATATATAGATACAAGGTTTATCGCTGGCATAATTTGAAGAGGAAGCATCCAAATAACTCAATGAAATTTCATTTTGTTAAAAGGGTTCCTTAGGCATTTTCTATATAATTATTTTTGTGGGGGAAGAGATAATTTGGAATTTATGTGAGACGTTGGATCTGTCGACCCATGATGAATAATGGAGGGGCATATGAATCATGTCATCATGATGAATGGATGCGATATGTGAGGGAATTGAAGATTTGAAATTGAATTTGCATGCTCTTCTCTAACTCTTCTTTGGTTATTTTGTCACACCCACAACTTTTCTCTAATGTGGGCACCCCCACAAAGTTTTTATTAAATAAACTATATTATATATGGTGTTTGTAACATCTTGACAACAGCACAAATGTTTTAAATGAACACATGCAGCGATAACTCTTTCCGTATATTAAAATATCAATTCGAAGTTGACATGTTGTTGGATTTCTAAATCAACAACTCATTATTCCTTTTTTTTTTTAATGCTATTGTATTTGACTATTTGTATATCAACATTCAACACAATGGTAAACTTTACGAGAAAAGGGCTTTTGTTATCAAAGAATGAGGGAATATCTTTATGTGTTCTTTATTGAAATTAGGGGTTTTGTACTTTACATGTTTCACTTTTGTTAAAATAACCTACATAATTCAGATATTATATTTCCGTTAAAGAGATTTGTAGATTTACGTAGTCCATTTAAAGAAAAGTGATGAACTAACAATATATATTCTATTGACTATGCTTAAGCTTAGCTAACATTTCATTTTTACATTTTTTTCCTTACTTATGCTCCCAAGCATGATATTTTGACTAGTGTTCTTAAGAGCACTTGTGAGTCTATTTTGAAAATGATTTGAAAATATAATCTAGCATCCACATGCCCAATAGTAGGCATACAACAAGACTATATATGGCTTTGACATGAAGTGGATGAGAGAGAGACTCATTGTTTTCAAACTTATCAAATAATGCATTCCATGATCATTAATTCATTATATAAAAGATTCATATCCATCCATACTATTTCTATCAGAAAAAGGTAAAATAATCCACTAACGAAAATGTTTTGTGTCCCTCTATAGTTAGTATATCTGAAAAACAAAATTTACTGTTGCTGTGTCATCAACAAAGGTTAATTAATTTATAATAATCTTTAAACTCGGGGACAGAAATGTAATAGAATCCACTAACGAAAAATGTGGGGCTTATGTATGTGACGCATGAACCAATCAAAGCCTTTTGGGAACCTCTTCGTCGAAGTTTGTTTTATTTTATTTTACCAAAAAAAAATACAGTTTTAAGATTTAGGGGTAAAACCGTAATTCGATTCAATCGTCTCCTTCTTCTCTCCAATCTTCACTGCCACTCAACACTTACACTGCGCATTCTCTCTCTCTCCTCTCTTTCTTCCGAATTGCACAGAGGAGAGATAATAAATTCTCTACATTTCTCTCTCTCTTTAAGAAAATGGCGGGTCGATTACAATCCCATCAGCTTCCAAGCGGACTCTACGTTTCCGGTAAACTCGAACAACCCAAGGAACAACGGCCACCGACAATGGCGGCTCGTGCTATGCCTTACACCGGAGGCGATATCAAGATGTTCGACATCTCCGTCGCTGATCCCACCTCTTTCCAAGGACCTCCGTCTATTTTCGTGGGCGGACCACCGCCACGTCTCCCCTCCGCCTCGTCTTCAAATCCCAACAGTGGATCCATTCGATCCGGATCCCAATCGGGTCCAATTAGAAAATCCTCAGGTCCACTCTCTCAGCTTCAACCGACCGGTTTAATCACCTCCGGTCCGCTCAATTCCTCCGGTCAAATTAGTTCCGGGTCAAGGAGGTCAGGTCCGTTGGATCATCATCATCATCCTCACCAACCGAGTAATTTAAAGCCGAGCAAACCCAAATACGGATCGGCGGTGACGGTTCTCAACCCGGATCCGGTTTGGGTCGGGTTTAAAGTACCAAAAGCTCTGATTTGGGCAGTGATCGTAGTTGCAGCGATTGCGTTACTAATTGGTGCGTTCTTATCTGTGGCGGTGAAGAAGCCACTGGTGATGGTGGCGATCGTGGCGGCGATTTTTCCGGCCGCCGTGGTTTTCGTGTGGAATTGTACTTGGAGAAGAAGAGGATTGCTGAATTTCATCAAGAATCATCCAAATGCCGTTCTTAGAGGCGCCATTGATGGACAATTCATCAAAGTTACAGGAGTAAGTCTTTTGAGTCTTTCCAATTATAGTAAAAGACTTAATTTTTCTGCTACTCTGTTTCGTCTTTGGTAAGCTAATCAGTAATCTAATGCGTAAAGTAAATTAAGTAATAAGCTAAAGAGTTGGAATGTCATATTCATTGCCCTTTTTAGTGATCAATTTGGTTTAGTTAGTGAGACTGGTTTAGCTAAAGAATTGGAACATAAATTAGTTTTCTTGATATGGTAATAACTTGAGTTCTTGAAATGTGGTGAAATCTGGTAATCAATCAATGATGTATTGTTATGTGATTCTTGCAGGTTGTAACATGTGGAAGCATCCCACTTGAGTCGTCATACCAAAAGATACCGAGATGTGTTTACGTATCCACTGAATTGTATGAATACAAAGGCTTTTGTGGTAAATCCGCAAACCCGAAACAGAGATGCTTTTCATGGGGATCAAGACATGCCGAGGTTTTGATTCTTTCCTCTCTATTCAAGTGTGTTTCCAGTCTAATATTTTATTTGATGATACATTGTTTTGATTTGTTTATGTGTGGCAGAGATATGTGACGGATTTCTACATCTCCGATTTCCAGTCCGGTTTACGAGCACTTGTTAAAGCAGGAAATGGATCAAAAGTCTCTCCATTTGTCATACCGGAGACAGTGGCTAATGTAACCTCACAGACTAAAGATTTATCTCCAAGCTTTCTACAATGGTTGGCGGATCGAAGCCTTTCCAACGATGATCATGGTGCTATGCGTCTCAAAGAAGGGTATGTTGTTATTTACTCATACATCTTTGATTTCCTCTCTGCATACTTTTAATCAAATTAGTTATTTACTAAAGTCACTCTTCAAACCTGGAAAGTGTGATTTTCACATAATTGAAAACTTGAAAACTTACCTAAGTTATGACCGTTTAGCCTTAACGAGTAAAGTGCATAAAAGTCACTGTTTTTAGTTCAAAGTTAGGATCTTTTGGTTCTTTTAACCCCTCAGATATCAGAAAGACTGTCAAAGTAAGTGGCTTTAGTTCAAAGGAAGAATCTTTTCTGGTGCTTTATTTCATCCTTCTTAGAGCAGAAAGATTCTCAAAGTATATAGCTTTTATTACAGAAGAAGGATCTTTACTTTTTACTCTTCAAAGAACTAACTAAGTGTTGGTCTCTCTCTCACACACACATATAATCTTGCTATGTTGATGATTTGATTAACGAATTTGTTTGATCAGATATATAAAAGAAGGGAGCACCGTAAGCGTGATGGGAATGGTGAGGCGACACGACAACGTTCTGATGATCATTCCTCCGGCAGAACCAGTAGCCACTGGCTGCAAATGGTGGCGATGCCTCATCCCATCTTATGTGGAAGGCCTTGTCATTACCTGTGACGAGAATCAGGATACTGATGTCGTTCCTGTCTGAAACACACTACGTATGCATGTATGTTTTGCCTCTCTATTATATCCGATAGATCATATATCTCTCTATTATATATATATGTATAGTTAAGTGTTAGGCCCTAAGACCGAAGAAATGGGAAAGAAACCATTTACGGTCATCATATTAGTTTTTGCCTCTATAATATATGATGAGGTTTTGTTGTGTACATTTACGTACATTAAAAGTTTAAAAGTTTCAAATGTAAATTTGTATTTTTCCACCATTTTTACCAATAACGCCAACTATATTGTGGAACTCTTGCGCATGCGAATAAACATGTGAGTATGTAACCGTCTTTGAACACCAATATTTTAGCTAAATAGTGCTTGCCGATTATAAACTGACGTTAAAGTCAATATTTTAGCCTCATTTACACATTCTTCAGATGATTCAGGCATATTATCATCGTCTTCACAAATATTGAGAAAATGAATACAATAATGTGATGCCTACATCTACAACTACATTTATTTATTTATTATTATTCAACTATTTCACGAAATAACGTGATTGATAAAACAATACGCAACTTGGGTGTGAAGAAACACAATTCATGGAAAGAAATTAAACAACTTGCGTGTGAAGAAATCAACGAGCAAGAAGATTTCATCTGTGCATCTGCCAGTCACGTTGCTCCGTTTCAACGGAGGGAAAAACAGCCAACCAGTGGTTGCATATAAAAACGCCATCGTCAGCAGCCAAGACACCACCGGTCTCACGGACCACCGCTGCACAAACGCTGTCCTCTTCAGCGCCACTTCAGCCACCGTACAAACTCCATGTATTACAAAGAACAAAGTTACTTCCCCTGTAGGCATCTCACGTGTTAGATAGAAGAAGACAACTTCGTGAGCCACACCGGAGAATATGAATGTCGCAAAGACACCAACCAACGTAGCATACTCAGAACTTATTAGGCCTTCGAAGAGACGCCGCACAGGCGTGTAGACGCCAGCTCGAAGACTCGCCGAGACCATAATGTTCCAACGGCGACCCCAAAAGTCTTGAAAGAGAGGTGGATAAGTGTGGTTCATTGAAATGTGGCTCTAGGTCGCATCCAAGAATGATGGTCAACAGATTTCTGAGGAGCGTTTAGATAATCTCAAGTGACAAATATACACACAATGGATGAATAATCAATAGCAGAGTGGGAGGAAGATTTTGTTTTTGGTTATAAACTTGTAATAACACAAGAAAGATTGCAGCTTTAACGGCGAAAATCCATTTGGTGATCTGTTCTTGAGATTTAGGGTTTTGTTGACGCATGATGGGGAAGCAAGTGAAACAGGTAAACTGAAAGAGATTTGAGGGCAGTGGAAAAAGAGGACCTTTATCGAAGGAGAAGAGAATGAGCCTAAAATTAGCAGATGCTGATAGGAAAAACACTGAGGGGAAAGAGAAAATTAAGTAGGAGAAGAATAGAGGAAGAACAAGGAACAAAGCACAAACTGGTAAAAAAAAAAAAAAAAAAGCACAAACTGGTAAATAGACATTAATCGAAAAACACCAGATTTGATTCTGGGTGGTAAGAAGTAACAGTAAGACACAGAGATTATGGTTGAAACCCATACTTTGATCAAGCTCTTGAGTTCTTCCTCCATCTCTCTCAGATTTTACCTTTTTGTTGAGTTGTTGAAATTTAGCAATCATAGAGGGTGCTATACAAATTTTTTTTGGCAACAACTACATACTATCTATTCCATTAGTTTTTAATTGATATCTTTTTAAAAATCACTCATAAGTCTTTTTAATGCATGATGCCCTCTGTGTAAAAAGCCTCATTATGGTTTAAAACATAGTTTTGGCGTGTTAAGAAAGTAATCCGAATGAAGAGGAAATTAGGCATGCATGTGGTTTAACAGGTGGGCATGCGATGTTTTGCTTCTTATTTGCATCATCTCTGACCGGCATATGTATGCCTTTGAAAACATTTCCAAGCACTCGAGTCTAGAGTTGAGTTGTATTGTTATTTGAAAAATACAAGCATTTGTATTGAAGATACAAATTCTTACGAGTTGTCTTAAAATGTTTTCTTATTTTTACTACTTTCGCTAGAGATAATTACTAGTCCTTTTAGAAAAAGGAAACCATTTACGGTCATCATTTTAGTTTTTTCCTCTATAGATATGAATCATATGATGGTTGTAATACATTAAAAAGCTTCAAATGCTAATTTGTATTTTTCTACAATTTTATTACTAATAACGGCAAGTATATAGTAATTAACTCTGGTATGACATGTCCACTGGAGAGCATATTTCTTGCAAATAAAGAACAAAAATGCGACTGTCTTGGAACACCGGTATAATGTTTTCCGAGGATTATTCGATGTTAAGATCAATATTTTAGCCATATTTACATACTCTTTATACAATTCAGACATAGTATATTCTTTGTAACAAATATTGAGAAAATTAACAATTTAATACAATAATGTGATGCCTACAAATACATTGTTTAAAGTTTTTGTTCAATAATTTTAAGAAATAACGTGATTGATATCAATAATAACCCTTACCACATCCATATAGAAATGCAATTCATGGAAAGAAATTAAACAACTTGCGTGTGAAGAAATAAACGAGCAAGAAGATTTCATCGGAGCATCTGTCAGTCACGTTGCTCCGTATCAGCTGAGGGAAAAACAGCCAAACAGAGGTCACATTTACAAACGCAATTGTCAGAAGCCAAGACACCACCGGTCTCACGGACCACCGCTGCATAAACGCCGTCCTCTTCAGCGCCACTTCAGCCGTCGTACAAACTCCATGTAGTACAAAGAACAAAGTGACTTCCCCTGTAGGCATCTCACGGGTCTGATAGAGGAAGACCACCTCGTGAGCCACACCGGAGAATATGAACGTCGCAAAGACACCAATCAACGTAGCATACTGAGAGCTGATTAGGCCTTGGCAGAGACGCCGCACAGGCGTGTAGACGCTTTAACGAAGAGTCGCCGAGACGATGAGGTTCCAACGGCGACCCCAAAAGTCTTGAAGAGAGGTTGCTAAGTATGGTTCGTTGAAATGTGGCTCTAGGTCGCACCCAAGAATGATGGTCAACATATTTCTGAGGATGGCTAAGAAAATCTCAACTGACAAGTATACATTCAGTGGATGGAGAATCAATAGCAGAGTGGGAGGAAAGTTTTGTCTGTGGTTATAAACTTGTAATAACACAAGAAAGATTTCAACTTCAACGGGGAAAATCCATTTGAAGATCTGATCTTGAGATTTAGGGTTTTGTTGTTGACGTTGGATGGGGAAGCAAGTGAAGCATGTGAATTGAAAGAGATTTGAGGGCAGTGGAAAAAGAGGACCTTGGTCGAAGGAGAAGAGGATGAGCCTCAAATTAGCAACCCCTAGGAAAAACAATGTGATGAAAGAGAAAACTAAGTAGGAGAAGAACAGAGGAAGAACAAGGAACAAAGCACAGACTGGTAAAATAGACACTAACTAGTGGAGCACCCGCGCGTTTGCGCGGTGGTATATTATGTTTTTATCAAGAAAAAAAAAATAGTAATAATGTAGGGATACCTTTTTTTTTATCTTTTCGGTTTAATTTAGTCTATATTATTTCTGTTGCATTTATTATATTTATGTTATGAGGGAGTAGATCTAAGACTTTTAACCCATACCCGAAAATTCAAACCGAATTGATCCACAATACGCATATCCGATTGATTTTGAGTATAAAACAAATGTTATTTGCGACGGAAGTTACTGTCGCAATTCCGTCGCAAATCTCACGTCGCAATGACCTTTCCGTCGCAAAGCCGTCGCAAACTTGCGACGGAATTATCTCCGTCGCAAGGTTGCGAGGGAACTAAATCCGTCGCAAGTTTGCGACGGCGTTGCGTTGGAATTGGTTCCATCGCCAAATTGCGACGCGTTTGCGACTATATATATTCCGTCGCCAACTTGCGACGGATTTGCGACAGAATATCTTGCGGGCGATTTGCGACGGATATGGTTCCGTCGCAAACTTGCGATGGATAAAGCCGTCGCAAATTCCGGCGCAAACTTGCGACGGAAACTATTCCGTCGCAAAGTTGCGATGGATATTTTCCGTCGCAAATTTGCGACGGAATAGTTTCCGTCGCAAGTTATTTTTTTTTTTAATTTTTTTTTTTTAATTTTTCAATTATAAAATTAATTTTTATTTTTATTTTTAATGATAAAAAAATTAAATTATAAAAGCAATAATTAAATTAAATAAAAATTTAATTCAAATATCATTTAAAAACATAAAAATATTCATTAAAAAAAACAATAAAACATAAACTAAAATTCATCTGATGGTCCCGATCCACCGACTCCGCCATCATTCGGTCCGCTGGGTTCGCCTTGCTCCTCTTCTTGACGGATACTGTCCAACATCGCCTTGAGCACCGGATCCGTGTTGCCCAAGTGGTCGAACATCTTATCGAACGCAGCAACCTTACGCTCATTTGCAGCCAATTTCTCTTTCAATTGAGCAACCTCGTAGGGATCCGGTAGCTGACTCGAAGTGGAACTGCAAACATATCCGCTCCCAATATCAATTTGGGACTGAAGAGAACCAACCCCCCGAATCTTCCCCTTTCTACGGGGAGCGGACTGAAAACAAAAACAAAGAAACATTGAAATTATGAAATCAACAATATACATAAGAATTAAAATAATTTAAACTAAAAAATATGATACAAATTTACCTCAATAAAAAGCTTGTTCTTCACGGCCACAGAAGAAGCAGAAGCGGAGCTTTCGGGATCATCATTCTGAGACAACTCTTCTAGTTGTGAGTGAACGGTGTTGTAGAGCTCCTCAGAATCCTCGTCCATGAATGTCCCATCCGGCCTCCGCTTTGCATAAACGAGAACCTCCAGCAAATCCGTCTCTGAATCCCCTCGTTCCTCGGCCTAAAAAAAAAATGTTTGATTTGATAAAGATGATGAGAAATTAATGAACTAACTATAAGATTTAAAAAAATTAATTAGAAAAAAAAACTTACAAGCATTCGGGCGCGGGCTGCATATCCAGTTCGGCCGGATCGATGAGTAGAATTTTTGCTCTTCCCACGGGCGGACTTACCGCTGTCACTCCTTTTCTGGTGATCAGGAGTCAACCATGCCGCAACCATCCGATCCCACACATCCTGCTCCCAGTGAGGTGGCTTGGCATCATCTCCCTTCGCCAACCACTGCTGCTTCTTCCGATATGCCATATCGGGCAACCGATCATGGACTTTGGCGCAGAACTCCTCGTAAACCCGAGGGGTAAAGCCCGATTCCCAATGGTACTTGTGCTTGAAAAAAAAAACAAAAAACAATAATATAATGCATGTTAGTGATCCGCAAAAAGGAAAAAAAAATTTTTTTAAATAAATAAGAATCAAATTAAACTTACCGCAAAAGTACCGAACCAGCGTTTGAGAGAGGGTTCCTTTACTTCCCTCCACTTGGTATAAGGATCTTGGTAATCCTTTTCAAAGACATCCGTCACCGCAGAAGCGACGGAGGAATCCGTGAACCTGAAAAAGAAAACAATACCCTTTAACTTTAAAAAATGTACAATAACAAATACAACAAAAGTAATAAAAATTAAAAAACAAAATTACCATTTAGTTCTCGGCGGGCGGTCTGGATGAAGATGATCACGGAGGCGATCATGACCAGGCTCCTCTAAAACGCCCCTAATCTCCGCATAGAAAGGGGCTAGAGCGGCCTGATGGGCAGCCCGATATTGGGCCGACGGTCTCGGTGGGGACGGAGAGCGAGACCGGCCTCGCTGCTGCTCCTGCTCCAGCTCTCGTGCCGTAGAACAATAGGAACTACTAGCACGACCTCCGGAACGACCTCCTTGGGACCCACCTCCATGGGACCGAGCACGGGAACCCCCGGAGCCGCCGTGGGCCCCGGTCGCTCCCTGACTACGCTGGTAGTCCTGCAAAGAGTTTCGTCCCTCCATCTGCAAAATACAGAAAAAAATAAATGAAGAGTAACAACAATAATTATATATATAAAAATCAAAAATGCAATAATTATTAATTACTACTATACATTCCAAAAATAATTAATACTATACATTACTATTCCAAATATAATTTTAAAAATTATTCTAAAATTCCTAAAATTATTCTTAAATTCCAAAAATTATTCTAAAATTATTGTAAAAATTATTCTACAATTCCAAAAATTATTCTAAAATTCCAAAAATTATTCTAAAATTCTAAACCTAAACTAATAACACTCCAAATCTAATAATTAACACTATACATTATTATTCCAAAAATAATTCTAAAATTATTCTAAAATTATTGTAAAAATTATTCTAAAATTCCAAAAATTATTCTTAAATTCCAAAAAGTATTCTAAAATTATTCTAAAAATTATTCTAAAATTCCTAAAATTATTCTAAAATTCCAAAAATTATTCTAAAATTATTGTAAAAATTATTCTAAAATTCTAAACCTAAACTAATAACATTCCAAATCTAATAATTAATACTATACATTATTATTCCAAAAATAATTCTAAATTTATTCTAAAATTCCAAAAATTATTCTAAAATTATTCTAAAACTATTCTAAAATTCTAAACCTAAACTAATAACATTAAAATCTAATAATTAAAATTCTAACCTAGAAAATCGGCGGTGGTGGCTACAACTCGGCGGCGGCGGCGACGCGAGATGACGGCGGCGGCGGCGGCGTGAGATGACGGCGGCGGCGGCGCGAGATGACGGAGAAGCGAGAGACTACCGCGGAGAGACGAGGCCGGCGGAGAAGAGAAAGAGACTACGGTGGAGAAGGGCGAGAACGGATGGCCGACCGGGAAAGAATCCCGATCTGCTGCGGAGAGAAGAAGATCGGCCGCGGAGAAGAGAAAGGGGCGGGCGGAGAAGGCGATGCGGCGCGAGAAGGAAGCACCGGCGCGAGAAGGAATCAACGGCGCGAGAAAGCAGGCGGACCGGAGAAGAATCCCGATCTGCGGCGGAGAGAAGAAGCCCGGCCGCGAAGAAGAGAAACTAGGCGGCGCGAGAAGAGAAGGCAGCCGGAGGAGAAGAGAAGGCGGCCGGAGGAGAAGAGAATTCGGCGAGTCGGCGGCCGGCGGAGAAGATAAATCGGCGAGTCGGCGGTGGGTTGGAGAATTAGGGTTCGGGCGGTCGAGACAGAGAGAAGACGGTTTGAGGGGTTGGTTTGAGCGAAGCTCAAACCCGAGCGAAGCTCAAACCCGAGCGATGTCATATATATAAAAATTAAATTCCGTCGCAATTCCGTCGCAATATTGCGACGGAATTGCGACAGATTAAGAAATGAAAACCCTAACGTTGCGACGGAATTGCGAGGAATGGGGCACTTCCATCGCAATTCAGTCGTCACATTGCGTTGGAATTGCGACGGAAACAGAATTGGAAACCCTAACTTTGCGACGGAATTGCGAGGAAGGGGGCACTTCCATCGCAAGTTTTTCGCAATGTTGCGATGGAATTGCGACGGAAATAGAATTGGAAACCCTAACTTTGCGACGGAATTGCGATGGAATATAAGGTTTAGGGTTTAGGGTTTAGAGATTTGACTACAGTGTAATAAGGGTTTTACATATTCAATATATATGCTTATTAGTAGATGAATTTGAATATGAATATAGATATTGAACATTCATACGTATATCTATATATATATGATCGATGTTCCAACAAAACCGTTTGTAATGTTATATACGTTGTAAGAGTCACTGAGCTTGATATGTACGGAGTTCAAGGTAAACCTATTTTATTTAGTAAAATACTTTTAGGGTTGAATAGTATAGTGCACAATAAGATTATATTACCCAAAACCCTTGTTATATGAAAATAGGAAACCCTAAACCCTAAAACTTATGCAATCCATCGCAACTCCGTCGCAAAATTGCGACGGAATTGCGATGGAGTATAAATTTTTTTGGTTTCCATCGCAACTCCGTCGCAAATTTTAGAATCCGTCGCAATTCCGTCGCAACTATGCGACGGAATTGCGACGGATTCTAAAATTTAATATTCCATCGCAATTCCGTCGCAAATTCCTCCCCTTTTTCTTCGGCACGCCTCTTAAATTCATCAGCTTTCATCTCTAAATCACAAACCTGAGCTTCCGCTGCTTCAACCACTTTAGCCCTTTCTTCAAGTGCAAAGCTTTTTCTTTCCAACTCAGACTCGTTCGACTCTAATTCCCTGAACCTCTTCTCCACTTCTCATTCCGCTGATTTCAGATGATCCATATAAACCAAAGAGTTATAAGGCAAGTATACAGAAGGATCATATTTCTGTATGCTGAGAGCGAGGAAAAAAATGGTGGATAAAAAATGCTGCAAATCAAATTCCTTTCATCTTCTCGCCATTTGTCTCAATTAAGATGAAACTTTCCACCCAAGTTCCAATCAATTCTGGTCCTCTTAGACATCAGCACACAATCTTTCGGTGCTTTCTCAATGTTGAATGACGAGTACGAGAAAGCACGGAAAGATTGTGTGCTGATGTCTAAGAGGACCAGAATTGATTGGAACTTGGGTGGAAAGTTTCATCTTAATTGAGACAAATGGCGAGAAGATGAAAGGAATTTGATTTGCAGCATTTTTTATCCACCATTTTCTTCCTCGCTCTCAGCATACAGAAATATGATCCTTCTGTATACTTGCCTTATAACTCTTTGGTTTATATGGATCATCTGAAATCAGCGGAATGAGAAGTGGAGAAGAGGTTCAGGGAATTAGAGTCGAACGAGTCTGAGTTGGAAAGAAAAAGCTTTGCACTTGAAGAAAGGGCTAAAGTGGTTGAAGCAGCGGAAGCTCAGGTTTGTGATTTAGAGATGAAAGCTGATGAATTTAAGAGGCGTGCCGAAGAAAAAGGGGAGGAATTTGCAATTTAGGTAGACAAAATCAAAACAACTTAAAATACAAAACAACTAAAAATACAAAGAAAAACATCAAAATTAATCATCAAAGTCATTTTCATCGTCATTTTCATCATTTTCAGCAGATACGTAAGAGTTTTCACTGTGCTCCCGTTCGTCTTCATCAGTCGCAGACTCTTCGAATTCATCGGCTTCTCCATCTTCAGTTGAATCGTCAACGACGTCTTCAACTTCTCTGTTCTCGGGGTCGACGTGTATGATATTTTCAGTGGATTCGATCGGGTTTGAAACTTCTGCAACTCTGTCATGCTGCATTGCCACTTCATCGTCTAAACCATATACGTAACCTCTTGGATTGACCTTTATGACCGATAACCAAGTCTCCCGTCTTTGCCTAACCCGAGGATAAGGAATAAAACACACTTGCTCTGCCTGCGATGCAAGGATGAAGGGTTCGAACTTGGAATATTTCCGGGTTGCATTTACATCGGTGACACCTACCGTCTCGTTTCTGCGAACCCCTCGATTTGGTGTCGGATCATACCAATCACATTTGAACATAATACATTTCAAGTTGATAACTCCTGGGTATGTGACCTCGATGATCTCTTGCAAAACTCCATAGAATTCTGTTTCGCCCGGGACATGAATACCATAATTTGCTGTCGACTTCCTCATGCCATGCCTGTACGTATGGAAAATGTACCCGCGAGTACAGTACATTGGTGCTGTAGTGATCTTTCCTATTGGAGAGTTCACAATCTCACGCACCCACAGCGGTATTGGTTCGGGATGATAGCCCTCTCTCACCTATATAAAAAAATGGTACAATCACAAACATTAATTAATAATATATAGTGTTAGGTTATAGTTTATATATGACTAATTTGAATGAATTAAGAGCACTTACATAGAATTTTAACCATCCAGCAAAGTGACATTCTTTATAAATCTCATACTCATGCTCTTGTAAATCAGGGTATGTTTGGCGGGAAAGATTATCAAATATCCTGCACAAAAATCTCGGGTTATATATATGTGTATATATATATATATATAAACGAATGATCAATTAACTAATTTACCTCTCAAATTGGCGCAGTTCATCCAGATTACGCAATATGTAATTGTGAGCCGCATTCAAATCTTCACGCCTCCACGATTTTTCCTTCAACTTTCCAGAAAGTCGGCCTATTTCTTTGAAGATGCAGGGGACATCATGCCTATAAACAGGTGCAACGCCTCCATCATCGTATCGTTTCGTACCTGTTCTTCTCGTTCTCACTTTTGGACTAAAATAGTAAGACGCGAAGTTAGATGTCTCCTCTGTCAAACTTCCTTGGACGATGGATCCCTCAACTTTTGCTAGGTTTTTAGCCTTTCCCTTCAAGTGTCCCATAAAACGCTCGAACGGATACATCCATCTGAATTGCACAGGCCCCCCGAGATCCGCCTCATATGGCAAATGTACCGGTAAGTGTTCCATAACGTCGAAGAATGAGGGAGGGAAGATTTTCTCCATGTTACATAACAAGACAGCAATGTTTGCTTTTAACTTCTCTACCCCGTCTTCTGTCAGTGTTCGCGTGCAAAGATCTCGGAAAAATGCCCCAATACCAGCAATTGCTTCGTGGACATGAGACGGCAATAGTTCTTCAAATGCAAACGGTAGTAGTCGCTGCATGAAAACATGGCAATCGTGGCTCTTCATACCAGAAAATTTTTGTCCTTGCTCTATACATCGCGAGAATTTGGAAACATATCCATCCGGAAATTTGACATCTGAGGCCACCCAATCAAATAGAGCTCTCTTCGCATCTGCAGACAATCGAAAACTTGGAACTGGCTGTTGGCCGTCATCAGTAATCTCCAACTCCTCTCTTTCGCATATGTCTGCTAAGTCCAGCCTCGATTTCCTATTGTCTTTACTTCTCCCTTGGACATTCAAAATGGTATGCATGATGTTATCAAAAAAATTCTTTTCGATATGCATAACGTCAAGATTATGTCGCAACAGGTGATCCTTCCAATATGGGAGTTCCCAGAATATACTCTTTTTGTGCCAATTGTGTGCTTGTCCATATCCGTCAGGCATGTTTGCAGTACAATGCCAATTGCCCCCACATTTGCATGTCTCTTCACCACCATAATGATCTATCTCATCAAGCAACTCCTGTCCTGAAAGATAATCCGGAGGGGGATCGCGTTTGCTTTTATTCTTCGTAAATAAAACTCTGTTCTTTCGGTACCTGTGATAGATAGGAAGAAAACGACGGTGACAATCAAACCAACAAATTTATTCTTTGTAAATAAAACCCTGTTCTTTCGGTACCTGTGATTGGGAGGAAGAAAACGACGGTGACAATCAAACCAACAAGGTTTTCTTCCATGCCTCAGCTGAAATGCTTCTGTCCTACCCAAACAGTGTGGACACGATAGTCTTCCGTGCGTAGTCCACCCTGACAACATTCCATACGCTGGAAAGTCGCTAATCGTCCACAATAAAACTGCGTGCATGATGAAGTTTTGTTGCTGCGAGTAATCAAATGTGCAGACTCCAGAATACCACAGTTGTTTCAACTCGTCAATCAAAGGTTGCAGAAATACATCTAAGGATCGCTTCGGATGCTTAGGACCTGGCACTAAAATAGTTAAGAACAAAAATTCTCGGCGCATGCACATTGTCGGCGGAAGATTGTATGGCGTCAGTATGACGGGCCATAGCGAATATTGTCTCCCTGACATACCAAATGGAGCAAATCCGTCTGTGCACAATCCTAGGTAAACATTCCTGGACTCATTAGCAAAGTCTGAATGTACCGTCTGAAAGTGTTTCCACGCCTTTGCATCTGAGGGATGTGTTATCTCTCCATGATGTGTGGAATGTTCTGCATGCCATCTCATTAACGCTGACGTCGTTTCCGATTGGTATAACCGTTTCAATCTTTCAGTGATTGGCAAGTACCACATACGTTGGTAAGGGACCCGCCTCCTTCCTGTAGTGGGTTTGTATCTCGGCTTCCGACAAAATCGACATTCCTGCAGCTTATCATCATCTTTCCAGAAAATCATGCAATTGTCAATGCATACGTCAATCATTTCATAGGGTAACCCAAGACCCGCAACCAACTTCTGTATTTCATAGTAATTACCAGCAGAAATATTATCTTCCGGTAAATACTCTTGAAATAGTTCAGCCCACTTATCCATGTTACTTTCGCTGCTGTTATCTTCACTTTTAATTGTCATCATCCTAGCTGCTAGTGACAATCTAGAAAGTCCCTCTCTACACCCATCGTAAAGTGGTTGGTTTGCAGCATCTAACATATCATAAAACTTCTGTGCTTCCATGTTGGGTTCTTCCGACATTGTTTCCACAGGATAATCAGCAGGAGCATGTGTAGTTTCATGAAATGCATCTGTAACCATATCATGAAACCTATTCCCTTGCTGATACCCAATATCATTTTCCACTATATCAGGATCATGACCATAATAATCATAACTACCGTAGTTATAATTTTGTTCCTCAACCCCACGACTCGAACCACTAGTTCCCGCATCATGATGAGTAGTATTATACTGATTTTCCCCATGAAAATACCATACATAATAGTTTGGTACAAATCCTCTACTAAATACATGTATTTTAGCAGTATCAACAGCGACATATTTCTTGTTCTTACATCTGGGACAGGGACAAAATATTTTACCAGTTTGCAATGCCTGTGGTTGATTTTTTGCTTGGTTAAAGAATCCATGTAATCCTTCAACAAACTCCCCCGTCACTTCGCCGCTCCCCGGATCTCTTTGATTATACATCCAGCTTCGTAACTCATATATACTCATTTTTTTTAGTTTTTTTTTTTTTTTTCTTTCTTCTTTCTTTTTTTTTTTCTCTTCCTTCTCGTTTGGTTTTTTTTTTTGGGTGGATTGTAAAACTCACAACGTTGGCTATTTATAGAAGAAGGATTTTTAATTGCGACGGATTTGCGACGGATTTGCGATGGATATTTTGCGACGTAATTGCGACGGATTTGATTTTGCGACGGAATTACGACTATCTTGCGACGGATTTGCGACGGCTTTGCGACGGAAATATTCCGTCGCAAAAGTTAGGTAAACTTCGTTTAGCACGTGCTTACCTAACCGGTCGCATGTCGGCCAACTACTTTTCGTCGCAAATCCGTCGCAAATTTGCGACGGATTTGCGACGGAACACTTTGCGACGAAAAAAATGTAACCGCAAAGTCGTCGCAAACTTGCGAAGGTATCTTTCTTCGCAATTCCATCGCAAATTTGCGACGGAATTGCGATCAAGTCTTCTGAAGTCGCAATTCCGTCGCAAGACGTTCGCACAATTGCGACGGAATTAATTCCGTCGCAAAGTTGCGATGGAGTTGCGACGATTGCTTATTCCGTCGCAACACCGTCGCAAATCCATCGTAACTTTGCGACGGAATTAATTCCGTCGCAAAGTTCCGTCGCAAATACGCTGTTTTCTTGTAGTGAAATCACCATATAGGTAAAATATTTGATACCCGTGGGTATCAGATAATACCAGAACCGAACCGATACCCGATCGGATATCCAAATTACCCGAATGGATATTGTGGATTATTTTTGGTATTATAAAAAAAAAAAAAATTAGGTTTTTTTGGTTTTTTATTATTTTTGGTATAAAACAAATCACCCGATGGGTAAAATTTTTGATACCCATGGATATTATATAATACTAGAACCGAACCGATACCCTATCAGATATTCAAATTACCCGAATAGGTATTATGGATTATTTTTGATATTATATATATATATATTTTTGTTTTTTCTGACCAAAAAGTTTTAGGTTTTTCAGATTTTTTTGGGTTTTCAGATATATTTCCATTTTTTTTTTTAACCTGATCAATTAACATATTTGATTTTTGGTTTAACTGAACCATCAGTTTGTTTTAAGTTATTCTATTCTTGTATCCAAACAGTTTTATCTATTATTCTTATATCCAAACAGTTTCTCTTTTATCCTTGTATCCAAATATTATTAAAATGTACTTCTCAATTAATAGTAGTACTAGTAGAGGACCCGCGCGTTTGCGCGGTGGTACGTTATGTTTTTATCAAAAAAAAAAAATAGTAGTAGTGTAGGGATACATTTTTTTTTATCTTTTCAGTTTAATTTAGTTTAGGTTATTTCTGTTAGATTCATTATATTTCTGCTATGAGGGAGTAGATCTGAGACTTTTAACCCATATCCAAAAATCCAAACCGAATTGATCCACAATACCCGTATCCGATTGATTTTGGGTATAAAACAAATCACCAGATGTGTAAAATATTTGATATCCGTGGGTATCAGATAATACCAGAACCGATTCGATACCCGATCGGGTACCCAAATTACCTGAATGGATATTGTGGATTATTTTTGATATTATAAATATTTTTTTTTAGGTTTTTTGGATTTTTTTTTATTTTGGGTATAAAACAAATCACCCGATGGGTAAAATATTTGATACTCGTGGGTATCCTATAATACCATAACCGAATCGATATCCTATCGGATACCCAAATTACCCGAATAAGTATTATGGATCCCAAATTACCCGAATAAGTATTATGGATTATTATATATATATATATATATATCTATTTGTTTTTTCTGATAATTTTTTTTAGGTTTTTCGGATTTTTTTGGGCTTTCGGATATATTTCCATTTTTTTTACCTAATTAATTAACATATACGATTTTTGGTTTGACTGAACCATTGGTTTGTTTTAAGTTATTATTCTTGTATCCAAACAGTTTTATCTCTTTTTCTTATATCCAAACAACTTTTTTCTCTTATCCTTGTATCCAAACATTATTAAAATGTACTTCTCAATTAATAGTAGTATAGATATATAGATAGATAGATTGGAAAACACGAGGTTTGATTTTGGGTGGTAACAAGTAACAGTAAGATACAGAGATTATTGTTGCAACACCTACTTTGATCAAGCACTTGAGTTCTTCCTCCATCTCTCAGATTGCGTTTTTTTTTTTTCTTTTTTTCTTTTTGCAGTTGCAATTTTTTGGCAATAACTATAAATGAAGTCATTAATAATAATAAATAATTAGAACTGTTTTAATGCCTCTGTGTAATAGGCTTTATAACATAGTTTTGGCGTGTATAGAAAGTAATCCGAACCGAATGTAGAAGATATTAGCTGCATGTGGTTTAACAGGTGGGCATGTGATGTTTTGCTTCTTATTTGCATCTATGACCGTCCTACGTACGCCTTTGAACACATTTCGAAGAACTAGAGTTGGAAATTTGTATTCGAGAAATAACTTTCTTAGGAGAGTTGTATTGGAAGTAATTATTATTTTTAGTTTTTTATACTAATTTTTAAATGGTTTTTTATTTTATTTTTTAGCATCTTGAAGTGAAATAGTACTTCTATTTATGTGCAATGGAATTGTATTGTGATCAATGAGAAACACATCAAGTCTTATATTCACTTTTACGCAATTGATGTATTAATTGCAACTGTACGCGATGCAGCTTATGCGTTATGATACACGTAATAGCAGATACAGGCTAGAAGGATCCATATTATTCAATTAGTCTAACATAAGGTGCATTTGGTTTAATTTGAGGACAAGAAACCCTACTTTTCTGGTACCATTTGTTCCCGATAGATCATCTCGTGGTTCTCTGTGAGAACGTACGTGCCTGCTTTGCTTCTGCTACAACTTCACTGAAGAATCTGGTGTCGACAAATAAAAGCACACGAGTCTTATGTGCGTCGTTGGTGGTTCCCATGTCTTCGATTGTTCCTCTCTTTCCAAATGTGATAAATAGTTGCTTGTAAGACGTACTTGATCAGGAATACTTTCCGTGAAACTAAAATCAGAATTGGATATGAGAGTAATAAGCCGAGTCTAATCAATTGTCTACTTTTCTTCAATGAACGTAATTGTCTAGCTCTCGTAGCTCAGTTGGTTAGAGCACCCGTTTAGTAAGCGGGAGGTCTTGAGTTCGACTCTCAACGAGAGAAGGCCGTCCCTGTATATTTCCGATGTCGTCCAGCGGTTAGGATATCTGGCTTTCACCCAGGGGACCCGGGTTCGATTTCCGGCATCGGAGCTTTTTTTTTTTCTTTTTTTCTAAGAGGCTTAGTAAATAATTAAATATTAGTATTTATTTTTAAAAGAGGCTCTTATTTTTGGTTTAGCTATTTCGTTTCTATAAATCGGACTTGGTTTGTCAAACTGTTAACTTATGTCAATTGATGAGGACTGATGTGGTGATTAAAGATGCACTTGCACATAGAGCATCTCCAACCCACCCAGCCCTATTTCTCACTTTTATTGCTATTTTATAGTTAATTTTACTTCTAACCCAACCCCATTTTCGACTTTAAAATGGAAAAATGCTATATTTTTCTCCAAATATGGGATAATCTCATTTTCATTTTTATTTGAATTTTTTTAAGAAATACATCTCTTGTAATGTAAATTTCTCTCTATTTGTTCTTAAAAAATTGCAATATGTGAATTACATTTTTTGTTTATGTCGAAGCTCGCAGCCACTAAAAAAAACACTTCCAATGGTGAGAGATTTGCAGGAGTATATAATGAATTACATCGACACAATACTAACACCTTTATTTTAGTGTAATTACATTATACTATAATTTTAAATTCTGAAAAAATAGTAAACCAATTATGGTGGCAAATGTGTTCATAAAGACTCTCATTTTTCTCTTTCTTCTCTTTAATTAGCTTTATCAAATTTTTAACCAATCAGGATTTAAATTTTTAAAGTGACTTTTAAAAAAGAACTAATGGGAGAAAACGGAGTAAAGTTAGAACGACTGACTTAAAAACTCCACAGTGGCTAAACTCCAATCGGATTGTTTTTCCGATTCTTTGAAGGTAAACCCTTTCGATTAGTCTTGATCTGAATACTAAAACATCTCCGCCGCTAATTCTCCAGCATCCGGTGAGTTTCGTTTTCTTTTATGTTTTTATTCCCTTTCTTCTGTACTCGATAGGGTTTGTTTGCGAGTCCTTGTTATTTCTGATTCTTTGCTATTTCGTTTCTATAAATCGGACATGGTTTGTCAAACTGTTAACTTATGTCAATTGATCAGGACAGATGTGGTGATTAAGGTTGCACTTGCACCTTAGACAGCTAAAACTCAATTGTTGACAGATTTCGTAGGTTTAGTCCTATTTATAACTAATATCTCAATAAGAAATGCATAATTGCGTATTGTATACTCTTTGTATCCGAAGTGTAATGGTATTTTTAGTTTAAAAACTAGTTTGTGTAGTATCTCAGGGTAATTATTTTTCTCTTAAAAACTTATACTATTTAAATCGACGATTTTTTTTATCAAGAAAATACCACATCGATGATTGGGCTAGACCTAGATTTTTACTATAATCATGACCATTATGACGACTAGAAGCAGGCAAATTGTACTACCCACCACCATGAATGCTCTGTTTTCCAAGTTCCCGACCTTTCCTCTTCCTTTAGCGAGATAATTTCTCGTAAACCAAAAAATAGTAATATAGTAATGATAATCTTCAAAAACAAAAATAATGAATAATGTAAAATGTAAAATGCCAAAAATTATAGTTTATGCATGCAAAGTGATATCGTCGTTTCATATGCCAGTCTATATATACTCCTTCTGTTCCTTAATATTTGATGTTTAAGATTTTTCTTTTGTTTCTTATTATTTGATGTTCAAAATTTTTAAGGTTACTTTTTATTAATAAATGCTACTTTTTCCAAACTTCAAGAAAAAATAATTAAAAGTAATTGAATACTTGAATTACTATTGGTTAATACTATTAAAAAAGTAGTTGATATAAAAAGAAAAATCATTAATAATAAAACATTAAATGATTCTTAATATTTGTGAAAAACCTTAAACATCAAATATAGTGGAACAGAGGGAGTATTAAACTTTAAAAAATTACTACAGAGAAAATCGAAATCTATTAACAATATTTTCTTGGAAATTGTTGAAATTACATATCACTTCCCAATTCTGTTCGACGTTTCGCCTGCGACTTCTTTTAAGTAGACCAAACTGTTGGTTCAGTTTTTTTCTTAGTCTTCGTCTTCATTTCGTTTTGTTGATTTTTTTCATCAGTGCTTTTGTCGAATTGCCTCCTACTTATCATTCTATTGAGTTTGCCTTGTAAGCCAAGTTACGTCTCTATGTGGCTATGACCTGCAACGAAATACGAACATAACTAACGTTTTTCTTTGCTATTATGTTGCAGAAAGATTCTGTTACATGGAGAGGGAAAAGAAGGTAAGTCTGATTAATCAAGTCTTCTCTTGGTCAGTCCAATATATTCTCAACAAAGACATCTTCAAGGAAGAGATAAAGACGATACCAGACAAGTTTAGCTCCGTCGATGAATACCTAAAGTGCTTTGCTCCTCATCTACTTGAGGAAACACGAACAGAGTTGTCCTCAAGCTTGGGATCTTTGTCTAAATCTCCTGTCTTTTACATACGTTCCATGGTGGCTAGGAACATAGTATTACCGAGAAGAACATCAAACAGTTTCAACGTAGTGATGAGAGTTAATACAGATGGAAATAGAGCAATTTATGAGCCGAAATGTGGAGATCTCATTGCTCTCACAGAAGCAGGAAAGCCAAAAGGCGTTAATGACTTGAACCCACTGGTTCTTGCATATGTATTCTCTGTTGAAGATGAGCTAAATTTCTCTGTTCAATTGTCCAAATCCATATCCATTGATGAGAGATTTTCATTTCGTTCCGGTGTTTTTCTAATGACTTTAACCACAAACACTCGTATCTGGAAAGCATTGCACAACCGTGATACAAACTTGAGTCTCATCAAGAGCGTCCTTCAAGCCAATACCACGGTATGTAATGAAAATAACATTTGTCTATAGCATTTTGGTGGCCTAAGTGTTTCTTTGGTATATTGAGAAAATATGTTGGCCTAAGTGTTTCTTTGGTATATTGGCCTAAGTTTTTCTTGAGTTAAAAACTATATTTCATAGATTCAGAAATAACGTTCATTGTCTATAGTATTATACTAAATACTATGTAATATGTAATTCTTTTAAAAACGTTTCAATTTTTTCATTCGCCTTATGTCCCAAAACTCTAGACACAATGTGGAGTAATTTGGTTATTCTTGCATTTCAGGATACAGAGCACTCTGTTTCTTCTTCTAGGAATTGGGATAATGATGTATTGCATATGATACGTTCGGCGAATTTGAACTCTTCTCAAGAATCTGCAATTATGGGTTGCTTGGAGACAAGGAATCTCTGTGACAAGACTAGTGTGAAACTGATATGGGGACCACCTGGTACTGGCAAAACAAAGACGGTCGCTACTCTTCTCTTTGCCCTTCTCAGGCTAAGTTGCAAAACAGTTGTGTGTGCTCCTACAAACACGGCTGTGGTAGAAGTTGCATCAAGGCTCTTGGCTTTGTTTAGGGAATCTTCTTCATCAGAAAATTCTACTTATGGGCTAGGGAACATTGTTTTAGCCGGAAACCGAGTCAGAATGGGGATAGACAGCAAGAACAGTCATCTCCTCGACGTGTTTCTTGATCATCGCATGAGTAGATTGAGCGAACTGTTATTCTCATTGTCTGGATGGGAACAGAGTTTGAATCCAGTCATAGATTTTCTTGAGAAGTCAGAGTCTAGTTACAAGAACTATCTCTTCTTGAGTGAAAGAAGGGAGAAACAAGAAAGTGAAAACAATAAAAGCATTCTTACATCATTTGGAGAGTTTGTCAAGAAAATGTTTTTGGTCTTGAAAATGTGTTTGGGCTTTAGTGAAGAGTTGGAGCAGAGGGAGAAAGAAGCTAAGAAGAAGAAAGAAAAAATTCTTACATATGGAGAGTTTGTAAAGAAAAAGTTTAATAGGTTAAGTGAAGAACTGGAGGAAGCTATAAACCATATTGTGGAACATATGGTGGATTTGTACACGCATCTGCCCAAGTCGTTGATATCATCTAATGATGTGAAGAAAATGATCAAAGCCCGCAAAGCTCTTCAGCATGCTACATATTTCCTCAGGGAGAATTCTTCAAAACATGATTTCAAGATTACAAGCTTCATATTCGACTGCCTTCAGCCTCTACGTTTGCTTCCAAAACGTTTTGAGATTCCAAACTTGTTGGGAAACGAGGATAAACAGAGATATTGCCTGCAAAATGCACACATAATCTTTTGCACTGCCTCGGGTGCTGCTGAAATGACCGTGGAAAGGACAGGATCCATAGAACTTCTTGTAGTTGACGAGGCGGCTCAGCTTAAAGAATGTGAATCAGTTGCTGCATTGCAACTTCAGGGCCTGCGTCATGCTGTGCTGATAGGAGATGAGTTTCAGCTACCAGCAATGGTGCAAAGCGAGGTATCTCTTTTGTCTTGTACAAAACAATATACAAGCTTAAACATTTTATGCAAATCATTTAAGTTGATTTTAGTATACATTTAAACGCCTAAAGCAAAGAGAAAGAGAACATTCTATATGTGTTTGGCGTTTGCAATATATTGTTTAGAAAAGTTCAAAGATATTTATAGTTTAAAAATGAAGATTTTTTTTTTTTTAATGCAAACGTAGAAATTGTGTTTGATACAGTCTTTGTGTAAATCCATGCAGGTATGTGAGAAGGCCAAATTTGGGAGAAGCTTGTTTGAGAGATTGGTTTTGCTTGGCCACAAGAAACATTTGCTTAATGTTCAATACCGTATGCATCCCACTATAAGTCGTTTCCCAAACATGGAGTTATATAATGGGAAGATCTCTGATGCTGCGAATGTTAAAGAAAGCAACTTTCAAAAGAGGTTTCTTCAAGGAAACATGTTTGGTTCTTTCTCGTTTATCAACGTGGGACTTGGGAAAGAAGAGTTTGGTGATGGACATAGTCCTAGGAACATGGTTGAAGTTGCTGTGGTTTCTCAAATCATATGCAATCTCCACAAAGGTATTATATATTGATCGTAGATTCGTAATTAAGTTGATATACTCATTCCATTTCAGTTCGTAAAATGTTTTAGGCTTAATTAAAAACAACTTAGCCAATGATAATATATACTTAGCCAAATAATCAACTTAGGAGTAGAGAATATATATATATATATATATATTTTTTTTTTTTTAAGGCAAATCACTTTTTTTTTGTATAGAAATTTGAAAAACAAAATTTATCTTGTAAAATGAAACAGAGGAAACAGAGGTTTCTTAAACTTTGCAATTTTCCTAATTTATTATACAGTTTCAAGTGAGAGGAAGACGAAGATGAGCGTTGGGGTTATTTCACCATATAAAGGTCAAATTAGAGCAATCCAAGAGAAGATCGGAGTTAAGTCAGATGATCTTTTCACTTTGAATGTTCGATCCGTTGATGGGTTTCAAGGAGGAGAAGAAGACGTTATTATCATATCAACCGTCAGAAGTAACGGTAATGGAAAAGTAGGGTTTCTCAGTAATCGTCAAAGAGCCAACGTAGCACTCACTCGTGCAAGGCACTGTTTATGGGTGATTGGGAATGGGACAACCTTGGCTTTGAGTGGTACGATTTGGACAAAGCTCATAAGGGAATCAAGGAGACGTAAATGTTTCTATGATGCTGCTGATGACAATAATCTAAGAGATGCTATGAATGATGCTTTGCTCAAGGTCGACATGACTGATGTGTTTTCGAGTTTTAAATCACTTTCGCTCAGGAAAGAGAGAATAAATGGTTGGTAGGTCTTTTAACTCATTTCAGAGATCTTTATTTATGTAACTATGTTATTTTCCAGTGTGAGTTGTCTGAACTGTGATATTTATGGATGGATTCTTTCTTGAAATGAATTCTTGCTAAACAAGTAATTAAATCTTTTGATGTATTTTGTAGTTGACATTAAGTATTTCATGTGATACGTTAAAAAAAAACGAATTTATATTTTCTTATAAACAAAACTTATGTGTGCTTAAATCATATCGTAAGATGAAATGAAAACAATTATCATATCATAAACAAACATGACATGATGTAATAGACATGCACACATACGAAATAGAGTCTTCAAAGAGTGTGTACCAAATGAGTCTTTTCTAATGAAGAGATTATCTTTTACAAGACAGGCATCCAATGGCCTCATGGTATTATTAGAACTTACTTGTGTTTTCTTTTTCTTAAAACTTTTACTTCATAAAAAAATCTTAACTTTAACCTTTTTCCCCTGATGGTTTAGAGCCTTGAGGGCATTCCTCCGGCGACGACCAAAGTTTCTCCGGTGATGTAAGAGGAATCATCTGATGCTAAGAAAGCTGCTGCGGCAGCCATGTCTTCCGTTGTTCCCAGCCTGTTAAGCAGAGTCTTCTCTTCAATGCCTTCCCTCTAAATTAAGCACACCACAACAAATTCTCTGTTATTATTATTCCATCACTTGAGATGCAATAATAACAGTTCCAATCTCAACAACATTACCACTTGGGAGTTTCCGGTGATGAAAGAAGCAAAGTGTGTGGGCACGAAACCTGGAGCAACCGCATTCACACGAGTGTCCGGACCCATCTCAGCAGCAAGAGCCTGAAACATGATGTTCAATGTCATACATCATCAACATCAATATCATCAACATTCAGGCATGAGATGGCGGAGACACTTAAAACATACCTTGGTTAGTCCGAGAAGAGCTGTCTTAGTGACCCCATACATAGCCATGGCTCCTTGTGGTGAAAATCCAGCAATTGAAGTTATGAAGATAATCGAAGAACCCTTCTCTAGGTGAGGAGCTACATCCTAGTAAAAATAAAATACAGAGGAGTCTAAATCTGATCTATTTAACAGTTTAATATGTTTTGCATCATTGTGACTGTTGTAGACTGATATTACAAAGGAAAGCTTTTACCTGAAGGAGAAGAATAGATGCTTTAACATTGATTTCCCAAAGCTTGTCAAGAACAGCTTCTTCGCTCGACAAGATTGGGTCTGTAGATGGATTCGCAGCTGCGTTACATACAACGATATCTATCTTCCCATATTTCTGAAACCAAACAGAGAAAGACAATTGTAATCTCTCACAAGCGTGGGGAAGTGTGAGAGCTTGAAGCAACACAAAAATTCACAAGCAAGCAGCTTCTTGGTCATATAGAGACGTTCACAGTCATTTTTGACACATAGAATCATCAGTTCACGTTTTTGCAGTGAAGTAAAAGCTAATCATAAGATCTCTCTCTCTTTACCTGAACAGTCTTTTCGACAAGATTCCGGCGATGCTGAGCATTGGAAACATGGCAGACGATTCCATATGCATCAATCCCTTTTGATTTGAGTTTTGCTACTGCCTCCTCAACATTTGCCTGCACAGATAATCATGGATTGTGAGGAGAAGAAGCAAAATCCCAAACTCTGAAATTGCGATGATTCACTTCACCAGCAACAAACTGAAATTCCGACTTCCGATTCATCGTCGATTTTGGTATAATAGCAAATCCGTAACAAATTAAAATCCAAAAATTTCAGCAATTGCAAACAAAATCCCCAATAACACAAGCTACATAAGAAGCAAAATTACAAAGATCCGTCACTTAGAAGGTCGAGAAAATCTTCAATTCATCGATTTTGTTCAAAATCATAAGAAATAAATTGGGGAGATGGTGGAAACCTGCTTGCGAGAAGAGACGACGACGGAAGCGCCTTCGAGGCCGAAACGCTCAATGATACCGAAACCAATCCCTTGCGTCGAAGCCGTCACTATCGCTACCTTTCCTTCCAATCTTCTCGGTATCTTCTTCTCCATTTCTATCTTTCTTCTTCTTCTCCGTCTCTTTCTCTCTCTCTCTCTCTCTCTCTCTCTCTCTAAGTTACGTTTGAAGCGTAATCATTTGACTGTACTAACCTCAATACTCTGCACTTTTTCAGTATTTTACTCTTGGTTCATGTTAGTATAGACTATAGTGTTTATAGATAAGCTTATGTTAGCATACTTGGCTAATGTTAGCATAGAAAAATGTTAGAAAATAACATGATCGTGACCGTGTCAAGCTAATTTTAGATTTGAGTCATATGACAGATGTAAAAACCTTTTACCCTTTGACAACTAGATTTTTGTTTTTTGAATGTTATGACAACTAGATTTAGAGAATAATGACGACATAAATATAAAAACGTATACTTTTTTTTTTTTTTGGCTCAACATCAAAATTATCATTTAACCAACGAGATTACAAAGTCATTAGACCACATCAGACTTTTAACCAAATACAATGCTCCGTCTAATAACACCCTGGATCACTAGCTGGATCCAACGCTATCAGACCAAGAGTCACTATATTTTTTAACCACTACGAGATAAATTTCACACCACAACCCGGAGTAAAATCATCTCTTAGACAGTCTAATTCTACCCGATGACACGAAAACACCTACTAACCGAGAAGAGACAAATCCTATCAAGAATCTCCAATCAAAACCAATCTATTAGGCCCATAATATCAGAGTGAAAGAGCTTGTCCTAATAGCTTCTACGCGAAACATTACCAAAAAAAAAAATAGCTTCTACGCGAAAAGCGCATATTCCGAAAGGATTTACTATCGGCTTTCACTGTTCCGGTCCTAAGCCAAAAAACGGACAAAACATCCGAATGACACTCAGCCTGGCAAGACAAACCATAACCGGTCAACCCGCTAACCAGGAATAGATCGAGAAAAACAAACCCTAGATCTAAGAAGATAGCCGCCGCCATGGACAGATCCGCCGTCGATCTAAAATATGAGCGCCGCCATGGACAGTTCCGCCACTCCACGGGAAGAGGACCTCCGCCGTGAACAGTAATCTGACATGAAAGCACCGCCGTCAAGCCACCGTGGGGGAGAGGAGGGTAAAAGACTTCGCCGGACTCTGATTTGTCAGCTTCAGATCTGATCAAACAACGTATACTTAGATTAAAGAGGAATGCAGATTTGAAAAATTAGGTAATATTAATACTTACTTTATTTTCCAGTAAAATTAAGGGAAATATGTATTACAATTACTTATCTTATAAGAAAAAATTTTAATTACTCAATCGAAAAAGTATAACATGTTCAAATATTGTATACCATATTAATAGTTGGAATTACATTTTTTGTTTTTTTAGTTATCATGTATATAGTATGATACGTAGTTTTATTTATCTATTATTTACAAAAGCACGATAAAAATTATAGTATTCAATTATTGATATTTCATATAGTCATCTTGAGCAACATCAGTGAACCGATCACACATGTTGTCATCAAAAGCAGTAGTGTAAAGATAAACAAAACAAATTATGTGTCGAAAACACTGTATCAATGAGTTAGAATCTAGAGGTACATCAGAAACATCAGAGGTGACATATTTGATGTGAATACATGGAGAAAATTACGCCAAAGAGCCAAAAACATTGAACGAGAAAGAGAGAAGTCCAGAAAACAATGTTAAGGATATATGAACAAAAAGCAGAGAAGAGAATAAAACAAAGGTTTGGAAGAGAAAAAGGAGTTGGGAAAAAACATTTATCTCTATTATCCTATGTTCAAAATATCGCTTCTCGCTAATTATTCGGTCGGGTAGCGATTAGCGATTTTTCATAAAATCGTTAATAATACGGGGATTAACCGGGGCGAAATTTTAGGTTTATTTTAATATATTTTTAAACATTTAATATATAAAATAACACATTAGTATGAAAATCATATATTTCCAACCTAGATTAAATATTTTTTCAAATTCACATATACTACGTAAGACAAAAATAGTCAAGGTTTGTGTTTAGAAGATAAATCCCAAAATTGATTTGTTGAAAACTATTAATCACATATTTTTTTGGTTAAAATAACTCTAAAAAGAATGAACTTTTATTTTTGGATCGAATTTTACAATCAATTATCAACTGAGCCAATAAGATTTCAGAAAAGTATAAATTTGACCTACGATTTATAGAATTAATTGGCGATTATTATAATTAATCGGGCAAAATCGGAATCGCTACAGTTACCACCCTTGGAGCGATTAATCGAACGATTAATCGGAAAAATCGGGGATTTTTAGAACATAGCTATTATCTACTTAGATAAAAACAAGTGATTTTAAGTTATATACCTCAATAATGAAGAAATTTAATTTCAGAGGTGTAATAATTTAAATTAGATTGGTAGGGAGAGAGAAATCAATATAAACCCAAAATATCCTTCTTCATTTTATATAATTACAGAAAATGCCATTAACGTAAACACTGTTTATTCTCTTGTGTAACAAGTCGGTAACACTATTCATTAGTCATACAACCACCTATCAACACTGTTCATTTAAATCACCGATCACTATTTATCATTAAGTTACATGTAACTTTAGCAAATAACTATTTGGTTATCATACTAATTAATATGATATCACGTTAACTCAGTTACTATATTATTCAAAGTATTAAAAATTAAAATTAAAAAATTAAATTCTCTTAAAAACTCGGACAATATTGTTAACTTAGTTTTGTTAACACGTTATATCAAAATGTTAACATGTTAACGATAATATGTTAACAATATCATGCTAATTTTAGTAGATAACTATTTGATTATCATGATATCACGTTAAATCGGTTATCATACTATCCAAAGTACAAAGATTAAAATTAAAATCATAAATTCTCTTACAAATCTGGTTAATAGTGTTAACTTATTTATTGTTAACACATTATATCAAAATGTTAACATGTCAACAATAAACCCTAATCCCTAAACCCTAAACCCTAAACCCATATATAATTTAAATTATTGTTAACACATTATATCAAAATGTTAACATGCCAACAATAATATCTAATATTTAACGTGTTAAGACAACTAAGTTAACACTGTTATTTCTCTATAATATTTTAATTTATACATAATAATATAATATTGATCCATGATAACAAAAAAAATTAACAGTATAACAATGTTACATTAAGTCTGAACCAAACAAAAATCTCATCCATCTAGATCTATCTCAACTCTACCACCGATTTCTTGATCACCACCGCCACCAAAATCAGCTGCATCAACACCACCATCATCAACAGTGTCACGACCACTGTGACACAGTTATCGTTATCGCATTTCATCAACGTCACGGAGATCATCATCATCATTGTCATCATCACCACCACCACCATCATCGCCACCGTCATCAACGCCGTCATTCTTACCATCACAATTACCATCTTTCTTATATTTTTCTTCTCTTCTCTTTCTTCTTCCTTATTGTTTTTTCTCCACTGTCTTTATATTTTTTTCTTCTTTTCCGATGAAGGAATTCTATTTCACAGTGGAGTAGAGGGAGAGAAAGATAAAAACTAAAGTGAGGATCAAATGGTCATTGCATTCTAAACAGTACGTGAATAGTACGTGTCAGACAGAACACTTTCTTGTCGTTTAATTTAAGGGTTATTGAGGTCTATATCTTGCAATTGAGACAAAGATCATTGCCATGATGCACTTAATATTTGTTTCTTCTTCTTATCGTATATTGCAGTTACTCATAATTTAACATGATAAGAGTCTAAGAGTCTAAAGACAATTTAGAAAGTAAGCATGATAAATTGTAAAACCCTTTGAGCAGCTTTATTATGTAAATTGTGTTATAAGAGGGGAAAAAACTAATTACATAATATGGAAGATCAACTATTAAATAGATATATATCTATACTATATAAAAGTTGAGGCTAAATGCTTCTAAGGGTGTCCACATCAGCTTTTAATTTTTTTTTAACCAATTAAATTATGCCAAATCAGCATCTCTAAAATTAAGAAATTTTCCAAATTTTAAACAACCAATAATATTTTTCTATATCATCATCTAAGATTAAGAAATTTTCCAAATTTTAGATTTGGAATATCGATAGATATAAGAAAAACATATATAAGTTTTTAGTAATACCAAAAATCTACTTAGATTTATATTAGGAAAATTTCTTAATTTAAGATAATGGTTTTAATTATATAAATAATCACTGAAATTTTTTAACAAATAAGAAAAAAACAAATCAATAAAGCATATATATATTTTATATATGGACACTCTAAATAACTTATGGATCGATATCAAAATAAAAAAAAAGCTTATGTTAAAATTAGTTTACAAATTACAACATAAAATTAATATTTTACAAGAGGAATGAAGCCATGTAGAATTTTAATTGTGGAGAATAATCTAGACAAATAAGAAAGAAAAAAAGTTGAAGAAAAAAACAGACACAAAGAAGAAGAGTAAGAAGATAAAACCGAGGAAGAGCCAAAACGAATATATTGAATTGCTAAGACAAAATAAAAACCAAAGAAGGCAAAGATGAATAAGAAAAAACCAGATAAAAAACTTGCGAAGAAAAATTTGAAGAGGAAATCGAATAAGAACGAAGGAGAAGAAATCAAACAAAAACAAAAAACTTGCAAATACCAATTTAAAGAGGAAAGCGAATAAGAACGAATGAGACGAAACCAAAAAAAAAAAGAATAAAAAGAAGCGTGAAGACGAAGAAAAGCAAACGCAAAGATGAGTGAAAATGAAGAAGAAACCATATAAGAGAATAGACAAAGAATAAATCAAAACAGAAAAGACTGAATAAGAATGAATCAAATAAAATTAAAAAAACATAAAAACAAGAACGAAGAAGAAAATGAAAAACAATGATATATGTCGATTAGTTTCTCTTCATTTTGGTTTTATAACCCTAGAAAACCTACCAAAATATTAGCTTATCTTCTAGCTTAAATTTGTTTATACGTACATTTTCATTTTTAAGTTTGGTTTGGTGTATCAGATAATGAAAATATGTTCTACATAAGATTAAAAAGATTTATGCTAAAATATGTACAAAAGCAATAGAGTGAAAAAAAATTAGAAAAGAGAATAACCAATACAAAGAAGAAGAAAACAAATCTAGCAAAACATTAGCATTTTCGATAGAAATAATTTATCATAGAAAAAACATAAGAATAAGAACCAAGAAGAACAAAGAGAAAAAGAAGTAAATGAAGAAAATGGAGGACGAAGATAGCAAAGAACAAAGTCGTAAAAAAACCAAAAAGATAAGGCAAGAGAAGGAAACCAAATAAAAAGATGAAACCGAAAAATAAAAAATTGACAGCTATGCGTAACTATATCTCTATGATCGCATAAATTAAATTATTTATATTATTCTTAGACATTGCTTATTACATGTGTGAATATGTAATTGTACCATCTCTAGCTTAATTTTGTTTCCGTGAATCTTTTTCATTTTTAAGTTTGATTGGGTGTATTAGATAGTTAAATTTTTACTCTACATAATATTAAATTAAAGAGAACTACAATAAAACTATTTATAAAAGGGATCAAGTCCTGGAGAATAATCAAGAAAAATAAAGAGAAGATGCTAAACAAAAGAAATATAGCAAACACCTAACAACTTCGGCCGTATGAACTAATCATAGAAAAAACGGAAGAACAAGAACCAAGACGAGGACAAAAATAAGAAGAAACAATAAAAAAAACGAAGACAATGATATTAAAGAACGAGGACAAAAGATAAACAAAATAATAACAAATTAAGATGAAGAAGGAGACCGAATAAGAAATTGTAAGGACAAATAACTGAAAATGAAAGAAGACGAGGAAGAGTAAAGATGAAGCAAAAAAAAATCAAATAAAGAGCGAAAATAAAGGAAAAAAAACTAAAAAACATGAAAAAAAAAAAAAAGAAATAAGAACATTAATTCACTACAATCAATCATGCTACTGACGAAAAATGCTTATGAATAAAAATATTTAATCAAATTATTAATACAGACCCGCGCGTAGCGCGGGTGAAAAACCTAGTATATTTAAAAATCTTCTCCTTAAGATTGGGGATCCATACTATTAACTCATAGAAATGTGTCTAAGACCGATTATGGTACAACTACTAGTATAACCGAGTTTGTGATGCTCCCACTAGGATAGAGTAATCCATAACGTTGATAATGATTAGTAGTTGATATGTAACTGCAATAAAGTTACACATAGAGTTAAGAAACACTAGTGATGACAACAATAAGAAATAATAGTAATCTGTATAATCCAACATTTGGGACGGTCTCAGGAACACTTGTAGAACGGTTTCTGAAAGGACTTTGGACAATATTCATGCTCTCTCAAAATTCAATTGAGCTTAAGCAAAATGGAATCCCATCTGACGACATGTGAAGATTACAGTCGATAAGATCAGCACAATATTTAAGGCCCTTAGGGTTATGGCAGGAAATGAAATGAGACGATTATCCGATTTTGACGCGATTTAATATGGTTTTATGATTTTGGCGAAAAATGAGCAAAAACTGTGATTTTCCGATTTTGATAAAATATTTGTCTTATCTAGTTGTCAAAGGGTAAAAGGTTTTTTGGGGAATAAAATGAGCAATTTCCATATATTAATAGCCAATGATGCGACTTTGGAGATAAGACAATTATTCACAATGCGCATGAAATGCTTGTTTGTTTCGATTCGGAATTCTCTTTTTTTACTGGCTGAGTTAAAGTCACTAAACAAAAACAGAAGTGTTTGCATTTGCAATTTTTGCATGGTGAAATATTAAATGGATCATTAATGTAGTTCAAAAATTTTGGTTATGTGTTTGTAAATAGGACAAAAACACACATTCTGTAAGGCTCCATGTGGTGGCACACCAGAATGCAATAAAGAATGCATACTTTTGTTGAATATCAAGATGATTCTCTCTCATCTTGGTTACAAACAAGAATGCATACTTTTGTTGAATATCAAGATGATTCTCTCTCTAAAATGAAAGTTGCCAAAAGATAGAATATAAAACAATAAACTAAAAGACGTGAATCCAAATATTTCATAAACCCTCTATAAACTTTTTTAATCATAGGGATTTCTGAATTTCTTCAAGAGATCTGGAATGTCGTGTCCAAGCATATCATCCACTGCTTGAATCATCTTAGGCTTCAATTTCTCGAATTTGTCAATGTTGTAGCCTCCCAATACTTCTTTGAAATGTTCCACACTAGGGAAATCTCCAGCCGGAAGATGATACTCTTGTTGCACCTGAGTTTTTTCACACATGTTAAAAATCGAAATAAGATTTCCATAATCTGAAATCAATACTGAAAAAGAGTCATCTGAAGAGGTGTGTGCAGTCTAACTTCTGCTTTGGTTTACTTTGTGGTTTACAACATGAAAGAATATTGCGTATGCTTTTCTACCAAACTTTATCTTACTTGGAACCATTCTCAAATTTAAATCCTTATCAGGCTATACAATATACATGATACAATTAGTCTAAGTAATTAGTTACTAACCTTTCCAAATTCTTCTTGGAGATTATCCATGAGACGTTGCTGAGCTTTGGATTTACCCATCATTGCTGGCATTTCCTTCTTAAGGTGACTCATTATGTATGCATTGATCTTCGCAGCTCTAGCTCGCTTCACAAACTCATTAATCTGCAAACAATCACACACACAAAACATGGCCACGTTTCTTTTTTCAAACTTCCCAAATTCTGAATATAGATTTTTGTTACATAGAGCTTTTGCTAAATTGTGACTTCATCAGAATAGTTACCTTTCTGTCACATGCTTTCTTGGGTATGTCCATCAAGTCTGCTAGAAGATCATTCTGCTCTTTCTCAAACAGTTCTTTCCCAATTGGTCCAACTACAGCTTCATTTATGGGTTTGTCATTGAAAGAACTGCACAAGAACAAACCAATTTAGTGTGTATCCAAATAAAAATTCAAACTAACGGTTTAGGAACTTGTATTCAAAAAACATACCCGATATAGACTCGTACAACCTCTGGTGTGTTGAGGACTTTGCCAAGCGACCACATCAAAGCTCCATACACTCTCATTAGCTAGTAAACAAAAAATTTGGATCAGCTCACCAAAGAGTAAAAGTTAAACCTTATGAATGGGGAAGGAAACAGATATCTTACTTGTTGAGTATCGACTTGGTCAGCTTTGTTTAAGACAACACGAATCTTGTCTTCGTTACCACGCAACGATGATATAACACGCTTGAACTCATCGCTGATGTCAAGCTTGTGTGGATCAAAAAGAAGAAGTATCATATCAGATTTAGATGCAAACCATGAGATGACACCAGTGAAGTCATAGCTTCTTTGCATCCTTTGTTTCTCTCCGGAAAGAACTCCAGGAGTGTCTACAAGAGTTATCTGGTCCAAAACCTACACACGCAGGAAAGCAAACTTCATATAAACGAACAGAAGAAACAATCAACAAGAGAAAGATAGAGAGTATGGAGGTGCATGATACTCACCGGATGTGGCATCTGAGAGCACTCGAATTTTGATAGGAAAGCACCTCCAAAACTTGTTAGCCCGTTGAATGGCATATCAGCTTGAACAGCCATTGTATTTCCAGGTATAGTTCGCTCATCTGGTCCACTCTATAAGAAAGTGAAATCATAAGTTTTCAGTTCAATGAGTACAACAAATAACTAGCAATCATTCAACTACAATAAGAATGAAGACACATCGACATACCATTGCAACCACAAATCTATCTGTTGTTGGCTCTGGGCCAATGTGAGCTCCTGATAACAAGAGGAAAGCGGTGATACATAAAATGAAGATTCCTCGTATTGCTAGGAGTTATAGAAAACGGAGTAAGTTACCTGGATATTCACATCCGAGCAAGTGTTTTATAAATGTTGTTTTCCCGGTCGAATATTGACCCAAAAGCATTACCATGGGTTTGGCATCAAAATCGCTATTAGTCTGCAAAATATATCAAAATAACAAACTGAGTTTCATTTCCCTTGGTGTTATAGATATATTCTGAAAAGGATGTTCACTCACCAGTACTGGGGATGCAAAATCATTGAAACGATAAGCGACTTCCAAAGGCTTTAGCTTTTCAGCGTACAGTCTTTTCAAACCATCAACAATTGTCACCACATTTACCTGTGGCTGGATATGAAAAAATGGCAGGATAATTGTCAGATCAACACGACATCCTATTTGGAAGATAACATTTGCAGCAATGTAGCAAATAGTACCCTACCTTCACAATGGATTTTGATTTGAACCAAGGATAGGGAGCTTTTGCCGTGACTTGTAGCTGGCTAACTACTGCAAGTTTTGACAGAAAATCAACAAAACCAAAAAAACAGCCATGAAAGAAGAAGAAATTCAGAAAGAACAATGTTGTCTAACCATTGTCTTCAACATCCGCATATGCTTTCGACGATTTCTGCTTCTTGAAGCAAATTAAAGATGATGATTAGATTACAAAAAGCAGATCATGTACAGATTTGCAAACAAAAAGGAGAAAGAGAAGGAGCCTTACAGATACCACGTTCTCCAATCCTTCCAGCACTGGGAGTTCCACACTCTTCATGTCAACTATAACAAAAAAAAAAATTATATACAATAATTAGCCAATTGCTATATCTAAGAACAGATTACGCTACTCGTAATGACAATCAAGCTCTTACTTTTTAATAAGATATACAGATTCATCTTAATTGTTCACTTACCCGAACCTTTCAGAAGATCTGAAGTAACCTCATGTCCCTCTTGTGCCAATGAGACGAGCTAAGCAAAATATAATCAATCGAGTAAGACTCATTTAACAGAATATTTCAAATTGGCAGATTAAGATATGTGTTCGATACAATCATATTCATACCTTCATCGCAGTGATGAACTCCGCCAAACCGAGATACCCCTGCCGCTTCGAATCCGCAACTGCCCAAACCTTTAAACAAATTTCAACTAATTCCAATCAGCTCTAGATTCTACACTTTCAAAATCCAAATCCATCATGTTCTCACAAGTTTTCGGATTAGGGATCATGAGAGAAAACGTTTCCAATGGATTCATGAAATCAGCAAATCAATCTTAACAAACAAAAATAGCAGCACAATACATAAGTCGTATCGATTCGTATGAATATAAACCTGTTTAAGTTCCTGGCGAGAAAGCTTTGACATCGCGAAGAACTTTGTAGCATCGTTCCCAGAAACACGACCGTCTCCATCTGAATTTTCAGAGAAGCGAAAAACAAAAATCAGAACGGAATCTCTACGCGAGACTAGTAAATCTAACTGAAAATAAAAAGGGGAAAAAACACTGGAACCTGAATCGGCGATGTTGAACCATTCCTTGTAGATCTTCTGATGCTCTTTCAAACAAGTACCGATCGAGATCGCCGAAGAAGTCTGCATTCCTGTGAGCTCTGAATTAGATATGCTTATTGAAGAGAGAGAGAAAGATAGAGAGAGAGAGAGAGAGAGAAGTTTCTGAAATTTGAAATGGAGACTGAGAATTGTTGAGAGAGAGAGCGTGGAGAAACGGATAGATATTTTCCAAAAAGGGCATTTTAACTGGTTTAGCGCTTGTCGAGCGGAAACATCATCCATTACGGCGTCGTTTTGTATATGATTTTAGTTGGACGACACGCTGTGTATCTTCTTAAGTTCAAACAACGTGAAGTTTATATTTATTAGTTAATTAAACGAGATTATGTATCATTATATTGCCGTCTAATGCAGATCAGATATATGTTTTTTCAACAGACAGACACGGAACAAACGGCTGTGATTTGGAATCCGAAAACATCTGTCTCATTAAATTTGAAAATTTGAATAAAACCGCCACTTTGCAAAATTCCAGCTATGAAAACTACTTGTTCATGTATTTTGCAAAGTGGGTTAGTTTGTAATTTCTTGTAACATTTCACTTTTTGGTATAAATTTGAACATTAAAGCAAAAAAAAAAAAAAAAAAAAATATTATGGTCACCCTTTTACATATCAAAAATTTGATAACCATACATAAATAAATATATAATACTACATTAATTAATATATATTAGCAACAAATAACCTCAGATAATGGGTAAATTAAAAGATAGTAAAACATTTTCTCCAACATTTACTATTTCGAATGGAATGACAATATAACCTTCACATTTACTCTTCATCTTTCTTTTTCCTTTCTTCACCGTTAAAGTAAACTCTTCCATAGAGAAAAAAAAATAGAATTACAGAAAAGAAAAGAAGAAGAAATAAGAAAAAAGAGGAGAAAAGAAAAATAGAAAAATAGAAAAATAGAAAAGTAGAAGAAGACTAATGGAAGATGGTGAAGATCATGATGTTTACGATAATGACCATGTTGGTAACAATGATAATAGCAAGGTGATAACATTGATGGTGGCAATAACGTTGCCCGAGGTGGTGAAATTAGTGGTGATAGACTGGTGATGGTGATAGCGAAGTGATAATGGCGGTGATGATGACGGTACCAATGCTGGAAGAGGATGATGACAATGTTATTATTGTTATCATGTTAACTTCTAATTGTGACTGACTGATAAGTATATGTTACCCGTTAACACAAATATTATAGGTATATTCATATTAGTTAACCTGATAATTGAATAGTTATCCCAGAATTATATTAGTTAGCATGGTAATTGAATAGTTATAGCAATATCATATTAGTTAGCATGATAATCGAATAGTTATTTTCATACCATTTTAGTTAACGTGATAATCAAATAGTTATCTATTAAAATCGTATATTGTTTTAAGTTTTCAGGTGATGAATGGTTTATTAATGAACAGTGTTACCGTGCAACTGATGAAAAATATCTCTGATATATAGCATCTTAAAATAATTTTTAGCAATGACACTATATGTAAATCATCACTCCTAAAAAACTAATTATCAAAGTATCTTTCTATATATCTAATTATACAACTATTGAGATATATTAGTTAAATTCTCCCTTAATTATATATATTCTCAAGGGAAATTGGAACAAATAACGAAAAAAATCAATAATTGACAAAGTAGCCATAAATAAAAAGTCGACCACAATATTTTATATATAATGTATTCAATGATATTACTATCTTGCAAATGCACACATATTTTTCTCTCTTACATATTGAATTGGTGTGTCTCAAGGGTTTTATGGATTTTGTTATAAATGCAAAAACATGTCAAAATCCAATATTATAGGAATAATAAAAAACAACATTGATAATACATTTTATAAATTTTTGAAAAAGAATGTATCCTTATCTTTAAATGTCAAAAATTAAAATTAAACAATAAATAACTTATTAGCTAAAGTAATTAACCCGCCAAAATAACTTATAAATAGCAATAAAGAACGCGCCAAAAGTTTAAATTGACTAATGGAACAATATATTGACCTCTGAATTTATAATTTCTTACCTAAAAACATATGACTAGTTTTTGTTTAGATTGAACTTTTTCATATAAATACATGAAGTCTTACAAGAAAAAAACATCAGTACTGAATAAAAAAACAATAGCAATGTTTATGCTCTAAAGTGGTTTCATCTCTCCCAAATCATTTTTTATAGATAAATGAACATGCCATCAAATGCCAGAAAAAAAAACTTACAACCCAAATTGGTTTATAACTTGAGGTGATGATCCGACAATAAAGAAATTTTTACAAATATTTCATCTGTTTACTTATTTGAGGTAAACAGATGAAGTTTATGTAAAAATACTTTATTGCCGGGTAATTTGAATGATGAGGATGAGATTTATACAACTGTGAGTGACAATGCAAGATTTATTTCTAACTTAATTGCAATTATGTTTTTTTTTAGCAAATTCTTATTCTATTCCAAATGATAATCATCAAAGACCAAAAGTTTATTTTTGACCACGTTTTATTACATGTAATACAAACACACATTTGTGAATTTGCTATTCTTAGAAAACATTCCACTGGTGAATCTCTTCTTCTACTGATATTTACGTTTAGTTTCTCTACCAAATAATTTCACACATTACTCAATATTAAGCTTTTGCATTTGATTTTTTTTCTTCACAATGGAACTATTTAAAACTAAATGTTCAATATATCAATTACGATTTACCTTTCAGCGAACCTTATAGTTCGAAGGAATTACAAAGAATGCCAGTGACGTGTATGACAACTAGCTTGATGTTCTGTAGAGTAGTTAGTAAGCACATGCATGTTCAAGAACAGAGAAGGAATTCAAGTTTTTGAGCAATAGCTTCTTATATGACTCTCGGTTTCAGGATACATGAGTTAGTAAGTTATATACATCGATAGCTCGTTGAACGAGATTGTAAGATTTTGCAACTATCTAATGTAATTTGATTGTAATTTTGTATGCTATTTATAAAATCCTGAGATCTATAGACGATAGTCAAATATATAGAAATAATAATAATTAAAGAATCAACAATTTTAGAGTTTAAAAAAAATAACATTCCAAAGCCGCCAATACGCAAAAGAAAAAAAAATACTAGATTTATTAGATGAATTGTAATTTTGTATGCTGTTTATAAAATCCTGAGATCTACACGTTGTATGTTGTTATACAAATTACGAGAAGATCATAAAACCATAGTTATACATTCACCCGAAATTTCGTCATTAAGACCAAACTTATAAAAAGAATAACAATTTCACACAATCAAAATATATATATCTCAAAAAGAAAGATCAAACATTGATATACATACATACATTATATACATATACATAGACGATCTACAAAAAAAAATGATGTTTAAATCGCCATTGTGGAAAAATCATTTCTGCCACTTATCTTGTTTTGTGTTCATGTGTTGTGAGAGAAACCAAGACACATTGATTTCGTCTCATGTTATGTTCACTGCCAAAAACCAAAAACATGAACATACTGTTTAGGTTATGTCAAAACAAAAGAAAATGATGAAACAAGAATATAGATGCTGAGAGTACCGATTCTTTTGAGCAGCCATAGAAGAAGAGCAAGCTCGAAGCTGAAGATCATACGCAACCATGTTTTGTCCACCAAGAATCCGTAAACAGTGATCCCCGTTTTGTTGTTTTCTAAATAGGTCACTTACATATATACAAGAAGAAATCGAAATAGTTAAAAAAGTGAAAAAAAGATTTACCACAATCATCGTCTCTAAATCATCAAGATTTCTTTACCTAGAGCTTGACGTTTCTCGAAAGAAATGGCATGAGCATAGATTGGATGTATCGAGGCATTGTCAAGATCACTGTCTCCTTCCCCTTCTTCATCATCATCAGACGACTGAATAACGTTACGACGACGGGATAAAATCGGGAAATGTTGTCTGGATGTTGGAAATTTAGGAGTTTCTCCATGATCATCAAGATCTTCAAACGTGTCCATAGTGGCGCAAACGTTCCACTTTGTAGCTATGCTCGCTAAAGATTGAGCTTTGTGAGTCATCTGTGTTGCACTTCTCAAGCATATGCATAGCCCTGACACTAAACTTATGGAGCATAACTGTCAAAAAAAAAAAAAAAAACAGAGACATTGATCAAAGATAATGTTCTAAAGATTTCACTTTTTTCTTTAGTTTCAAAACAAACTCAGCACAGTCAAGCATGTAAAGAGTGTTGTGTAAAAACAGAGACATTGATCAAGATAATGTTTCAAAGTTTTCACCTTTTTCTTTTAATTTCGAAAACAAAGTCAGCAAAATTAAGCATGTAAATGGCAAGAACAAGACTGAACAAATTCGAAATTCCTTACCGCGAGCTCGCCGACTTGATAGATATTGAAAGGAACACTAGCTCTAATGGTGGTAAGCAAGGCCATGAACTGAGTAGCAGTGACGAAAAACAGCGACAACAGAATAAACCTTCTGAAACGGTGACTGACAATCTTCAGCTCACGCCGGATCTTGAGATGCTCGGAGAGCGTGGAGCTAAAATCAGTGATCTCAGAGGCGAAGCAGCGTGCGAATTCATCGAGACGAAGAATCTGGAGGTGGCAGACGATTTGGTAGAAGATACAAGCAGTGATGAAGAGCGATGTACGGTAGAGCCAAGATGAGAGCTGAAGCGTGCAGGCTAAGACATGGCTCACCGTTGGATTGATGACGTAAGGGATTTGGTTCGAGCCTGAAGTGTACCACCAAATGCGATAGATTGCTTGAAGCGTTAACGATGGAAGGACGAAGATAGCTAGTAACTTCATTGATCTCTGCCACAAGAAAACAGAGCAGACGCATCAAAGAATGTATATAATATAGTTTTAAACAGAGGATATCATAAATTTTTGTCATATACAATATGATCCGTTCAACTAGACGAATGAAAAATCAAAACTTTCATGAAAATAAATTGAAAATTTTCACAGTTTTATAATTTATAAATAAAGTTTCTTAGATTTATTCCAAATATAAATAGAGTTTTTACCTGGATTTCGGATTCGTATTCGAGTCTAACTTTTTCGCTGACGTCTTTGAGCTTATCGAGGAAGAGGAATTTGCGGATACCGTAATTCTTAGACCAATCGGAGAGACTGACGAACGAGATTCCGGCGAAGATCGATAGAGATGATTGAACCAAGGCGTCGTACGGACGGCGGAGCTTGAAATCGCAATCGGCGCAGATTAGCACGAAGTGTGAGATCATTGGGACGATGACGGCGAGGAGGAAGAAGACGGACCAGGAAAGCATGGTTTTAAGTCGATTCGACTGATCGAACCAGAGAAGGAGTTTCGGAAACGAGAATTTCGTCGCCGGCGACTGCGACTCCGGCGGTTTGTGGATCGGGTCGGGTCGTTTGGATGATGATTCTTCCATCGGGTTGAGGGTAATTTTGGAATATTTAGACCGAACACGTTAATGTGTGAATACAATCTGAGAGGCTATATATTTGATCAGTGTGATCAGATATCAAATATTTCCAACCATTAACAATCTAAATAATTCGTTTGAAACTTAATACTTGATAAATTAATAAAATCTTTCGATTTTGAATTGGATTGGTATAAAATATAACACAATTTGATAAGATAATACGATAATAATATTTTGAAATTCCTATATAAAATATAGTCTCAATAATATTATAAATTAATAATATATATAATTAGAACATACTAAAATATAAATTAATGTTATTTACTTTTTTTTAAATTGAAATCTTTGAAACTCGTCTCTAATTTTTTTTATTGTATCCAAAATTCTTTTTTAGATGCAAAAAATTTGAAAAAAATAAAAATAATAATTTTACATATCAACAACATGTAATAAATGAAAAGTTATAAATTTTATAAATCTCAGGCACTCATATACAATATAGAAACTAAAAAAAAAACTTTAAACAATATGACAAGTACAAAAAAATGTAAATAATCAAGTAAATATAAAAATATTGAAGAAAAAATTGATAAAATATATTTTGTTAAAGAAAAGATAAAAAGTTAAAAAAATATAGAAAAACTTTTTATTTAACTAAAAAAACTACAACAAAATCTATTAATTAATAACTTTATAAATTAATAAAATATTTTTTTCATATAATATTAGGCTATATGTTATGTTGTCACATTTGACCCTCTTTTTCTTCGCCATGTGTCCTTCATTTTTATTTGAAATGGACAACTAGTTAGCCGACAACAAAAATATGTGAAACATACAATGGAGCCACATATCGTCAGAATTTATAGAATGATTATTGATTTATGATTTATGAATTTTGATATTTAAGGAATCTAACAGATTCTGTTGACTTTTGATTATAGACAAAACACAACACACGTCTCTTCCCAGCACATGGAATTATTTAAATTGAGGAAAAATTCTTTCTCGTCCCATCTATCATGTTCGTTATGTCGTTCCCATTCCGTATAGCCCTATCTTATCCCATTATATTTATTTCCGTCTTATCTTGTCTTATTTCGTTCCTTCCATTTCTTCTCGTTCTATTCCTAAAAATAATTAGGGTTAGGCGAAATTCCCGTCCGTCCCGTTCTATCCCACCTCATTCCGTTCCTTTTCATTTCGTCCTATTCTTTCCCATCCTATCCCCCGTCCAGTCCCATCATATCCCTTTCAGTTCCTTCCTGTCTTGTCCTGTCCCATCCCGTTCTTTTCGTTTCTTCCCGTCTCATCCCTGAATATAATTAGGAGTAGGCAAAATTCATGTCTTGTCCCATTCCGTTCGTTTTCATCCCGTCCCGTTCTTTCCCGACCCATCCTATTCTATTATGTTCCTTCCTGTCTTGTCATGTCCCATCCAATTCTTTTCGTTTCTTCCCGTCCTGTCCCTAAATATAATTAGGGGTAGGCGAAATTCTTGTCCCATCCCCTTATCTCGTCTCGTCACTTAATATAATAAGAGATAGCCAAAATTCTCTTCTTATCCCATTCGGTTTTTTCTCATCCCGTCCTGTCCGGTCTTGTCTCATTTCATCTCTAAATACTTTAAGAAAATCAGCATCCTTTCTATAATTTATTGATATTAGCTGATATATTTATTTGAAGGTAAACTATATAATTTGACGAAACTAAAATTACTAAATAATAGTTTTTTCGTAGATTTATACATAAAGTTTTTTTTTAAAATGACTTTTCATATTCCTATTAAACATATATTAATAAATGATAATAATTATGAGAATTAAAATATAAGAAGAAAAATTATAACAAATCAAATAAAGTGTGCTGATGTGTCAATTTTTTAGACTATCTATTTGCTGAGGTGGAGACCTAAGAAGAGAGTAGGTTTCATAGATTCACAAATCCTTTTCAATTGTGTGATATTGGATTAACAATTTGTAGTCATTCTTTTATACTACAAAGTGTTATTCAATTTACTGATTTATGAATTCTTACCATTTTTTCTGTCAAATTAATAGAACTAGTTTAATCCCCAGCAAATACTTTAAACTACTTCAACATCAATGATTTTTGCATTCATTCTCTTGCATTCTCTTAAATTCTATCATCCAATATCTCTAGAAATTTTTTTTGACATTTTTTTTCTTTCTGAAGAATGTTGCTTATTAATATTATTATATTGTTTTAGGGGAATTTGTGTGTTAAATATAGAAGCTTCTTCCTTGTTTGCATAAAGAGCCAACAGTAAATTTAGACCGAAAAAAACAAAAACAAGAAGCAAGTGAAGAGTCTCTAATAAGGAAAATAATCTCTTGTCAGGTTGAGGAACGAGGGATCAGAAACAGCCACCGCGGAAGAGCAAACATGGAAAAATATGATTCCGAGAGGAAACTCATTGTGTTCATCTCTCCATTGCATCCAACAAAACTCAGAGTCTTACCGTTTCCACTACATTCCCCTCCACCTCATTGTGAACCCTAGATTTCCCATTGCTTAAGTTAATAGATGCCAAAGATTCATACATCTCGCTCCACATATACATTGTATTACCATCAAAAGGGTTCATCATCACCGGAAAATCGATAAAACCTGAAGAAGATTGAGATACTAGTTGCCACTCACGGTTCTTTAGCCTCCATACACATAACTTGTGATCCACGTCTCCTCCATCATCTTTTTCTTCAGAGACAATGTTCATATACATGAGATCTCCTTGAGAAGTTGTGCAAGATCTTTTGAAATGTGGTACTATAGTTATCAATGATATACAAGTTTATTGATAATTTATTTATATGAATTCAATGACAGATTTAGTTATTACTATAGTTTCCTTTTATAGAAACACTACACTGTTGTAATTAAAAAATATAAGAAAATTAATAAAATAAGTAATATATAAATGTTATGTATTTAATAAATAAATTTAAACAAAAGCGATGCTTGTTAATTACCTAAACCAAATATAAAAAATTGTAATAGTTGTCCTAATTGAGAAAATTTATATTGATTTTGGCTTAAACATTTATGATTTTTAATTAAGGAAAAGATAATACCAGTCACCACTTAAATGATACTCTTATTATTTATGGAAAATAACAAACCAGTTCAATGAAAGACTACAACTTCAAATAACGAGACATCAAAAACCTTAGATGAGGTGTAAACAAATAGTAGCTTCATTAATCTCTAGCAAATCATCTACGAAACCATACCCTTTTTTTTGCTTTTAAAAAGTATTCAAATTATAGCAAAAGAAAAAGAAACAAACAAATTCTGTAACTCACTGTTTATATAGACAAGGCTGACTCCGGGTGCGGGATATATTCTTTAAATGATAATATAGATAAGAGGGAATTGCCAAAACTAGTGCACAATTTGATTTCAAATGCAAAAGTAGACCCTATATTGAGTTTAGAGCAAAACTAGTCTTATGGGCATGTACAATTACAAACTAGGCCCTTATGAACAAAGAAAAAACGGTTGCCTCAATCTCTGTTTTACCCTTTTTAAAGTCTATTTATGAAGTCTACGACGTTTTAGACTTCATCATGAAGTCTAATACGTATTCACAAATTAAATTTAATTTAGGAAATTATAGGAAATTGTGTTGATTAAAAAAATTATAAATAGATAAGATTAGAACATTTGGCATCCAAGAAAAATAAAATTGCATAAAAATGAATCCATTTAAATCAAGTAAGGGAAATTATGAAATTATGTTTGTGACCTATTTGAAGTCTAAATGTGAAGTCTAAATTTGAAGTCTAAATGTGAAGTCTACCAAATAACAAAATCTTAAATTTAAAGTTTAAAATCTATAAAAAATATTTAGGCTTCAAAAAATTATAAATAATCCAAATGAAGACAAATCCTATCTATGTAAAATAAAATTTCATGGAAATTAATCAATTTATAAGTTTTATGAGTAAACCAATCATCATCTTAGTGTTTGAGGTTCAATGTATAGGGTTTATGAGGGTGATTGTTTAGGTTTAGAGAATTTTGACATAAAAAAATGTTTGTGGTTTCTTTAACGATTTAAAGCTAATGAATTCATAGTTTATAATGTAAATTGTGATTATATATACATAATTGATGTTTTCTATAGCTTTGATCTCAAAAATTCGATTTAGGGTTTAGGGCAAGTTAGACTTCACAGATAGACTTCATAGTTAGACTTTTCTGTGAAGTCTATTATTCTAACATACGGGCGGGAAACGAAATATTTTGGGCGGGAAGGGCGGGAATCGAAATATTTTGGGCGATTAAAATTACAATTTATAGACTTCCCGATTAGACTTTGTACTTTAAGTCCGGTTATTTGAACAGAACCGGTCGTGGAAATTCAAATGTTGCGCTTAATTGGGTTTAACCAAATTAAACCGACCATAATCGTAAGTGAGGAAACCAAAATCAGGGTTTCTGTAACATCCCGGTTTGTGGAGAGACTTAAGAGAATTGATTTGGCTACCTATGTCAACAAAGTGCACTTACCTTTTCGGTCAAAGGCCCATAAGTAACTCCAGAGTTAAGCGTGCTTGGGCTGGAGTAGTGGAAGGATGGGTGACCTTCCGGGAAATGGTCTGCGGAACCGTGTAAGTGAGGCCAAAACACGGGGAAAGGTCGGGTGTTGATTGCAGGGATAGTAGACAAGTCTCTAAAGCCTCCCAAAAATAACGGACCGGCCGTCGGACAAAGGTGAGGCCCACGGGCCGAGAGAGGGCGTGGGTGACTCACCGGGATGGGCGGTCGGGGCGTTATAATTTGGTATCAGAGCCGAACCCAGACGTGAGTGTGGATTCAAGTGGAGTGGCCTTGACTCACACCGTCAGGGGGTGACGATCCAGGTGCGCAACGAGGACGTTGCGCTCAGTGAGTGGGGGTGAATTGTAACATCCCGGTTTGTGGAGAGACTTAAGAGAATTGATTTGGCTACCTATGTCAACAAAGTGCACTTACCTTTTCGGTCAAAGGCCCATAAGTAACTCCAGAGTTAAGCGTGCTTGGGCTGGAGTAGTGGAAGGATGGGTGACCTTCCGGGAAATGGTCTGCGGAACCGTGTAAGTGAGGCCAAAACACGGGGAAAGGTCGGGTGTTGATTGCAGGGATAGTAGACAAGTCTCTAAAGCCTCCCAAAAATAACGGACCGGCCGTCGGACAAAGGTGAGGCCCACGGGCCGAGAGAGGGCGTGGGTGACTCACCGGGATGGGCGGTCGGGGCGTTATAGTTTCACTTTCACATTTCACTTTCACATTTCACATTTCACTTTCACTTGCACAAACTCAAATCTGTTCCGTTCCGTTCTCTCTCTTTGTCGGATAGATTGCATGTTCTCCGCACACCATCGCCGTCGAAGACAGACAGTTCCACCATTCTCCGTCGACTTTTTCCCATTCCTCCTCTTCCGCCACCGTTGCTTGCCGCTGTGTAATCGAACGACCGTCGACTTTTCCCCTTCCTCCGTCGACTTTTCCCCTTCCTCCTCTCACCGCCGGTTAGTTATCTCTCTTTCATTTTGTTCTCTCTGTTTACCCCTTTCAAACCATCGACTAACCGATTGTAGATCTGTCGCAGGTCTTAGTTAGCCGCTTCTTGGTAATATCCGCCGCCGTTGCTGGCCCTCATAACCGCTAAGATTAAGGTAAAAGTCCATTGTTAAGGTTTAGTTAGCCGCTATTTGGCGGCGGTTGGATAGACGTCATATTTAGACTTCAAATTTAGACTTCTATTGTTAGGGTTTAGTTAGCGGCTCTTTGGCGGCGGTTGGATAGACGTCATATTTAGACTTTATATATAGACTTCAAATTTAGACTTCTATTGTTAGGGTTTAGTTAGCAGCTCTTTGGCGGCGGTTGGATAGACTACATATTTAGACTTAATCTTTAGTGTTTATATTTAGACTTCATTAATATTTAGACTTCAAATTTAGACTTCAAATTTAGACTTAATTAATATTTAGACCTCAAATTTAGACTTCATGTTTAGACTTCATGTTTAGACTTCATGTTTAGACTTCATGTTTAGACTTCATGTTTAGACTTCTAACTTCTCATCTGTTCACTATTTTTTCAGTATGGACGCTGTGACATTCCCTAGGAGGTTGTACACAGAAGGAGAAGAACCTGATTATGACCGCAGTGTTGTCTACTATAGCAAGAACACTGAGCTGTGGTCACAACTGCACACCATACTTGAAGATGAGTGGGATGAGCTTGAGAATTCCATGCTCGGACCCCTCTTCAAGTTCACGAAGATCAAGTTTAACTGGGCATCGAAAGTGGTACAGTGTATGCTCACTATGCAAGTGGCCTGCAAGAAGAAGTATGAGATATGGAGTGTCGTGGGTGCAGAGCCACTGCGTTTTTCTCTGAACGAGTTTGAACACATCACCGGGCTTAACTGCGAGTACAAAGAAGCGCTGACGAACCCAGAGACTGTGAACACAGAGGAGAGGAAAGAGTTCTGGTTGAAGCTTGGTGTGAATGAGAAGCTTGGTCCTAGCATTGACGATCTCGTAGCAGCGTGCAAGTGGGCTGGAGATTGGAGCAGAGAGGATAGGCTGAGGCTTGGTTATTTGGCCGTATACGCTGGCTTCATTGATGCTCACATCCGTTCCACTCATACACGAGTAGAACTGGCTAGTCAAGTTATGGACTTGGAGAAGTTTGAAAACTATCCCTGGGGGCGAGTAGCTTTCCAGACCCTCATCCAGTCTATAAAGGATGCAGACGTGTCCAAGCCATTCGCCCTCGAAGGCTTTGCTGAAGTCCTGCAAGTGTGGGCGTACCATGCTATGCCAAAATTCGGAGAAGAAAACGGTGCTCCGATGCCAAATAATCCTGAGCCACCGATTATAGCATTCAATGGAATCAGAGGGAAGAGATATGTTATCGGAACCATGAAGAAGCAGGTAATCCATTTGCCTTGTACTCGCCGCATATTAAACATATCCAAATAAAACTCATAACTTATCTGATAACTGTTTTGCAGGTGCTGTTCAATCACATGGTAATGGTGGACAGGGCAGACGTGTACCCACGTTGGGACAAGGATGTAGATGACGAGAAGGTGGACAACATCATCAAGGCATTGCTTGGGGAATTGGGTGGAGGATGGACTTGGAAACCAGCCGACTGGGTTAGAGAAGGGATACTCGTGGCTAAGAAGGCGAAGTCCCATAAGCCATTGAAGTCAGAGAAGTCTCATGGCAAAAGGAGTCTCTCTGATGAGGATGATGATTTTGAAGCGATAAGTACCAAAAGGGCTCGGACGGAGGCCTCTGGTGATGGCTGGAAAGGTCTTGAAGTGAAGATTGAAGAGCTTTTTAAAGACTTCACCAAAAAGCACTTCGAGGAGACGAGGAGGACTCAGGAAAAGATTCAACTCCTCACTACTCAAGTGGCGGTGTTAGGGAGGATTGTCAAGAAGCTTCGGCATCCTGCGGGTCAGGCTTCTAGGAAGTCCATTGAGGATTCTGAGAAGCCCAATGAGGAGCTGCAGAAGTCCAGTGAGGAGCTGCAGAAGTCCAGTGAGGAGCACCAGAGGTCCAGAGAGGAGCACCAGAAGTCCAATGAACCGGCGGAGGAGTCCACCGATGCTCCGGTTAGTACCGTTCATTCTCCACGTAATTCTAAAACTGGTCGTAAATGTGATGAGAAGAAATATGTGCGTAGGAGTAGTAGGTTGTGTGGGAAAACGAACAACTGAAACCTTTCTGTTTTACTAATGTATGAATCTATTTCAAGTGTTTTGCGTTGTACCGGATTTGCTTCCTTGATTCTTTGCAAGTAAGAAGGCAGATTCGCGTATCCTTCTTCAGCTGTTCCCCACACCAAGTCTTGGGCGTGTTTCAAAGCTCTATATGAAGCCGTATAGTCGAGCTTCATTCCAAACATCCTCCTCATAGAGTCTCTTATGTGTTGCGGCACAATTCCTTCAATGAGCCCTGTCCTATCAAGAAACAGCTTTCCAATATACTTCGTTGTACAACGTTTATGCTTACGTACTCGATCAGAAACAGAACATGTATGCGACTTCAAGTACTTTGTCACCCAAAAAGTATTGGGTTCCTTCTTTACAGCCGCTCTAAGCATCCATGCGCATCGAGCCACATTGCATTTGGCCACAAACACTTTTCTTGTAGACGCAGCTATCGTGAATGAGAATCTTGTCATCACCGCGGTCAAACGCAACTCAGTGATAAGTTCGTCCTTGCTATCAAAACTCTGGTGAACGTAAATATTGTCTTCCCAATGATCTATTCCTTTTCGATGACCCACACCACGCCCTAAAAGGCGGGGATCATCAAAAGGTATGTCAATGTCAACGTCTTCATCTTTAACTTTCCCATACTGACTGTAGTCCGCGCGTGTGTCATCATCGACTTCATAAGCTTTTTCCCTTACATCACGCTCATCACAACCCGACTCTTCAGACATTTCTTGTGGGTCCGCGCCCCAATCTTCATCTAACTCTTCGTCGAGCTCATCCTTCAACTCTTCGTCGAACTTTTCATCCAATTCTTCATCCATCCCTTTGCTAGAGACACAAAGTCGTAGACCATGAGTTCTACTTAGCTCGATCATGCTTTGGACTTGTCTGTCGTTTGTGACAAACATGGGCGGAGAATCAATACGCATTTGCTGAGTGAACGCTTCTGGTAATGGATATGATAATTCCACACGGTGTCCGATCTTGATCACCGAATAATCATCTAAAGCCATTTGAATAAGCTCATCATGTGTACAACCATCCCTCAGCGACAACATTCTACCTCCTTTCCGATAATCAACCTCAAAATGCCAAGAAAAATCGTCATTTCTCACCCATTCTCCATAAACAGACGCAATGTAAACCATTTTCTGCAAGAAAAAAGAAAACCAATCACGTTAGACTTCTGTGATAGACTTCAGTTTTAGACTTCACCGAGAAGTCTATATATTATTGTCTAATATTCAATTTTTACAAGAAAACCGTTTTCACAAAATATACAGCGAATAAGCAGGTAAAACTAACACACAAGCAACTAAACAGACTAACTCAACTAATTGTTCAAGAAAATCTTAAAAATTCGTTATATATTTTCCAAAAAAGCGTTTTCAAATAAAACTTTAAATATTAGACTTCACGAGGAAGTCTAAATGTTAGACTTCCCCGTGAAGTCTAATATACTAGTTTTGCAATTTTCCAAATTATGAATTTTTTGAGAAGTCTACACGTGAAGTCTACAGAAAAAAAAAGACTAGTTTTGCAATTGACCAAGCTTTGACTTTTTTCGTATAGACTTCATTATCGTGAATAGGCTTAAAAATGAAGTCTAACTAGAGAATGAAGTCTATCGGTGAAGTCTAAAATCGAAATTAGACTTCATAGGGATTAGTTTTGCAATTGATCGAATTTTTGAATTTAGAAAACAGACTTCATCGTGAAGTCTATTCCGACAAACGTTGACTATTAGACTTCACCAAGAAGTCTATCAAGAATTAGGCTTCAAAATGAAGTCTAAACCCAGTATTAGACTTTGAAGTGAAGTCTACAGAATTAATAGACTTCAGGGATAGACTTCACGTTAAAACAAACTACTGAATGTTTGCAAAACTAGTCTTTTTTCGAAGTAGACTTCACGGATAGACTTCACGTAAAAAATTTTGATTCTGTCAAATGCAAAACTAATCTTTTTCGAATAGACTTCATTCTGAAGCCTACACCATTTTTTTTGTTTTCAAAGGAAGATGTTTAGACTTCATTGTGAAGTCTATTCCCCAAAAATTTTGAAAAATCAATTGCAAAACTAGTTTGTTAGACTTCGTCATGAAGTCTAAAAACCTGCAAAAATATGAAATTCGCTCAGATCTACCGGAATTTTACCTTGCCGTGATCTGAAGTTTCGTTGACGGCCTAAAACTTCGATTTAGAGCTTCAGAAAACTTTCCCAACCGTTATAATGATCTCCCACGCCAAAAATGTGAAGATCTAAGAACATAAACTTTGAAAAGATGAAAATATGTGTTCTTGGGGTGAGAATGGAGAAGAAATTAAAGAAGACAAGTTTATAAGATGATATAATGAGTTTGTATACATGTTTGAAGAGTAAATCATGCATTCAAAGCTTCATTTCGGTTCAGAATGGTTGTTGGACGAATTGATGGTGATGGCATTTTCGTGAATAAATGAAGAAGATGAGGTTTCTTTGGACTTTTTATTTTCGATTTAGACTTCATATTTAGACTTCAAGGACGAAAGTAATGTCATTTTTGTTATTATCACAAATATGGTGAGGATAAAGAAGGAAGGAAAAAAGAGGGTATTAGTTTTGCATTTGACTTCAATTTGTGCACTACTTTTGAAAACAGCCCTATAGATAATGATAATGATAATATTCTTTATAATCACTGTTCATATATAATTCATATCCTACATTTTTCGTTTCTTTTAATAATTAACTTTATTATGATTAGGTTTTCCCGATCTCTTACTAATTTAAGAGAATAGTTAATTAAATAGTAATAATTGATTACCCCATTATTAGTTTTCATATCTACTAGATTTACACCCGCGCTACGCTGCGGGATTATTATTTTTGTTTTTATTTTCTACATAGCTTTAGCTACTTTCTATAAAAATCTAACTTCACTTATCTCAACTTTCGAATTCGGACATATCTAAACCTTTCTCGGTAAACTTTAGAAACCGGAGTTATCAATACCTTCTCTTCTACAACAACTGAATTCGGCGTATTAGTTTATTTTGTTTTCCATTTCGTGTGCTCTTTGTTACCCAAACTTTTTTTTTTCCGACCATATATATTATATTATAAAACAAATAATTAAATCAAATCGGACCAAAAATAATAATATACATATTTTTAAAAAAATTCGGCTTCTTTCATCTGAATTTGACAACAAACTTTGAATAGATAGCAAACATAATGAAATAGACAGTATATTAAAAGGAAGAATCGGACTATTGGCCAAAGTCCCTAACGTAAGCAAACAAATCTTAGTTTTTAGAGCACTTGTAAATGATTACGAAATAAAAATGGAAACTCAAGTCCAATGTTCTTTCCTTGTGGGCAAACAGAAAGCATCTTCACCAAATTATAGAACCTAATTTTTTTTTAAACTGTGGAACAGGCGTCCTCCATCATCTGGTAGCAACATGCGCACTTGGCAGAACACGCGTATGTTACCCTTTAGCTCCTGAAAATAGAATTTTTGCTTAATCCATATAAAGAAAGCTCTTGGAAGTTGTAAATGTTGCTAAATAAATTAAGGCAAGCAAGAATCACGACTGAAGTAGATGAGTGATACTTACTGTGACCCCTTAGTGTGGTAAGATTCTCCAGTATACTTGACTTTTCTATTTCAGCACGAGTGTGTGCCTTTTGAACTGCTTCAAGATCAGTCTGGAGTTTTGTGTTATACTGCTGCAAACTTGCGTTGTACTCTTGCAGCCTTTTGTACATATCCTCAAGCGACGTTACCTAGAAATGAAAAAAAAAACAAAAAAAAAACTTAACACAACAACCAAAAGATTATGCTATGTGCTACGAGAAGTGACAAAGAATGAACAACTAAACACAATAACGGAAAAAAATCTGCTGACCTTTTGCTTCACAGCCATTTTCTCTTCTTTGACTTTGCCAAGCTCTTCTCAGCTGCAACTCTACATTCCTTTTTTTTGTGGTTTTCAATTGCATCCTAATAGTCATAACCAATAAGGAGAAACAAAACTTGATAAAAGATTCTTTGGCAAATAAGCTGCTCAATGATAAAAGCAACATTTATCACTGCATCTTTTCTCTGCAGATTCCATAGAAGAACGAAGATTTTCCTTCTTCTAGACATGTGTTTCATCCACTTGTTAGAACCATGTAACGCAAACCTTAAGTCTTTTGATAATATCAGTCATTTGCTCAATCTTACCCTGTAATACATCAAAGAAACAAATGAAAAATATAACATGTTTTTTTCAATGAAATTTTTTTCTTAAATATCTTTCCTACCAGAATTAAACAATTGGATCTCAGTTAACAAACCTTAGTATCAAATTTTCCAGCTTTTGCTCTCTCGCTAAGCAAAGCCACATCTTTAGTAAATTCTACTTTACTATAATCCTCTGTGGTGCACACATCGCTGTTCGCAGTAACATCTTATCTGTTCACTGTCGTAAGCACTTGTCTTCTTTCATAAACATCTATTAGCTCTTTGAAAAACCAAACCGAAATATCTGGGCTTTCGGCCATCAATTCACCCATGATTTCTTCGACATTTACTTGCCTCAAATCCGAAACCAAGCGTCGAAAGTGATTCCCGTGGAGGGACTTAAATTAAAAATCGAAGGAGAGAAAGAAGCACACATTCTCGAAATCTCTGACGCTGATTTGACAGAGAATGAAATCGTTGAATCGGCGGAGAGCACAAAGCAAACATGTCTCAAACTCGAAATATCTGGCGCCGATCCAATTTGAAAGTGACAATTCTAAAATGATTGTGATGAATCAATAGAGTAAAGGAATCGATTGAAGAAGACTTTCGGAAGAAGAAGAACGAAATTTCATGGAAGGAGAAGAATGAAGTTAACCGGATTGAGTAGCTAACTGATTGGAAGTTAACCAGATTTAACGCGGTCAAACCGGGTAAAAACGTGGCAATTAAACCGAGAAAATTGCTGACTGGTATTATTTAGAATGTGTCTATTGGCTGTTTGTTTTAAATGATGTGTCAACTCCAGAAAGTTCAAAAAAGCTGATGTGTCAGCTGCTGGAGTAACACAATGAGTTTTTGTGTATTGAATTAACAATTAATTTATTTAATAGCCTTTTTTGTCTTAATCCGAGTACGTATTAGCAGTTTTGCTGATATTTTATTAAATAAAAGCCAAATTTATTAGATTTTGCTTTAACTCTCTAGCAATCTAGCCATTTTCTTATAAATACCTTCCTATCAAAAGCCAAACAAGCACACACAAAAAAAAAACTTCTAATCATAAGTTTATAACCAACCAAACATGAGCAAATCAAATTTGATCGTTTTTATTTCAGTGGTCGTTCTATTATCAATTCTCAATGCTAATATGGTGTGTAGCATGACCTGTGAAACAGCCAAAATTAAAAACGGTGATAGAATCATGTTTGAAAGATGTTAATCAGCCAACAAAGGATTGTTGCAATGCTATACTGCACGTACGCAAACAAGCAGAGACAACAGAAGCTCGTCGAGCCCTTTGCAAATGTTTCCATGACGTTATAGGATCACCTCCATATTCGAAACTTATAGACTTGCCTGAACGCTGCCACATTCATACGGGTGTGCAATTTGGCCCCAAATTCGATTGTGGAATGTATTGTAGATGTATTAAAACTTTAAATTATGTGGTTTGATAAAGAATTGTTAATTGCAAGTTGAGTCCTCCAATCAATATTTTGTTGTATTCTTATTTCTTATAACGGTTAAACCAAAATTATTTTCCTTTTACAAAGAAATTTAGTTTAGAACTAGTTTCTCTAATTTCTAATATAATATTTGTGCAGCATCAACCTCTGAAGCAAAGAAGAAATCGTAATGAGCAAGTGGCCAAGGAGATTAACATATGGCAGTTAATGTACTCTAGTTTTCCCAAAGAAATATGTCATGAATGAATATAATTATAATAAAGTAAAACAAAATAAAATCAGTTTTGATCTTGCCTCTTGGTTTAATCTTGTCAACAAACAAACAATAAAATCGATTTGAATTGGTCCAAAAAAAATAAAATAATTGATTTCAATGAATTATTTCACTCTTTTTTTTTTTTTGCATTGGCTTTACGCATTAGGCAATAGTTGAGAGAGGAATATTCTCTAAGATCCTTTCAACGTTCCTCAAAGAAGCAAAAACCTTTCTGAATCTCTATAAATAATTATCCACTTTTTTTCTGATAAATTTTCATTTCGAAAGCTCTCTTCGTTTCCGTTGTGACCATGACATTGGAGAGCTACGACGGCGATGTTCACACCGTACCACAATCGGAGAACTCACTGCCTAGGGCGATGGAGAGCGAGAAGGAGAGAGGCGGTGAGCTTTTCGTGCCGCCTCTTAACTTCGCTATGGTTGATAATGGAATATTCCGTTCAGGTTACCCTGAACCGGTCAGTTTCAGCTTCCTACAGTCTCTGCAACTCCGATCAATCATGTAATCTCCCTAATTTCATTCTGTTACTCCTCAATTTTGATACTTAATTAGGTCTGCTTCGTTTTGATCTCCGTCGACTTTTTTGGAAAATCGAAATACGAGCTATGGTTTATAGAGTTTTTGCTACTGTTTAGAGATATTGGATCTTATAAGAAATCCACAAATGCTTTTGAGATTTGTGAAATCCACAAATGTTGTTGTTTGTCTCTAATCTATTTGATTATTGTTTGACTCGGTATAGATATTTGTGCCCTGAGCCATATCCAGAGGTGAATAGAGAATTTGCAAAATCAAATGGGATCCAAGTTTTTCAATTTGGAATTGAAAGATGCAAGGTGAGATGTCTCTGGATAAGAATGGATCATAAGATTTCATCATCTATTTTGCCTGAGATCATATGATTCTTCTAGGCTCTTGCTTCTGTGCTTAGTTCTTGTGATGAGATAGAGCTATGCAGAGAATGATGAATAACATAATTCGATGCTTCTCTCTGTTTTTTCAGGAACCTTTTGTTAATATCCCAGACCAAGTAATCCGAGAAGCATTACAAGTAGTCCTAGGTACCATCTTTTTATCTCTCTAAAACATCATTTCATCATCAAATTCATCTAATCTTGACTTCTTGTTACCTTCTTTAAACCAGATACAGAGAATCATCCCGTCTTGATCCATTGCAAAAGTGGAAAGGTAAATTGAAACCCTCTCGGTACCATCTTTCGTTTATGATCGAAAAGAATCCTAATATCTTCTTCTCCCTCGGTCGCAATGCAGCATCGGACGGGGTGTCTTGTGGGTTGTGTGAGGAAGATACAGAGATGGTGTTTGTCTTCCATCTTCGACGAGTACCAGAGATTTGCAGCTTCGAAAGCTAGAATCTCAGACCAGAGGTTCATGGAGCTATTTGATATCTCCAATCTAAGGCACTCACCACTTACCTTCTCATGTTCCAAGAGGTATACGAATTGAACAACTATATACAATACAATACGTACAACTTTATGTGTTGGAATGCCATAAACAAGTTATAATAGTTTTATAAGTTTAGATTAAGAATGCTAGATTTTGATCATTCCAATAATATTAAAAAACTTTTATTCCAAAGTATAAATATATAATATGGATCGGATGGTACGAGACTCTCCTTTTTAAATGCTATATCATGTAGTACAAGTTTGTCGTCAAATCACCTATCCAAAATTCGAATCTCTTTGTTTGTTTTATATTACTGTACTAGGTGATAACCAAATATTTAATTAATTATTTTATTTTTATCAAACATAGTTAGTGTTTTTTTTACTCTCTTAAGATTCATTGGTGTGGGTTGATCATTTTAGTATTCACCAATGTGATTTTATAATTTATATAACTGTCCAACTGAATTGATTTGCATATATGAAATAAATTGAGGTCATGTGGATGTTTGTGGAAAGTCTTTGGTTGTTTTCAATATTTTAATTAGCGGGATGGAGTAACATATTTTCAATCATCTCTCTTTCCATTCGATCATAGTGTTATATGTCCATGCATTAAAGTAATTCATACAATCGGCTCGGCGTTGAGACATCGAAGACTTAAACAAATTGAACAATATAGCTATGCCTTCACAGACTTGTAGTGAGCAAATAAACACCAATAATGGGTATGTAACTTTTCTCCAAAGTAATAATTATAGTGTTAACAATCTTGTAAAACTGTACCCTTGGGTAAATAAATGGTATATTAGTTATGTATTAAAAGGTGACTAAAAAAGGAAAGAAACATCAGAGTACGCAAACAAATTAAAGTTTTAAAAGCCAAAAATTGAAGAACAAAAAATCAAAAATCCAGCGAAGCCTCTATCATGCATACACCAAAGGGTCTGTTTAGCATCGACGGGTGTTGATTGAAAGCCTGCATATATTTTTAAGAAGTTGGGTTCGTGTAAATAATTATCATAAGAGAGAGCAAGAGGATAACTTCTTCTTACATCATTTTGAATGTTTGTGATTCTGGAACTTAAAGATTATATTGAATTTGAGAACACTCTTAAATATTAGAGATCTGTGTAAAGCCACCTATATTTCAATAAAAACATGTACATATTATGTTAAATAAAACTGGACAACATCAGAACAAATAGTTGAGTAAAAAGAGTCATAGAAGTCATAAAAACACATGCAAAAAAAAGTTATAAATCTTTGGTGCTAGTAAACGTTTCACGAAATGAAGCATGATGCTCATAGTTGTAAGCTTTCTTATTATATAGGCATCACCAAATTACATGGTGCATTAACTCATATTTAATATAATGAATAAGACCATAATATACACTCCAAAATTATTTGGATCAATAAAACGTTATACTAATAAGTATATTGTAATCGTTAAACTCAATTATGGTATCATTAAGTGTATCTTCCGATTCTAGAAACAAAAGATTATGCGAACTGAATTCAAAATTCGGTAACATTTAATATGTTTAAATTATATAATTTATTAAAAAAACCTATAATTAAGGACAGATTCATAGGAAAATTTATGTAACAATTATATAATCGAATCTACTCATAATTAAATAACTCCCATATGGGCGCTATATTTGGGGTATATTGAAATATTAATTTAAAAATTTTACTAATATTTAGGATGTTATATTTGCGGTATGGAAAGTGAATTAAAAACATTTCAAGGCTTCAAGTGAAATTTGAATTCAAAAAGAATTGATTCGAAATTTAAAATAAGTTTGTGAACTAATATTTTTAAGTTCTTACCAAACCGAAAATAAAAAAAATTGTATCTAAACCAATGAAACACAATTCAACCGTAAAATTGTTTAAACAACCAGTTTTTTTTTTTTTTGGATTAATTATCAATGCGGAAGTTCTAAAAAAAAAATCAATAAATTAAATAATAAATATCAGTTCAACAAATAACCCAATAACCAATAAAATAAATAAACTCTATCAACCTAAACACCATGTTTGCTACATTATTAAAGCAATGAAAGTAGCAAACTAAAAATAACGCTGGTTCACTAGCCACATCAAAATATAAAGAATCAAAAGCCTATCATCCTCATCGTCTCTCGGTCTCAGTCCGCGGCGGCACATTCATGTTACCTGCATCACATTGGAATAGAGATGCGTAAATACTATCATAAATACTTAGCGAGTGGATCATCTTGCCTACAGGCCATGTACGTCAACCACCAGACAGTACATCAAACAACAATAGCAATAAACAGCAACAAACAAAGACAACAACTCGCAGCAACCAAGGTGTCGACCGACACCCCCACCGGTGTCAATCGATGCCCTGGTAAGGTGTCGACCGACACCACAAGGGTGTCGAACGACACTCAGCAACATCAGTGTCGACCGACACCCAACTGGTGTCGATCGACACTGCCCCGACGCTTCAACACCAAAAGCAACGAAACAGTGCGAAAAACAGCCAATAAACACGAATCAATGGGATTCAACCCCTATAAAGGAATCAAACAACGAAAATACGAAGAACAACTCAAGAACAACAACATAAACTCAAAACTCAAGAAATCTCTGGTGATAAACGGACCTACAGTCACGCACTCACCTTGAAAAGGATTAGAAAGAAAGAAAGGAAGATGAACAGCAACCCAAAGCCTCAGATCAAGCTTCCAACTTCAAAAACTCTCTGAAAATCGCCCCTCTCCTCTCTACAACAGTTCAAGTCTCGAAAACTGTGCCTTCTGCGCGGCCACAGCGCTTTTAATCGAGACCTAGGGCTTCCAAACCCTAAATCGGAACAAAACCAGCCGACTTAAATCGAACCAGTCAACTTTCCAATAACCGGTGTCGATCGACATCTTTCATTGGTGTCGGTCGACACCACTAGACCCAAACCAACAATTCACGCGCAATCGACTTAAACCGGAATTGATTTCTCAAACCGGTGTCGATCGACACTCCACTCTGGTGTCGATCGACACTAGATATTCAGAAGCTTTTTACACATTTTATTCGAGATGCTTGAACCTTAAACCGACTGCACAACAATCAAACAAGAACATGCACAGCTAATCTTCAATTCACACCTCAAAGAGCATGTGCAAGCTACTCCCGAACCCCTAATGTCGTCCAACACTACTTCCAAAACAACTTTTAGGTTCACGGATGTTTCAATTGTAAATATGAATCCCGCGATCAAATTTTTACCTAAACCAATGTGTATGGAATGGGATAATTTTAAAAGTCAATATTTGTTATGCATGTTTGTTAGAAAATTAATATTTTATGTATGACATACTTGAAGTACACAAATCCCACAATCCATTTTGTATTTGCACCAAGAAGAAGTTTACAATTATATATTGAGTATACAATTTTGTATGAAATTACATATTGAAAAAAATAATTATATTCAGATCAATTTAATTGCATGTTTTTTTAAAGTATGACTTTGTCATCCGCTTAAATTAATTCTTAAGTAACGGTTTGATTTTGTTAGAGATATATTATTGTTAGTAACTTAGAGGTTACAAATATATATATATATATATTTGTTAGAAATATGCTCACTAATCATATATATATATATACTGAAATAAACACTATGTATAAATATAGTTATTTTATGATTTTATTTGTAACCAAATAAGAACTATTAAAATCCATCGATTTTTTAAAAATATATGTAATGAGTTTGGTTAGTTATATTATGATTTTGGTTGTAACAAGATAAATAATGCAATGGCATGGTATTTAATTAGTCTAATAATCTTTATTTTAATTAATATTTGGCTTAAAAATGATTGTGGTGATAGACACCTTATCATGACAATTTGGTTAATAACATGACATAAATGTTATTTTTATAGTATTTTCTCTTTTAATATATTAGAGGTATACAAAATATCATAACGGAAACATACACAATAACAAGCAATTAGACATAATTTAATTTTGATTGAAAATTATCACCAGTTTAAAAATAATAATTAAATTTAAGGCCAATTTAGGTAGTAGTCTAATTTAGGAAACAATTAAGGAAATGACTATGATTACAAAAATGGTTAAAAAGAGGAAATGTCACCCTGGTACGAACTGATTTTATAAAATAAGGCGACATCTGCTAAAGTATTGTGCTATTATTCGAGATTTTTAGTAATTCAAGGTTCACCTAAAACAAAAGTTTGGGGTTGTTTATCTAATAATTAGTGCATATTGCCTATTGAAACGTATAACATATAAAAATTGGTCAAAATTGCTTACCAAATTAAATCTGTGTTATTAAATCCAATCGTAATTCTTAGGAAACCGAAAAAGCTTTTTAAACCCTGCGAGAGTCGCTCTCTTTCTCTCTTATCTCGGCTCTCTCAGTCTCTCTGTCTATAGGGTTCTTCAATGGCGGAGGTTGTTTTCGGAATCCATTCTTAATTTTTTTTCCTCGTAGTACTATTCTCTATCAGAGAATTTCTTTCGAGCGACTGTGACTGATTCGATAATGAGCGAACTCGGTCTCGAAACTCGCCAGCCTCAACCCGAGACACCACAGACGACGACATTTCTCGATTTGCTCCAACTCCAGATGGACGGCAACGATCGAACCAGGAGAAGGAAACGGTCTCTTAAGGAACGGCTAGGATTCAAACGAATCGGATGCTGCGGACCAACATGGGGTCTCCGAGTAAGCAATAACTCTCGCGCACGAGAAGAAGACGAACCATTTGAATCCGGGTTCGTTTCCGGGTCGGATAGTGTAACCGGTCCGTTAAATCCGGGTATGAACCTCGCGACGGCGTTAGCGGCGGAGAGGCATTACAGAAGAGACCCAACGGAGGAAACGCCATCTGGGAGTTTGACGCCGTTACGTGTATCGTTAATGAGATTGCTGGAGGAAACGGCGGATAGAGTCGTCGTCGAAGGGAGGGAAACGGAGAGGTTAACGGCGTCGACAGTTAGAGGTAATGATTCGGTGTGTTGCGTGTGCATGGGAAGGAAGAAAGGCGCAGCGTTTATCCCATGTGGACATACTTTTTGCAGAGTGTGCTCTCGAGAGGTGTGGCTTAATCGAGGCTCGTGTCCTCTCTGTAACCGTCCGATCATCGAGATCCTCGACATTTATTGAAAATGTAATCGTACGGCTGATAGAACTCCGGTTGCACGTGACTTCAGTGTAGACTAGTGGTGATGTCTAGAGATTCACGAGAGTGTTACATACGAAATTTAATTACGGTGTCTATGTTTCCCGTATTGGAAGTTGGAATATTATTGAAGATCACTTTTTTTTTTCCAACAAATGAAGGATATGAAATATTTAGGCTCGGTGCAAAAACAAAACCAAAGTTCATCAAACCAAAATATAAGAATAACTCAAATGGTAGAAAGCATATCTAGATAAACCAAACTCGATCAAATACTAAAACTAACATTAAAATATTCTCGTAATCAAAATTTTAAAATAAACCCTGAAAAGTCAAAGCCAGAAAAAATGAACCGGACCCAAAAACCGAATGAATGGACCTTTTGGATAACAAAGGCCCATAATAATTACTATAATGGCCCATTAGTCAATACTAATTTGGATCTGTCGCCGTTATAACGCCAAACGCGGTAATCGATAGCGATTCGAAACGCTGTATAGATATTTTAGCATTATAACGAATCTGACCGTCCACAAAACCGACGATCGAACATCAGCAAAAAAAGGCCGAAAAGCATAATACACTTCCAAACCTTCTAGATTCATCATGCCATTTGCATGGCGTTTCTCAAACCAAACAAATTATCCTCCCACACAAATATTGGGACAAAATCCCAAATATTTCAAAAATTATTTCCTACTCCACAAATTTATTAATTTTTTTCCTTAAAGTCGGCAATTTCAGGTCAATAACCGAATATAATCCTCGCTTCACACAATCACACGAGGCCAGGTCGACTATTTAACGGTTGCGTTAATCACCACGTGTCAATAACGTAGCTTAATTTCATCCGATGTGTTAAATACCTATACTATCCTTTCCATGGTTGTTTATCAGTTTTTATATGGAGGGTATATATGTCATTTAAATCAACGCCAAAACGATTATTAAAATTCGACTTGGTATTTCTTATTTTCCTGAGGTTTGAGTTTGTTTCTCTCATTCATTTGCTGTGTAGAAAAACAAAGAGAAGACGAAAATGGCGACGGTACCTTTGTTCACCCAATTTCCCTGCAAAACCCTAGTTCCAAGCTCATCGAACTCTAAATGCCAGTCGAAATCTCCGATTCTACTCCCCATGAATTCAACCAATCGGCGCTCGGAGGTTGGAATCGCTGTTCATCGGCCGGATTTCAAGGTCCGAGCCACGGACGTTGACGACGAGTGGGGTCCTGATGCGGAGGAGAGAGGATCGAATTTATCGGTGGCTGAGAAATTAGCAGACGAAGCCATCGAATCCGTGGAGGAGACGGAGCGGCTTAAGAGATCGCTAGCGGATTCGACGTACGGAACCGATCGTGGTTTAAGCGCATCGAGCGAGACGAGAGCGGAGATCAGCGAGCTCATCACGCAGCTGGAGTCGAAGAACCCTAACCCAGCCCCGAACGAGGCTCTGTTTCTCCTCAACGGCAAATGGATTCTCGCGTAAGTAATTTTTCCTCCGTTACCTTCCGCATTTTTTCCGGTGGAATATATTTTATTCCGATTGTAACACGTCTTCACGTGGATTGACTTAAGAGTTAAGATACTCGCCTTCTCCTGTGATGTCGTCTCTTTGCTTATTCGATTCACAGAAATGATTCAAATCCGTTAAAAACTGTAATCTCGTGCAGCTACACATCGTTCGTGAGTCTGTTCCCATTGCTCTCACGCAGAATCTCACCGTTGGTTAAAGTTGATGAGATCTCACAGACCATTGATTCCGATAGCTTCACGGTCCAAAACTCTGTCCGGTTCGCTGGTCCACTTGCCACGACATCCTTTAGCACCAACGCTAAATTCGAAGTCCGAAGTCCTAAACGCGTCCAGGTAAATTCATCAATCAATCAACACCTAAAACCAGCAAATTTCAAAATGCTCATTTTACATAACCTAATTGGGTTTTTTTTGTTTGTTTGTTGTAGATTAAGTTTGAGCAAGGCATTATCGGAACTCCTCAGCTAACGGATTCGATTGAAATACCGGAGTTCGTTGAGGTTCTTGGTCAGAAAATCGATCTCAATCCCATTAGAGGCTTGCTTACATCGGTCCAAGACACAGCTTCTTCAGTGGCTAAAACCATTTCAAGCCAACCACCATTGAAATTCTCTTTGCCTGGAGACAAAGCGCAGTCGTGGCTTCTCACGACTTATCTCGACAAAGACCTTCGGATCTCCAGAGGCGATGGCGGAAGCATCTTCGTGCTCTTCAAGGAAGGAAGCTCTCTCTTAAACCCTTAAATCATCATTACTCACATCACAGCCATATAGTAACACATATATAGAGAACCACAAGTCTGTGTTTACTAGTGTTGTAACTGTTATATATCTTCGTTTACTTGTTGGAGACTCTCGGAATATGTATGTATACATAAGGTACGTAATTATAACCGGCCGGTTAAGTGTTTTGCTATACCAACACTAAGCGTTGCTTAAGATTTGGTAAAGTTTTAAAAATGAGTGTATACGAGGTTAGCATCATGTCTATCATTCGTTTTTCCGATTCAGTTTGGTTCGAGATTTTATGGTTTGTGAAAAATATGCTCACACTAAACCGAAATTAACATTTTGGTTTGGTTTGAGTTTACAAATGGGATATCGAACTGAAACCGAAATTGTATCTCCATCCGGTTTTCTGTAATTTCAGGTTTCTAATTGTAAATTTATTACTCAGTAAACCGGTTCGTTACAAACTGAGATTCTTACACAAACATATGAAAGAAACAACTGATCTTTGTTCTCTTTAGTTACGAACACAAGAACAAATCAGCACAAACCTCGTAAAAGAGCTCGAGAATTGTAGACCGATATTCGCGAGGATTCATAGATAAATAGTACTCCAAGAGGCTTCTAAGTTCATCTGCTTCTCTGATCTTGTTTGCTACGATCATCTCGACCATGGATTCTCTGAAATCCTCTCTTGGATCATGAGAACATTTCTCCATCGCCATCATCACTATGAACTTAGTACTACTGATGCTACTCTTGCTTCTTCTTCTTCTTCTCATCTTTTGTTGCCTTATCTTCTCTTGATGTGTAGCTTCTTGTGTCTCTCTGATCATCTGCTCTAACTTCTCCTGAACCATGTAGTGTGTTATGCTAGAGATCGAACCGTGCTGGTCTGAAAATCTAGAACGCTTCTCTGATTCCCCCGAGGAAGAAGATGAAGATGAAGAAATGCTGAGTCTTGCTTTGTTGCTGCAACACAAAGCTCTACAGATTCTTGATTCTCTTGGTTGGTGTTGTGATTGTTTGTTCTGTTTCTTGTTGTCTTTTTCTGTTTCTTCTTGTGCTCTGTTTGTGATTTTCATGTTGAATGTTAGTGACATTATAGTCAGGGGTTTTGAGGCTGGGAGATGTTTAAGGCAAATAAAAAAGAGTTTCTAATTTAATATTTTTTTATTTGCAAAATTAAAAATGTGGGACATCTTCATCATGATCATGTCTTGATCTAAATTCACTTGAAAATTAATAAAAAATTATTCTTTTATTTTTGATACAAGCCTAAGAAGTCTTTAACGTGATTCATATTTGCGTTAAACTCGTTTTTTAAATATCATTCAAATCAATTTCTACGATTTATGTTCATAATTTAATGCGGAGTTGTACACTTGGTATTCAAGATTTAGATTTCTTTTCCAAGACCGGATATTTTTTTAAATTGAAATACAACGAATTTTTAAAAAAATTCTTAACCAAAAAAATGGTATTGGAAATTTGTACATTTTATACAAAATCAAAGAAAAAATGCGATCATTGAAAATCGAATTATGATTAGTAGACTCTCATCATTTCGCTGATATATAAGATTTATTGGAAACAAAAAAAAAAACATTTTAAGTTCTGAAAATACATATAACAAATCAAATGCTGGAAATAATAGAGAAAATTAGGTATGATTGTAGATATTAAAAAGAAAAGCTAAGAAAAAGAGAGCTAAATGCATGTATTTGTGTGTGTTTTGGAAATATAGGGGTGACTAATTTGATTATGCTGCGATGTAGACCATCTTCATGACTACTTTATTTCTGTTGTTGTTGAAGATGTGATATATAAATATAAACTTTATTTGGTAAAGCTTTTGGAAATGCGGAAAATTTATCAATATGTATTATGTAATTCTAGCTAATCTGATGTGCCCCAATGAAAGATAGATATCAGACTACTAATAAAATTAAAAATACTAAAATAAAAGATCAAGAGCAACTAAGTTTGGGTTTCACATGGCTATTGATGAACTCTAGCTTCGGATTTGTTTTTACATTTTCTAAAAGGGCAACATTCAATTTTAAATAGTTCATAGAACCTACATGATGCTTAGTTGTTATGTGTCATACATGATTTCATTAGAACCTACATGATGCAATTCTTTATAAAAAAGCTTTAAATTAAGACTGGTTAAAACTGTTACATACAAAATATTTAATTAGACTTGAGCGATAACGTATACTTGTTGTTGCCTTGGAGACAAGACATGCTTTCACTTGCTGGCTTGTACATATACCTCATGTTTTACCTAGTTATTCACTTATTATACGATATCAAATTAATGTCTTTAAGACCAAGTTATCTCGTGTTATTTAACAAAAGAGTATACAATAATTGGAGATTAACCCCAAAAGATGTTTACACAGCTGGATAGAATCACTTTGTGGATATTTACTTTTTTTGTAGGTTATAGAATTGTGTCTTTTAGGGATTTTGTCATGTGACAATATCCATATGAGTTTTTCTTTTTATTATGTCTTCTTAATTAACCTTTTAAACTAAAGGTGTACTTTAAGAACGAATAAAGTAGTTAAAAATTGATTTGTTGATCTAAATACAGTCAGTAAGTACCTTACCAACTTGTTAAGCTGACAGTTAAACCACATGTTGCCATTATGGTCCAAACTTTATAGGGTTTATGATTGATTATCTATTACATCTTCCTTAGCACATTTATTATTCGATCTAAAATTATTCTTTTGATTATTTCAAAATTTTTAACCACGTTTCCGTCTCAATCTCTTACAACTTAAAAAAAAAAACCACATAGAAAGTGGTTATTGCTGTCTAGAAATCCGTTTTAGCAAAAATACTTAAAAGTGATCCGAATTGGAAGCACAAAAAATTTAGCTAAACTAAACCAGATGAAAACAAGAGAGTCGGTATTAGTAGTCTATTAGACAAATGAGGTTTCAAAGATGTGGCTACGTGGGGTTCCATTTTTGAATTATGACTAAGTTTCAAGCAAATTAAGTAGTTAAGCATATTTTGGCTGCTATAGAAATGACGGTTATTAGAATACTTCGATACAATTAGAGATAACGGTTTAATAATAATATCGATTGGTAATTATGCATTTATTAATTTATGATACAATAAATATCCAGTATAGATAATTGAAACTTGATGTTTACCGTATATTAACACATGATACAAATATGTAAAGCAACAATTTTACCAACAATTGTCACAATGCCAAATAAAACAAGATTCAAAACTGATATGTTTGGAAAATACAATCAAATACATTTTTTAGAAACATTTATAAATTGGAGACAAAATATTGTTTTAAAAAAAACCATAAAACATAACTGATCAAATTTGGAATATTGGAATATTCGGAAAATCTAAATTTCATTACCTACTTTGAGAAACTTATCCAAACACTATCTGACACTATCTGACATTTCTCGACTTTTTAGGGAACAGTGTCAATAAACTTCACAAATGGCATCACCGTCCGATTTAACCGGAGACGACATCGCCGGAATCTCAGTTAGCCATCCGGCGTCTAGCCGTGTAACTTGTGTATACAGCGAAGTCCAAGCGAGGCGTATCGACCACTCGCTTCCTCTTCCTTCCGTCTTTAAAACCCCCTTTAAGATCGTCGATGGTCCTCCGAGCTCCGCCGCAGGACATCCAGGTCAATCAATCTTCTTCTTTGTTTTTCTCCGATTTCTAAAGGTTTAATTACTCTTACTAACACAGGATCCGTTAGAGTAAACCGGATTATGTTTATTGGAAAGCTTCGGCTTCGAATCTGATTTTGATGATCGGTCATGGTTTTTGTTTTGATGTTGTTGATACAGATGAAATTGCGAAATTATTCCCAAATCTGTTTGGGCAACCATCGGCTTTATTGGTGCCTAACCAATCTGATAATGAAATTACATCGGACCAAAAGCTTAAAATTGGTGTTGTGTTGTCTGGTGGTCAAGCTCCTGGAGGACACAATGTTATTTGCGGAATTTTCGGTTAGACATGTTCTTTTTTGTGCAGTTTTATAAGAAAATTGAATTGAGATTGTTTTTCTTGTTTCTTCTGTAGATTACTTGCAGGAATATGCGAAAGGAAGTAGTGTGTTTGGTTTTCGTGGTGGTCCAGCTGGAATCATGAGAGGCAAATATGTTGAGCTTACTTCTGATTTTGTGTACCCTTACAGAAACCAGGTTTGTTATAGAAGAAACATCATAAAGTTTCGCTTTTTCTGGATGTCTCTCTGTTTGGGTTTGGTTTGGTTTCAAGTTTGAACATGGTCTATCTCTATCTAGTCAAATGGGAGTACATTTCGGTTTATGGAATAGAGAAACCCGACCATCATTCGGTTTATGTTAATTTACAGGAATTTTAGAAAAATTGAAGTTTTTAATCCGTTTAATTTCTTTCCGGTTTTTGGTTTGGGATTTTTCGGCTTATGAATCATAAAATAACCCAATTAAAACCGGCCATCGTTTGGTTTATTTTGATTTAAAGGATTTTCCAAGAAATTGAGGTTTTACTCTGTTTAATAAGTTTTAATCGGTTTGTGTGTGTGTATTTATTTAGCTTGATCTATTTCCTTTTCGATTCGGTTATTTATGTTCGGTTTTGGTTTGGTTCGGATTGATGAAACTGGATTGGAAGCTCTATGCATTAAAGAGTCGTCTTTGTGTTTCTTCTTAATAAGTTCCGTTGTGCCTTTTTTCACAGGGTGGATTTGATATGATATGCAGTGGAAGAGACAAGATTGAAACTCCAGAGCAGGTACTAAATATTTTTTGCTTCTCAAGATCTTGAATGTTTGTGGCTTTCATCGATGAACTTAGTTTAGCATCAGTTTCCTACACTTTGCAGTTTCAACAAGCTGAAGAGACAGTAACAAAGTTGGACTTAGATGGTCTTGTGGTTATTGGTGGAGATGACTCCAATACTAATGCTTGTCTCCTCGCTGAAAACTTCAGGTATTTTCTTAAAAGTCATGACCATTAATATAAGTGAGAGGTGGCTTTAGTTGATTGGAATTATTTTTCAGAGTCAAGAACATGAAAACTCTGGTTATTGGGTGTCCCAAGACAATCGATGGAGACTTGAAGAGCAAAGAAGTCCCCACAAGTTTCGGGTTTGACACTGCTTGCAAGGCAAGTAAATTCATAATGAATATCCAAAAATGAATCACTTTTTTTTTTTTTTATGTTTTCTCCTAGAAGACCATTTCAATGGCTTTTTGTTTTTGTTTTTGTGATTATGTTCATGCAGATATACTCAGAAATGATTGGAAATGTTATGATCGATGCACGTTCCACGGGAAAATACTATCACTGTAAGTTGATTTTCCTTTAGCAAAATGAATTAGAATCTTGATACAAACTACGATTTCATTTCATCTGTTGATTATCTCTACAGTTGTGCGTCTAATGGGCCGTGCTGCTTCTCACATTACACTTGAGTGTGCTTTGCAAACACATCCAAACATTACCATTATTGGAGAAGAGGTACCTTGTGTGTTACTCAAGCTTTCATTCGTCGGCTTCTTAGGTTTGCTAAATTTAGTTTGAGAAATAGAAAGCACCAACATTTATGCAGGTTTCCGAGAAGAAGCTAACGTTGAAAAACGTTACGGATTACATTGTTGATGTGATCTGTAAACGCGCTGAGAATGGTTATAACTACGGTGTGATTCTTGTTCCCGAAGGTCTAATTGATTTCATCCCTGAGGTATATGATTAACTCTCTCTAAGATTCTCTAATAAGATAATGGTTAATTTCTTTCTCTGTTCTCCATGTTTGTGTTCTTCAAATTTTCATTTATTTGCAGGTCCAAGAGCTTATTTCAGAACTGAACGAAATCTTAGCTCAAGGAAACGTCGATGAAGAAGGTCAGTGGAAGAAGAATCTTAAAGAGGACAGTCTAAAGCTTTTTGAGTTTCTTCCTCAAACAATTCAAGAACAACTGATGCTTGAGAGAGATCCACATGGAAATGTCCAGGTCTTGAATCTTGACACCAAAAACTGATTCAAACAGAATTTCTTGAATCTTGACACCAAAATCTTTTACCTTGCATCAGGTGGCTAAAATAGAGACAGAGAAAATGCTGATTCAAATGGTTGAAACGGAGCTTGACAGAAAGAAGAAGGACGGTACATACAAGCGCGATTTCATGGGGCAATCACACTTCTTTGGGTAACAAATTAGCCTAAAACATATATGTTCATATACTAATTAGGCTTAACATAGGTTCTTCTGATATTGTTTTTTAGGTATGAGGGAAGATGTGGATTGCCTACGAATTTCGATGCAACTTACTGTTACGCATTAGGTTACGGTGCTGGATCACTTCTCCAGAGCGGAAAGACCGGACTCATTTCATCGGTTTATAACTTTTTTTTGTTTTCATTTCTTGAAAATATCGCAAACTGGTTTCATTATTTCAAGATTATTTATATACTCGCTTGTGATCTTTTTGCAGGTTGGGAATTTGGCTGCTCCTGTTGAAGAATGGACTGTTGGGGGTACTCCGCTAACTTCATTGATGGATGTTGAGAGAAGACATGGTAGTTTTCTCTATAAATAAACTTTGATATAATACAATTGTGAAATCTTTGATTAGAGAACTAAACATTTATCTCTTTTTATGTTAAAGGTAAATTCAAGCCTGTTATCAAGAAAGCTATGGTTGAACTTGACGGTAAAAGTCTTTTAGCTCAAAACTTTAATCATTTCTTTTTCCGGCCGCTCATCGCTTCTGATCAATTTCAGGCGCACCGTTTAAAAAATTTGCGTCGCAGAGGGACGAATGGGCATTGAAGAATCGATACATTAGTCCTGGTTTGTTCACATACAAATGCCTCATGCATTAAGTAGTACAGAAATTGATTTCTTTCATTTGAGTTTTTTCATGTTAACTCTCAAGTTTTTCTCTTGTTGTCAGGTCCGATTCAGTTTAAGGGACCAGGATCTAATGCGATAAACCACACCTTACTGCTTGAACTTGGGGCTCAAGCCTAAAGAATTGTAGTTACTGTCAGATTCACTCACTTTGTTGTTGTTTATGTCTTTGCTGTAAAATCTTTGTAAGAAAGTTACCGTGAGTAGAGTGAACCAACAGGTGATCAGTGTGTAACTTATTACTCATCATGAGTTACCCACAGTGGCGGATGTAGAAATTATATACATAGGGGTCAACATATTTTGGATATGCCTAAAATTTTATTCCATGAAATTAAAAGGTCATGAAATAAAAACGCACACACATCTGAAGAGTAAAAATTAAATTAAAGAGGTCAAATGAGGTTTTGAACATAACTTAACGGGGTCACAATCCATTGTTATCCAGTTTTATGGTATAAATCATGAGTAAAATTCTATAATTTATAAAATCAGTAGGGGTCAGGTGACCCCCCACCTTGCCACCTACTTCCGCCACAGGTTACCCATGTATTGTGGTGAAACTTGAATAGGCATATGATGGATGACTCATGTGTTACTATATAAAGTCTCACAATTTCCAAAATGACTACATCGCAGCATAATCAAATTAACCACCCCTATATTTGCAAAACACACACAAATACATGCATTTAGCTTTCTTTTTCTTAGTTTTTCTTTTCAATATATCCAAACATACCTAATCTTCTCTATTATTCCCAGCATTTGATTTGTTATATGTATTTTCAAAGACTTATAATGTTTCTTTTTCCAATATCTTATATATCAATAAAAAAAAGGGAATCTCTTTTGCTAAGTTTTCAAGTGAATTAGAGCAATTGGAGAGCTCTCTTTAACAAAGTTTAATAATAAAAAAATTAGTATTTTAATTTAACAGTTTTTGTTTGAGCAATACTATAAAAAGTTCTTAAAAATCGAAAATATTTTTTTTCACAAACAAGAATAATATAATGTTCAGAGAAACAATCTATTCCAAATCCAATGATATCCACAGATTTCAAAGATGGTTTCTTTGATTCAGACTTACACCGTGCATAGTGAATGTGCATAGTGAAAGAGCGAGTCTTTGCTATTTTCTTCTCAGAGCTTCTTGTTCTGCAACTCTTCACCGGTTGGCTTTTTCATTGAGCAACATGGCCAATAGCACTGACACACCCTGGCATGCCAAAAAAAACCAAAGAGAAGGAAGTGAAACATTTGAACAACGAAAGCAATTAAGAAAGCAGAGTAGAAGTAGAAGCTAATACCTGGACACAGACAATAGAGACCTATCCATATGCAAATCTTGAAGTTTGACTCGATGAACTTAGACAAGTGGTGGAAAGTGTTAGGGGTGAAATGAGCACATTTCCCCGAGCCCATCGCAATGAGTAACAGCGCAAAAAGCCCGGCCCGTCTTCAGCCTTAGCCTCCTCACAGAAATGGAAAGCCTTGAGGAGGAAGGTAATACTTTGAGCAAAAAGGAAAAAGCAACAGCCGCCACTCGAAGAAAGGAAAGAAATCAAGAGAAGAAGAAGATTTCCTTTATGATCAAGAGGAGAATATTCAGCAGAGAGCCGACTTAACTCAACTATATAAGGAGAGGTCTTCATTCCCTGAAGACCAAGGCACGAAACCCTAAAAACCCCTAAAGCATTCGCTCACTTTTCACTGTTTTATTCATTATTCGCATTACGTCTCGTCAAGGCTTGTTTGACGAGACGACCTCTTGTGTTCAAACCTTCTTTCGAGTAATAAATCCGCAGTTTCCCAAGTCTCCCATCCAAAGTATCTCGTCTTAAAAACACGTGATATTTCTGGAATCAACAATTGGCGCCGTCTGTGGGAATTGGGAATACTTCTGTAGGATTAAACACCTCGAAAGAAGTTCAAACGCTGCAAAGGCAACCGATGTCTAACTCAGCGGAAAGCTCCCCGAAAGAGAACCTCGACATGCGAACAACTCCCTCCCGACGAATCCTCTCGAGGACGGAGAAGACCTTCTCGAGCACGAGAAGGACCACGTCGAGCATGACGGAAGCCCGTTGCGTAACGAGCTGGAAACACCCGAGGATGAAATTCCTCCGCCCGCTCCCGCTCGCCGCAAACCCAGAGCAAAGGCCGTCACGCACGACGACCTGGTGAAAACAATCCGGAAAGCCATAAAGCCATTCTCCGATGAAGTCCAGACGATGCGAGCATACCAAAAGAAGACGCAGGAATTCATCGATTCGATGGCCACGGATGATGGCGAGCCGTCGCCAACTCGTCGACTCTTGTTCGACACGCCGGCAGGTCACGCCACGGGGACCACGGCAGCAGAAGCAACTGCCAATCGAACGGAGGCGACAAGTCGAGTCTCGCGAGCCAGCAAGCGGACCAACGCCGAGCTCGACAAAATTAATCGTCGGCTTGACGAGTTCAATTCCAGAGTGCATCTTGTCACGAGCTCTGCACCGGAGTTGACCAAAATCCTCGCCGACACCCGAAGAAGCCCGCTCACGGAAAGGATTGGCAAAATCCGACTCCGCGAAAGAGTTCAGCTAAAGATCGAACCTTTCGCCGGTAACGAAGATCCGAAGAAGTGATTGACAGCTTTCAACCTCGCAATGACAAGGGAACAATACGCCACTCCCGAAGAGAGAGAGGCAAACTATTGCCAAGTCTTCGTCGAGCATATGACGAAAGAAGCTCTCGGATGGTTCTCAAACCTCCCTACCGAGTCGATCGATAACTTCGACGACTTGACGAACGCCTTCTTAAAGCACTATTCGATGAACATGACCAGGGTGACCCGAAACATGTTCACCATGACACAGTCGAAAGGAGAATCCCTGCGGAGTTTCATGGAAAGATTCAAGAAAGCCGCGTTGGACCTCGGCGACATGCCAGATAGCGTCCCGCTAAAAGCACTTCGCAACGGCCTCCGGTATGACTCCAAGTTCAAGCAGGACCTATCGATTAAACCGTCGCTGACATTAGAGGATGCATTCCACCGATCGCAGAGCTACATCTTCTTAGAGGAAGACACCGACTTCTACGCCGAGAAGAGCGGCGAAAGGAAGCCTACTATCACCAAACCGAAGGAGGAAAACCACGAACAGAGTCGAAGGCCCGAGGTCAGGCGATCACTCTCCTTCGCCGTCGATGACGATCCCGACTATCGCTGGAATCCAGCAGAGCAGCCGCAAGCACTCACACTGGCGTCATCTCATCTCGTCACCGCCGATCCGGACGACGATAACAATCATACCCCATTCTGCAGCTTCCACGGCCGAACCGGCCACGCAACGGAAACCTGTAGGCATCTTATCGGTAGCCTCCTGAGGAAGTACCGAGAAGGAGTCATCGCATTGGAAGGCGACCGATCTCAAGGCAAAGACTTCGCGCCGAGACCAGCTAAGGCGGGTCAGAAAGGAAAGCGACCTCGTCAGTTTCGCCCCCAGAAGCAAGGAAAGACGAATCCAGGACCTGCACCCGAGAAGAGAGATCATGACTATCCAGACGATCTGCCCCCTCCGCCGAAGCGACAGGTCATCATGATCATGGGAGGCCTCCTAGACAATAACGATTCCATCTCGGCAATCAAGGAGTATGAGCGAAAGGCCATCTCGGCATAACGCCCCGATTCTCACCAAGAAACGCAGCTTTATCAATATGCCCGTCAGGATACAGGCATGATATCCTTCACGGACAAGGATGCGGAGGGGCTGGATACCCCGCATCTCGACCCGCTCGTGGTCAAAATACAAGTCCACGATTGTGACGTGGCAAAGATACTAATCGATACCGGGAGCACGGTGAACCTGATCTTCAAAGAAACCCTAGACCGGATGGGAATCTAAGAAGAAACCATCAAACCAGCATCTCGGTCACTGATTGGATTCACCGCCGAGGCCGTATTCAGTGTCGGCACCATCCGCCTATCTGTCTATGTCGGCGGAATTTCCAAGCTCGTGAAATTCGTCGTCATAGACAAACCGGCTATATATAACGCCATACTCGGCACACCATGGATCCACGACATGAAAGCCATCGTCTCGACCTTTCATCAATGTGTTAAATTTCCGACATCATTGGGAATTTTTACATTACGCGGAAGCCAAAGAGTGTCGAGATCCTGCTTCCTCCAGGAACGCCGACTCCGCTCTTCATCCCCATGCATGATCAATGAAGATCTAGACCCGCGACTCCCCTATCATCGCATACCTAAACCCGATCTCGTCGACCAAATCAGCATCGACGAGATGAGACCGGAAAGGTGCGTTGGTATCGGCAGCAATCTCAATGCCGAGATCAGAACCCAGCTGGTGGATCTACTGAAGGAGAACGTGCATCTCTTCGCATGGTCGATGGCGGACATGAAAGGGATAGATCGCAGGATCACCTCACACGAGCTCAACGTCGACCCCACCTACAAACCGATCAAGCAGAAGAGGCGTAAGCTCGGCGCCGATAAAGCTCAAGCAGTCAACGACGAAGTCAAAAAGCTACTACGAGCCAGATCAATCACTGAAGTAAAGTACCCTGATTGGCTCGCCAATCCGGTCGTCGTCAAGTAGAAGAACGGGAAGTGGAGAGTATGTGTGGACTTCACCGACCTGAACAAAGCTTGCCCGAAGGATAGCTTTCCGCTCCCACATATCGACCGCCTCGTCGAAGCTACGGCGGGGAACGAGTTACTCTCCTTCATGGACGCATTCTCCGGCTACAACCAGATATTCATGCACCCAGATGACCGCGAGAAGACAGCCTTCATCACTGATCGAGGCACATACTGCTACAAAGTCATGCCCTTCGGCTTGAAGAACGCTGGCGCTACCTACCAACGACTGGTCAACAAGATGTTCGCAAAACAGCTCGGCAACAGCATGGAAGTCTACATTGACGACATGTTGGTAAAATCCGCCAAAGCCCAGGATCATGTCAAGAACCTTCAAAGATGCTTTCAGGTCTTGACAAAGTACGGAATGAAGCTCAACCCAGCGAAGTGTAGTTTCGCCGTCACTTCCGGAGAATTCCTTGGCTAAATCGTGACTCAACGCGGCATCGAAGCAAACCACAAGCAGATCTCGGCAATTCTAGAACTCCCCTCGCCAAAGAGCGCGAAAGAAGTTCAGAGGCTCACCGGCCGGATCGCTGCACTAAACAGATTCATCTCGCGCTCCACCGACAAGTGTCTCCCCTTTTACCAGCTGCTCCGCTCCAACAAGCATTTCAAATGGGACGAGAATTGTGAAGACGCGTTCAAGCAACTAAAAGAGTATCTCACCACCCCGCCGGTCCTTGCAAAACCTGAAGATGGCGAGACCTTACTCCTCTACATCGCAATATCTAGCACAGCTGTCAGCGGCGTATTAGTCCGAGAAGATCGCGGCGAGCAAAAGCCCATCTTCTACGTGAGCAAGACTCTTAACGATTCCGAGATGAGATACCCTACCCTCGAAAAGCTGGCTTTGGCAGTAGTGATCTCGGCGAGGAAATTGAGACCATACTTCCAATTGCATGCGATTATCGTCCTCTCAAGCCAGCCACTGCGCCAAATTCTTCACGGCCCAAACCAGTCAGGACGAATGGCGAGATGGGCGGTGGAGCTGTCAGAATACGATATCGAATTCAAAGGCCGAACCAGCGCAAAGTCCGAGGTTCACGCCGACTTCATTGTTGAGATCCCACCAGAGCTCGTCTTAATCGAAGCCGAGCACGCATCCAAATGGATTTTGCACGTCGACGGAGCTTCATCCAAGCAAGGATCTGGTGTCGGCATCCGCCTCGTGTCTCCTACAGACGAGATACTCGAACAATCTTTCAAGCTCAGCTTCCCAGCATCCAACAACGAAGCCGAATATGAGGCAATCATTGCAGGACTTCGTCTCGCAAAGGAAGTTGGAGCCGAGCACGTGCACGCATTCTGCGATTCCCAGCTCGTAGCAAAACAATTCAGCGGAGATTACGACGCCAAAGACGACCGCATGGACGCATACCTCAAGATAACGAAGGAACTATCCAAGCAGTTCGCCTTGTTTGAATTAACGAAATTACACCGCAAAGTGCATTCCCTGCCAGAGATATGCCCCAATCATCAACACGCCGACGCAAGAGCTTCAAGCTTCTGTCCCTGCGTATCCCTTTATGCGCTGGGCGATGGATATCGTCGGCCCGATGCCACGATCCCGGCAATGCGCATACCTCCTGATCGTCACAGACTATTTCACCAAGTGGGTAGAAGCTAAAGCCTTCAAAAATCCCACTGCCAAAGACGTGCATAACTTCGTCTGGCAATACATCATCTGCCGACACGGTCTACCGTACGAAATCGTCACTGACAATGGTGGCCAATTCATCGCGGCAAGCTTCCGCGAGTTCTGCGCCAATTGGAAGATCAAGCCCGCCTACTCCACGCCGAGATACCCCCAAGCCAATGGGCAGGCCGAGGCAACAAACAAGACCATCGTCGACGGCCTGAAGAAGAGACTCGAAGGCTACAAAGGAGTATGGGTAGACGAACTTAACGGAGTACTTTGGTCTCATCGTACAACTCCCAGGTCAGCATCTGGCGAGACACCTTTCACCCTATCTCACGGTTGCGAGGCGTTAGCCCCCGCCGAGCTGCACGTTGCGAGCCTACGCCGATCTCTGATGCCCCTCAACTCGTCATCGAATGACGAAGCCCTGCACGATAACCTCGTCAACGCTGAGGAGCTAAGAGATCGCGCTCTCTTGCGTATGCAAAACTATCAGCAGAAAGCGACAAGATACTACGCTAAGAAGGTTCGCAAACGCCGCTTCGCACTACACGATCTCGTCCTGAAGAAAGTCCACGACTTCACCAAGCCCGAGCACGCGGGCAAATTCGGCTTCAATTGGGAAGGACCATACCGCATCACGAGAATCGTCAAACCAGGGGTGTACCAGCTCGAAGACGACGACGGAAGCATACTCCCCCTTTCATGGAACTCCATGAACTTGCGCAAGTTCCACAACTAGACGCGTAGCTTCGCGTCCCGCATAAAAAAAAAAAGAAAAAAAGAAAAAAAAAAAAAAAAAAGATATGTTCACCGCACGAACACTTGTAATGAACTAGGAATGGCTTGATCCCAGCACGGGTACGTAGGCAGCATTTTCACCGAGGCGCAACTATAACTTAATAAAAATAAAAAGCTGTTTTATTAATTCGCTTGTACGCATGCATCTTTTTTCTGAAACCCTTGAGAAAGCATTCCATCTCGGCAGAAAAACTCAAGCAAGAATTTCCTGTTTGACTTAGGTTAAAACAGATGTTTTGGTGTGCCTAGTGAACTCGGCAAAATCAGAGTCATAAAATTCATTTAGCACTAGGTAAAATAATGAGTCTCAACGCCTCTCGAACTCGGCAGAATAATGAGAGTCTCAAAGCTACTCTAAAAGCACGCATAAAAGAGTAGTGTCGACGTTCTTGCCAAACGATTGACCACACCTCGCACCTGTGGACTGATCATCCACCATTCTTTAAGAATGAGCACAACAAGTCGAGAGCACGCATATCTCGTGCGATCCTAAGCCATATAGGCAAGAAACAATCGCTATCTTGTTAATTATATTCGACTTAGCGGTCGGATGAGTAATTCGAAATTCTAGATTTCGTATCCCATTACCGGCCTAAAAAGTGCCACTGCAAACAGATCTAATAAGCATTGATCGGTGTCTCTTAAAAATGAGAAGTCTGACGAGCTGCGTGACAGCGCATCTCGTCACGACGCATTGCATTGTCATAACGAGTAGCAACTCGCCGCGACAGAACTTGAGCATGCCGAGTCGTCTCAGCAAGTTGAACCATTTGTCTAATGACGATTAGACATCTAGATCATTCCGCTAGATTGACGACATAGTGCATCTCATCAACTATATTCGCGATATTCATCTCGCATAAAATAAAAAGATGAACAGGGAAGTAAAGCAAATACTTAAATTTTAACTCCTGAAAAGCATACGGATTAAAACCCTCCCGGGCAATATTGTTACATCGGCATGAGTCGCCGCGACCAAGCAAAAAGTAGAGTTCCTAAAAGCAGGAAAAAGAGGAGAATAGAGACAGAGTCCTAAGCAGCCTCGGCCTCGGAAGCATCCAGACCCGCTCTTGTCCCGGCTTCAGCGTTAGCCGCTCCTGAACTCTCTCTCGTCGGCGACCCACCAATTATCAGCTCGACAAGATTGGGCCTGAAAGTATGATACATTGTCCCAAATTGATCAAAACCCTCCGGAGTAGTCCAAGCATTATCAAAACAGAAATCATCAATATTGAAACAGGGATTTAACCTGTGAGGCGCTGCATAGTCGTCCGCGCCGATCTCCACCTCGTCAATCTCGTCTCCGGCAGCCTTGCTCTCCTTGACCTCTGCCTCCAGTTTCGCAATAACGAGATCAAAGTTTTGGGAGACGCCTTTCGTCTTTCGCACATAGTCAAGCAGCGCTTCGTCAACCACAATCTTGACCACCGCCCGTTCCACCTCGTCACGCTGCGCGACGAACTTGCCAAGACGGTCGAGACGGGGAGCGTACCACTCTTGCATGGTGTCGTAGACGTGAGTAGCAACAGACTCGGCCTACTTCCGACGCGACTGACGAAGGCGAGAAGCCTCAGCTACAGGAATCTCCGCATCCCGGCGAGACTTCTCCTCAAGTTCCACTACCTGAGCACGCAACTTAGTTACCTCATCCTGAAGACCGATCGTCTTCAGGACCTCACCATTCAGGACGCCGACCTTCCTCTCAAGATCAGCCTTTTCCCTCTCAAGGAACTCCAGCCTCGGACCCTTCCCCTTGGATCGCTCATTCTGCAGTTTGACGATCTCCTCCCGAGCCGCCTTCAGCATGGTGTCATATTGCTGGATAACTGAAGAGAACTTCCCAGCAACGTTGACGAGATCTGAAGAAACATCGACAATATCGTCCTTCAGCTCGATCTTCTTGAGTGGAACCCCCCAATGAGGTTTAGGCTTGCAGCTCCAAACCAGCTCGGCGCAGAACTTCTTTTTAAGCTTAAGAGGAGACCCCCCCGACCAGACGACGGCGACCGCATCCGGATCCGGGACCTCAGAATCAGTGGGCTCGACCTTGGGGCCTGATGAGCTCGCCCCATCGCCGAGACCAGAACGGCCTCCCGGTTGTTCAGACGGGTTCCCGCCAAGACCGTCACCACCTGACTGACGAGACGGATCCTCGCCGAGCTCGTCGCAACCTGAGTGACGAGATGCATCGACACCGCCACCTAAAGGAAGAGCGTCCTTCTCATCGAGCACGACCTCAGGCGTCGTCTCGGCAGCAGACGACCGCATCTCGCACGCTGCCATCTTTTTAAGCTTGGCTCTCTTCGAAGACCTGCAGAAGTGACAGCATATCAGCAACACGCACCAAACCACGATAAAGAACCAGTTCTCCCTAAGAAAACTTACTTCGTCCTCGACGCAATCGAGGAAGCCGGACGTTTAGGCGGATTGCCCGACTCGGCAACCGAGTCAGCCTTCCTCTCCTTCGGAGGGGAATTCGTGATCCTTTTTGCTTCCTTTCTTCGAGTTGGCGGTTTAATGCTCCTTCCTTTTTGCTAAAGGGGGTGCCTTTCTCCTCAAGACTTTCCATTCTTGCGAGGAGATTAAGGCTGAAGACGGGCCGGGCTTTTGCATTGTTACTCGTGGCGACAGGCTCGGGGAAATGTGCTCATTTCACCCCTAACAATAAGTCCCCCCCCCCCCCCCCCCCAGTTTGGCGAGTCAAATGCAGTTTGATCTCGGCGAACTTCATGAATGGGAGTCGAGCTCAAGAGCTATTAGTAACGAATGCAAGATGCCAATGCCAAGTAGTCTCCGATGCGATTGACTTTAGATTCGTACCGCCTCGTTAAAACCTTGATACGGAAAAACCCGGTTTGGGATAAAAACCATAAGAAGGGAAAATAGTACGTTGACGTCATCTTGTCCGCAAAAGAATATGCATTTCGATGATTGTTCTTGACATCAGCTCGTCAAAGAGACTTAACCATCTATAACGGTCTCATACGAATCAGCTTGTCGATGAGAATAACCGTTCATCCTTATTTCAACGTCAGCTCGTCAAAAGAAGGAGTTATGCCGCTTAGCAGGCAGCTTGTCAGAAGTAGAATTGCCACGTCATCGACACACGTGCTGGCAGTTTATTAAAATTGCAAAGGTGGCTAGCGGTTGAGATTTCGCAAAAAAGGCCCGAGTCCGTTAAGATTTTCCAAGCGGGAAAATGAAAAGTTCAGAGGAAGTTTTTCCCTTGAAAATCGCGAAGCCTCTTTTTAAAGAAACCATCCGGATTTCTTTTCAACATTAATTCCTTTTTCGTCTGTCTATTGCCTTCAACCGCCTCAAGAGAAAAAGGTAATTTTCTTCTTCTTCTCTCTCTCTGGAATTCGAACCGGTTTGCTTATTCGAATCGATAGATCTCGCCTAATCACCTTAGGGCTTCGTCGATTGCTTGCCTCTTAACTCGGAATTTCTTCTCTTCTCGTCTCGATTTCCGTCTCGCCAGAATTTTTAGGGTTTCTGCTTGTTCAAATTTCGTCTTTTCGACTTCTGATTCTTGTTTCCGAGTGCACAATGGAGTCATCAGATCGAAAAAGGAAAGGGAAAGCCGTCGTGCGGGATGACGATGATATCCAGCTATCGAGTATGGTTCCAGGTTTTCTCGGAGATGCGGTCCGAGTGGGCCGGCTCATGGAGCGTCGTCGTAGGGCGGCAGCAGCGGAAACGGCGGCGACTGCTGCGGCGGCTTCTACGGCCAAGGACTCTTTTTCGCGGTCCGGTCTGATTCTGATGCTCCATCCTTGCGGGACGAGGACAGTGAGAGTTCCGGGTACCATGATGGGATCCCGGAGGATGATTCGGATGCGGATTCTGAGATAGGACTGGAGGAAGTGCCGGTTCCGGATCAAGTCGAACTCGAGGGTCTTCCTCCGACCATCGAGATGCCTTGGCGCACTCCGGCAACCTCCTTGACCGCCGACGGTTGGTCTTGGATTGATGAAGCAATTATCGCAGCACTTAGGTCGAGATGCTTGATCTCCGATGCTGTGGAGATTCAGGTTTCGTCGGCCCAGCAGAGGCCGTTTGACGCTCCGCCGGGATGGTTCCGCGCTTACGAGTGCTGGTTCACGGAGTTTGGAGTGCGATTCCTCATCTTTCGTCTTCTGTTGGATTACGCTTTCCAACGTGGCGTCCCTATGAGTCAGCTGACTCACGGCGTGATCCGCCATATGATTTTTACCGAGGTTGTGGCCAAATGTCTCGGGTTCACTTTTGATTGGGAGTTTTTTGAGCGCGTCACCGACTTTCGTGCTAGCGCGAAGGAAGGGAATTTCAGACGTTTCTGTACTACGATGAAACACGGCATCGTATACGGCTCCCATAAGGACAAGATCCACTACTGGAAGCACTACTATTTTTTTGTCAAGAAAAGTAGCGCGTCGATAGGGGACTTTGACCCTGATCATGTATTTACGGGATGGGTCCATGAAGCTGGTAGATCTTTTATAGGTTTTGTCTCGGCATCTGGTGGTTTGGTCTTTGATGCTGATATTTTGCTTTTCATTTGCTTTGCAGAGAGAGTCTTGCCGAGACCAGTGTCCACTTCGTTCCGGAAGAAGTTCCAGGCTTTGCGAGATCAGAGCCGAATCATCTGGGCCAATTTTGCTGCGGAGCTCGAGGAGAGAAGGAAGAAGAAGAGGCAGAGGACTAAATCCGCTTCAACTCCAGCTGCTGGTGAGAATCTGATTGCTTTTTGATTCTCAAGTTTTTGTGTTATGACTATGCTTGTCGTTTGATTTTTGCGTGATCTTTTTGCAGCTAAACCATCTCGTCATCTTGAGGAGAAGTCTCGCCGGGATGCGGAGATTGCTGCAGCTGAGGCTTCTCGCCTTCATCAGTCGCGTCGGAAGTGGGCCGAGTCTGTTGCTACTCAGGTCTACGACATCATGCAAGAGTGGTACGCTCCCCGTCTCGATCTTCTTGGAAAGTTCGTCGCGCAGCGCGACGAGGTGGAAAGGGCGGTGGTCAAGATTGCAGTTGACGAAGTGCTGCTTGACTATGTGCGAAAGACGAAAGGCGTCTCCCAAAACATTAATCTCGTTATTGCGAAACTGGAGGCTAAGGTCGAGGAGAGCAAGGCTGCCGGAGACGAGATTGATGAGGTGGAGATCGGCGCGGACAACTATGCAGCGCCTCACAGGTTAAATCCCCGTTTCAATATTGCTGATTTCTGTTTTGATAATGCTTGGCCTACTCCGGAGGGTTTTGATCAATTTGGGACAATGTATCATACTTTCAGGCCCAATCTTGCCGAGCTGATAATTGGTGGGTCGCCGACGAGAGAGAGTTCAGGAGCGGCTAACGCTGAAGCCGGGACGAGAGCGGGTCCGGATGCTTCCGAGGCCGAGGCTGCTTAGGACTCTGTCTCTATTCTCCTCTTTTTCCTGCTTTTAGGAACTCTACTTTTTGTTTGGTCGCGACGACTCATGCCGATGTAACAACATTGCCCGGGAGGGCTTTAATCCGTATGCTTTTCAGGAGTTAAAATTTAAGTATTTGCTTTACTTCCCTGTTCATCTTTTTATTTTATGCGAGATGAATACGGGAATATATCCTGGTTTTTAATCTATATCCTTTAGTGAGATGCGCTATGTTGACAATCTAACGGAATGATCCGGATTTCTAATCATCATTAGATAATCGGTTCAACTTGCTGAGTCAACTTGGCATGCTCAAGTTCTGTCGTGGCGAGATGCTACTCGTTATGACAATGTTATGCATCTGACGAGATGCGATGTCACGCAGCTCGTCAGAAATCTCATTTTTCAGAGACACCGATCCGTGCTTGTTGGATCTGTTTGCGGTGGCGCTTTTTTGGCCGGTAACAGAAACCGAAGTCTAGAATTTCGAATTACTCCTACGCCGCTAAGTCGAATATGATTAACAAGATAGTGATTTTTGCTTGCCCATATGGCTTAGGGTCGTGCGAGATATGCGTGCTCTCGACTTGTAGTGCTTCATTCTTAAAGAATGGTGGATGATCAGTCCACTGGGTGCGATGTGCGGTCAATCGTTTGGCCAGAACGTCGACACTACTCTTTTATGCGTGCTTTTTAGAGTAGCTTTGAGACTTTCTTTGTTTGCCGAGCTCATAGACAAGGACTCATTATTCTGCCGAGTTCCAGAGGCGTTGAGACTCATTATTTTACCGAGTGCTAAAGGAATTTTATGACTCTGATTTTGCCGTGTTCACTAGGCACACCAAATCATCTGTTTTAACCTAAGTCAAACATGAAATTCTTGCTTGTTTTTTTCTGCCGAGATGGAATGCTTTCTCAAGGATTCAGAAAAAGATGCATGCATACAAGCGGATTAATAAAATAAAACAGCTTTTTATTTTTATTAAGTTATAGCTACGTCTCGGTGAAAAGGCTGCCTACGTACCCGTGCCGGGATCAAGCCATTCGTAGTTCGTTACAAGTGTTCATGCAGTGAACATGTCTTTTTTTTTTTTTTTTTTCTTTTTTTTGTTGACGAGATTCTACTCGTCTAGTGGTGGAACTTGCGCAAGTTCATGGAGTTCCACGAGCGAGGGAGTCTGCTTCCGTCGTCATCTTCGAGCTGGTACACCCCCGGTTTGACGATTCGCGTGATGCGGTATGGTCCTTCTCAATTGAAACCAAATTTGCCGGTGTGCTCGGGCTTGGTGAAGTCATGGACTTTCTTCAGGACGAGATCGTGCAGTGCGAAGCGGCGGTTGCGAACCTTCTTGGCGTAGTATCTTGTTGCTTTCTGCTGATAGTTTTGCATACGCAAGAGAGCGCGATCTCTTAGCTCCTCAGCGTTGACGAGGTTATCGTGCAGGGCTTCGTCATTCAATGACGAGTTGAGGGGCATCAGAGATCGGCGTAGTGGTTGGCTTGAGAGGACGATAACCGCGTGTGATTGGAAGTATGGTCTCGTAACCGTTGAGAGTTTTGCTCACGTAGAAGATGGGCTTTTGTTCGCCGCGATCCTCTCGGACTAATACGCCGCTGACGGCTGTGCTAGATATTGCTATGTAGAGGAGTAACGTCTCGCCATCTTCAGGTTTTGCAAGGACCGGCAGTGTGGTGAGATACTCTTTTAGTTGCTTGAACGCGTTTTCACAATCCTCGTCCCATTTGAAATGCTTGTTGGAGCGGAGCAGCTGGTAAAAGGGGAGACACTTGTCGGTCGAGCGCGATATGAATCTGTTTAGTGCAGCGATTCGGCCGGTGAGCCTCTGAACTTCTTTCGCACTCTTTGGCGAGGGGAGGTCTAGAATTGCCTAGATCTGCTTGGGGTTTGCTTCAATGCCGCGTTGAGTCACGATGTAGCCAAGGAATTCTCCGGAAGTGACGGCGAAACTACACTTCGCTGGGTTGAGCTTCATTTCATACTTTGTCAAGACCTGGAAGCATTCTTGAAGGTTCTTGACATGATCCTGGGCTTTGGCGGATTTTACCAACATGTCGTCAATGTAGACTTCCATGCTGTTGCCGAGCTGTTTTGCGAACATCTTGTTGACCAGTCGTTGATAAGTAGCGCCAGCGTTCTTCAAGCCGAAGGGCATGACTTTGTAGCAGTATGTGCCTCGATCAGTGATGAAGGCTGTCTTCTCGCGGTCGTCTGGGTGCATGAATATCTGGTTGTAGCCGGAGAATGCGTCCATGAAGGAGAGTAATTCATTCCCCGCCATAGCTTCGACGAGGCGGTCGATATGCGGGAGCGGAAAGCTATCCTTTGGGCAAGCTTTGTTCAGGTCGGTGAAGTCCACACACACTTTCCACTTCCCGTTCTTCTTCTTGACGACGACCGGATTGGCAAGCCAATCAGGGTACTTTACTTCAGTGATTGATCCGGCTTGCAGTAGCTTTTCGACTTCGTCATTAACTGCTTGAACTTTATCGGTGCCGAGCTTACGCCTCTTCTGTTTGATCGGTTTGTAGGTGGGGTCGACGTTGAGCTCGTGCGAGGTGATCATGGGATCTATCCCTTTCATGTCCGCCATCGACCATGCGAAGAGATGCACGTTCTCTTTCAGTAGATCCACCAGCTGGGTTCTGATCTCGGCGTTGAGATTCCTGCTGATGCCAACGCACCTTTCCGGTCTTGTCTCGTCAATGCTGATTTGGTCGACGAGATCGGGTTTAGGTCTGCGATGATAGGAGAGTCGCGGGTCTAGCTCTTCATTGACCATGCATGAGGATGAAGAGCGGAGTCGGCGTTCCTGGAGGAAGCAGGATCTCGACACTCTTTGGCTTCCGCGTAATGTAAAAATTCCCAATGATGTCGGAAATTTAACACATTGATGAAAGGTCGAGACGATGGCTTTCATCTCGTGGATCCATGATGTGCCGAGAATGGCGTTTTATATGGCCGGTTTGTCTATGACGACGAATTTCACGAGCTTGGAAATTTCGCCGACATAGACAGATAGGCGGATGGTGCCGACACTGAATACGGCCTCGGCGGTGAATCCAGTCAGTGGCCGAGATGCTGGTTTGATGGTTTCTTCTTGGATTCCCATCAGGTCTAGGGTTTCTTTGAAGATCAGATTCACCGTGCTCCCGGTATCGATTATTATCTTTGCCACGTCACAATCGTGGACTTGTATTTTGACCACTAGCGGGTCGAGATGCGGGGTATCTGTTGATTCCAGAAATAGCACGTGTTTTTAAGACGAGATACTTTGGATGGGAGACTTGGGAAACCGTGGATTTATCGCTCGAAAGAAGGTTCGGATACAAAAGGTCGTCTCGTCAAACAAGTCTTGACGAGACGTAATGCGAATAATGAATAAAATCAAGAAAGAGTGAGCGAGTGCTTTTTGGGGTGTTTAGGGCTACGTGACTTGGTCTTCAGGGAATGAAGACCTCTCCTTAAATAGCTGAGTTAAGGCGGCTCTTGCTGAATATTCTCCTCTTAATTATTTAAGGAAATCTTCTTCTTCTCTTGATTTCCTTCCTTTCTTCGAGTTGGCGGTTTAATGCTCCTTCCTTTTTGCTAAAAGGGGCGCATTTCTCCTCAAGACTTTCCATTCTTGAGAGGAGGAAGAGGCTGAAGACGGGCCGGGCTTTTGCATTGTTACTCATGGCGACGGGCTCGGGGAAATGTGCTCATTTCACCCCTAACAATAAGTCCCCCCCCAGTTTGGCGAGTCAAATGCAGTTTGATCTCGGCGAACTTCATGAATGGGAGTTGAGCCTAGGAGCTATTAGTAACAAGTGCGAGATGCCAATGCTAGCTCGTCTTCGATGCGATTGACTTTAGATTCGTACCGCCTCTTTAAAACCTTAATATGGAAAAACCCGGTTTGGGATAAAAACCATAAGAAGGGAAAAGAGTACGTTGACGTCATCTCGTCCGCAAAAGAATATGCATTTCGATGATTGTTCTCGATGTCAGCTCGTTAAAGAGACTTAACCATCTATAACGGTCTCATACGAATCAGCTCGTCGAAGAGAATAACCGTTCATCCTTATTTCAACGTCAGCTCGTCGAAAGAAGGAATCGTGCCGCTTAGCAGGCAACTCGTCAAGAGTGGGGTTGCCACGTCATCGACACACGTGCTGGCAGTTTAAGGTTACAACGACGGGCTGACGGTTGCGATTTTGCAAAAAAGGCTCCAATTCAGTTAGGTTTCTTTAAGCAGGAGGGAAAAAGTTCAAGGGAAGTTTTTCCCTTGAAAATCGCGAAATTTCTCTTAAAAGGACTGTTCGGATTTCTCTTCCCACATTAATTCCTTTTTCGCCTGTCTGCTGTCTTCAACCGCCTCAAGAGAAAAAAAAGGTAACTTTCTTCTTCTCTCCTCTGGAATTTGAACCGACTTGCTTATTCGAATCAATAGATCTCGCCTAATTGCCTTAGGATTTCGCCGATTGCTTGAGTTTGCTTGCTTCTTGACTCGGAATTTCTTCTCTTCTCGTCTCGATTTCCGTCTCGCCAGAATTTCTAGGGTTTCTGCTTGTTCAAATTTCGTCTTTTCGACTTCCGATTCTCGTTCCCGAGTGCGCAATGGATTCTTCAGATCGAAAGGGGAAAGGGAAAGCCGTCGCGCGGGATGACGATGATATCCCGCTGTCGAATATGGTTCCTGGCTTTCTCGGAGATGCGGCTGCTGCGGCTTCTAAGGCCGAGGATTCTTCTTCGAGGGTCTGGGCCGACTCTGATGCTCCGTCCTTGCGGGACGAGGAGAGTGAGAGTTCCGGGTATCGTGACAGGATCCCCGAAGATGACTCGGATGCGGACTCCGTGATGGATCTGGACGAGTCGGCGGTTCCAGATCAGGTTTTGCTTGAGGGCCTTCCCCTGGCTGTCGAGATGCCTTGGCGCACACCGGCTACTTCTTTGGTTGCCGACGGTCGGTCTTGGGTCGATGACGGGATCAGCGCGGCTATCAGGTCGAGATGTTCGTTCCCTCGAGCCGTAGAGATTCGGATTCCGACGGCTGAACAGAGACTTGATGACCCTCCGCCGGGATGGTTCTGCGCTTACGAGTGCTGGTTCACAGAGTTCGGGGTGCGATTCCCCATTTTCCACCTTCTGCTGGACTACGCTTATCAGCGCGGCGTCCCCATGAGTCAGCTGACTCACGGTGTGGTTCGCCATATGATATTTGCCGAGGCCTTGGCCAAGCATCTCGGGATCGTCTTCGACCGAGAGTTCTTCGAGCGTGTTACCGATTTCCATGGCAGCGCGAGGGAGGGGAGGTTCAGACGATTATGTACCACGATGAGGCACGGCATTGTGTATGGAGCCCACAAAGACAAGATCCATCACTGGAAGCACTATTATTTTTATGTCAAGAAGGACAGCGTGTCGATCGGGGATTTCAATCCCAACCATGTCTTGACGGGATGGGTTGATGAAGCTGGTAGATTGCTCGTAGGTTTCGTCGCGGCATAGATTGAGTTGGATTTTGTGTTCTAACCTTTTGCTTTTGTTTGTTTTGCAGAGAGGGTCGTGCCGAGACCAACGTCTACCGCATTTCGGAAGAAGTGCGAGGCTCTGCGAGATCGAAGTCGAATCATCTGGGCCGACTTTGCTGCCGAGCTCGAGGAGAGGAATAGGAGGAAGAGAGAAGGAAGAACCAAGTCCGCTTCGACTCTATCAACTGGTGAGAATCTGATTGCTTTTTTATTCTCAAGTTTTATGTTATGACTATGCTTGTCGTTGATCTTTGCGTCATCTTTTTGCAGCTAAACCGTCTCGTCATCCTAAGAAGATGGGACTTAAGAAGAGGGCTCCCGCGTTTGTTGATGACACCATTCTTATACCCGACTCCCCCCCGAAGGAGAGGAAGACCAGATCGGCTGCTGAGCCGAGCAATCCGCCAAAACGCCCGGCCTCCTCGATTGCGTCGAGGACGAAGTAAGTCTTCTTAGAGACAACTGGTTTCTTGCCGTGTTTTAGTGTGTGTTGCTTACGCGCTGTGGTTTATGCAGGGCTGCGAAGAGAGCCAAGCTTGAGAGAGAGTCGAGGGCCAAGGGGTCGTCGCCTACCGCAGAGACGACACCTGAGGTCGTGCTTGATGAGGAAGACGTTCCTCCTGGTGATGATGACCCATCTCGTCAAGGAGGTGATGACGAGTCATCTCATCAAAGAGGCGGTGACGAGCCATCTCGTCAAGAAGGTGGTGACGAGCTCGGCGAAGATTCGTCTCATCAACCATTAGGCCATTCTGGTCGTGATACTGGGGCGAGCTCGTCGGGCCCCAAGGTCGAGCCTACTGATCCCGCGACTCCGGATCCGGACGCGGTGTCCATAGTGTGGTCGGGGGGTGCTCCTCTCATGCTTAACCTGAAGTTCTGCGCTGAGTTGGTATGGAGCTGTAAGCCGAAGCCTCATTGGGGAGTCCCTCTCAAGAAGGTCGAGCTGAAGGACGACTTCTGCGATGGTTCTGCGGATCTCGTCAGTGCTGCCAGGAAGTTTTCTTCAGTTATCCAGCAGTACGACACTATGCTGAAGGCGGCTCGGGAGGAGATCAGCAGGTTGCAGTCCGAGCAATCCAAGGGAAAGGACGCGAAAATGGAGCTCAGGATGAGGTGACCAAGCTGCACGCCCGAGTCGCGGAGCTCGAAGAGAAGTCTCGCCGAGATGTGGAGGGTGCTGCGGCTGAGGCTTCCCGTCTCCGACAGTCCCGCCAGAAGCAGGCTGAGTACATCGCTACCCGCGTCTATGACGATATGCAGGACTGGTATGCTCCCCGTCTCGATCGTCTCAGCAAATTCGTCGCGCAGCGCGACGAGGTGGAGAAAGCGGTGGTCAAGATTGCGGTTGACGAAGCGCTGCTTGACTATGTGCGAAAGACGAGAGGTGTCTCCCAGAACTTCGACGCTGTGATTGCGACTCTGGAAGGTAAAGTTGAAGAGAGCAGGGCTGCCGGAGAGAGGATCGACGAGGTCGATATCGGCGCGGACGATTATGCAGCGCCGCATAGGTTAGATCTCTTTTTTAATCTTGCTGATTTTTGCTTTGATAACGCGAGGATCACTCCGAGGAGATTTGATCAATTTGGGACAATGTATCATACTTTCAGGCCTAATCTTGCCGAGCTGACAAGAGGTGAGTCGCCGACGAGAGAGAGTTCAGGGGCGGCTAATGCTGAAGCCGGGCCGGGAGTGGGTCTGGATGCTTCTGAGGCCGAGGCTGCTTAGGACTCTGTCTCTATTCTCTCCTTTTTCTCGCTTTTAAGAACTCTACTTCTTGCTTAATCGCGGCGATTCATGCCGATGTAATAACATTGCCCGGGAGGGTTTTAATCCGTATGCTTTTCAGGATTTGGAATTTAAGTATTTGCTTTATTTCCCTGTTCATCTTTTTATTTTATGCGAGATGGATATCGCGAATATAGTTGATGATTTCGTGCTTTTTGAAACATCCTGCTTTTAATCTATATCCTTTAATGAGATGCACCATGTCGTCAATCTAGCGGAATGATTCAGATGTCTAATCGTCATTAGACAAGTTGTTCAACTTGCTGAGGCGACTCGGCATGCTCAAGTTTTGTCGTGACGAGATGCTTCTCGCTATGACAATGCTATGCATCTGACGAGACGCGATGCCACGCAGCTCGTCAGAATTCTCATTTTTAAGAGACACCGATCCGTGCTTGTTGGATCTGTTTGCGGTGGCGCTTTTTAGGCCGGTAACAGGAACCGAAATCTAGAATTTTGAATTACTCCTACGCCACTAAGTCGAATATGATTAACAAGATAGCGATTGTTGCTTGCCCATATGGCTTAGGGTCGTGCGAGATATGCGTGCTCTCGACTTGTAGTGCGTCATTCTTAAAGAATGGTGGATGATCAGTCCACTGGTGCGATGTGCGGTCAATCGTTTGGCCAGAACGTCGACACTACTCTTTTATGCGTGCGCTTCAGAGTAGCTTTGAGACTCTCTTTGTTTGCCAAGCTCATAGACAAGGACTCATTATTCTGCTGAGTTCCAGAAACGTTGAGACTCATTAATTTACCGAGTACTAAAGGAATTTTATGACTCTGATTTTGCCGAGTTCACTAGGCACACCAAAACATCTGTTTTGACCTAAGTCAAACAGGAAATTCTTGCTTGAGTTTTTTCTGCCGAGATGGAATGCTTCTCAAGGATTCAGAAAAAGATGCATGCATACAAGCGGATTAATAAAATAAAACAGCTATTTATTTTTATTAAGTTATAGCTGCGCCTCGGTGAAAAGGCTGCCTACGTACCCATGCCGGGATCAAGCCATTCGTAGTTCGTTACAAGTGTTCATGCAGTGAACATGTCTTTTTTTTTTTTTTTTTTTTTTTTTTTTGACGAGATGCTACTCGTCTAGTGGTGGAACTTGCGCAAGTTCATGGAGTTCCACGAGCGAGGGAGTATGCTTACGTCGTCGTCTTCGAGCTGGTATACCCCTGGTTTGACGATTCGCGTGATGCGGTATGGTCCTTCCCAATTGAAATTGAATTTGCCGGCATGCTCGGGCTTGGTGAAGTCATGGACTTTCTTCAGGACGAGATCGTGCAGTGCGAAGCGGCGGTTGCGGACCTTCTTAGTGTAGTATCTTGTTGCTTTCTGCTGGTAGTTTTGCATACGCAAGAGGGCGCGATCTCTTAGGCCAGCCTTCTCCAGAATGGCTTTCATCTCGTGGATCCATGGTGTGCCGAGAATGGCGTTGTATATGGCCGGTTTGTCTATGACGACAAATTTCACGAGCTTGGAAATTCCGCCGACATAGACAGATAGGCGGATGGTGCCGATACTGAATACGGCCTCGGCGGTGAATCCAGTTAGTGGCCGAGACTCCGGTTTGATGGTTTCTTCTTGGATTCCCATCCGGTCTAGGGTTTCTTTGAAGATCAGGTTTACCGTGCTCCCGGTATCGATTAGTATCTTTGTCACGTCACAATCGTGGACTTGTATTTTGACCACGAGCGGGTCGAGATGCGGGGTATCCAGCCCCTCCGCATCCTTGTCCGTGAAGGATATTGTGCCTATATCCTGACGGGCATATTGATGAAGTTGCGTTTCTTGGTGAGAATCGGGGTTGTGCCGAGGTGGCCTTTCGCTCATATTCCTTGATTGCCGAGATGGAATCATCATTGTCTAGGAGGCCTCCCATGATCATGCTGACCTGTCGCTTCGGCGGAGGGGGCAGATCGTCTGGATAGTCATGATCTTTCTTCTCGGGTGCGGGTGCTGGATTCGTCTTTCCTTGCTTCTGGGGGGGAAACTGACGAGGTCGCTTTCCTTTCTGTCCCGTCTTAGCTGGTCTCGGTGCGAAGTCTTTGCCTTGAGATCGGTCGCCTTCCATTGTGATGACTCCTTCTCGGTACTTCCTCAGGAGGCTACTGATAAGGTGCCTACAGGTTTCCGTTGTGTGGCCGGTTCGGCCGTGGAAGCTGCAGAATAGGGTATGATTGTTATCATCATCCGGGTCGGTGGTGACGAGATGAGATGACGCCAGTGTGAGTGCTTGCGGCTGTTCTGCTGGGTTCCAGCGGTAGTCGGAATCGTCGTCGACGGCGAAGGAGAGTGATCGCCTGACTTCGGGCCTTCGCCTCTGCTCGTGGTTTTCCTCCTTCGGTTTTGTGGTAATCGGCTTCTTTTCACCGCTCTGCTCGGCGTAGAAGTCGGTGTCCTCTTCTAAGAAGATGTAGCCTTTTGATCGGTGGAATGCATCTTCCAATGTCGGTGACTGTTTAAGCGATAAGTCATGCTTGAACTTGGAGTCATACCGGAGGCCATTGCGAAGTGCTTCTAGCGGGACGCTATCTGGCATGTCGCCGAGGTCCGATGCGGCTTTCTTGAATCTTTCCATGAAACTCCGCAAGGATTCTCCTTTCGCCTGTGTCATGGTGAACATGTTTCGGGTCATCCTGGTCATGTTCATCGAGTAGTGCTTTAAGAAGGCGTTCGTCAAGTCGTCAAAGCTATCGATCGAATCGGCAGGGAGGTTTGAAAACCATCCGAGAGCTTCTTTCGTCATATGCTCGACGAAGACTTGGCAATAGTTTGTGTCTCTCTCATCGGGAGTGGCGTGCTGTTCCCTTGTCATCGCGAGGTTGAAAGCTGTCAACCACTTCTTTGGATCTTCGTCACCGGCGAAAGGTTCGATCTTTAGCCGAACTCTTTCGCGGAGTCGGATTCTGCGAATCCTTGCTGTAAGCGGGCTTCTTCGGGTATCGGCGAGGATTTTGGTCAACTCCGGTGCAGAGCTCGTGACGAGATGCACTTTGGAATTGAACTCGTCAAGCCGACGATTAATTTTGTCGAGCTCGGCGTTGGTTCGCCTGCTGGCTCGCGAGACTCGACTTGTCACCTCCGTTCGATTAGCAGTTGCTTCTGCTGCCGTGGTCCCCGTGGCATGACCGGCCGGCGTGTCGAACAAGAGTCGACGAGTTGGTGACGGCTCGCCATCATCCGAAGCTATCGAATCGATGAATTCCTGCGTCTTCTTTTGGTATGCTCGCATCGTCTGGACTTCATCGGAGAACGGCTTTATGGCTTTCCGGATTGTTTTCACCAGGTCGTCGTGGGTGACGGCCTTTGCTCTGGGTTTGCGGCGAGCGGGAGCTGGCGGAGGGATTTCATCCTCGGGTGTTTACAGCTCGTTGCGCAATGGACTTTCGTCATGCTCGACGTCATCCTTCTCGTGCTCGAGAAGGTCTTCTCCGTCCTCGAGAGGATTCTTCGGGAGAGGTTTGTTCGCATGCCGAGGTTCTCTTTCGGGGGAGCTTCCCGCTGAATTAGACATCGGTTGTTTTTGCGGCGTCTGAACTTCCTTCGAGGTGTTTAATCCGACAGAAGTATTCCCAGTCCCCACAGTCGGCGCCAATTGTTGATTCCAGAAATAGCACGTGTTTTTAAAACAAGATACTTTGGATGGGAGACTTGGGAAACTGCGGATTTATTACTCGAAAGAAGGTTTGGATACAAGAGGTCGTCTCGTCAAACAAGCTTTGACGAGACGTGATGCGAATAATGAATAAATAGAGAAAAAGTGAGCGAATGCTTTAGGGGTTTGCCGGGTTTCGTGACTCTGTCTTCAGGGAATGAAGACCTCTCCTTATATAGTTGAGTTAAGGCGGCTCTTGCTGAATATTCTCCTCTTGATCAACTAAGGAAATCTTCTTCTTCTCTTGATTTCCTTCCTTTCTTCGAGTTGGCGGTTTAATGCTCCTTCCTTTTTGCTAAAGGGGGCGCCTTTCTCCTCAAGACTTTCCATTCTTGCGAGGAGGTTATGGCTGAAGACGGGCCGGGCTTTTGCATTGTTACTCGTGGCGACGGGCTCATTTCACCCCTAACAGAGACCAAAGAGAAAATTCAGAACCATCTAAAACTGCAGGTATATGTCCTAACATGATTAGTAACTGAACATGCGAGGCTACCATATTAACTGTCAACAAAAACCGTTAACCCTCCACACCTTCGACAGTTAGTCACTCAAATCACTTTATACATATTCCAATCTACAATACAATACTGACTCACAAACAAACTAAAGGTTATCTATTAGCCTTATCCCACAAACAATTAAAAGAGAACTGTCAAACCGTGGTTCGGAACATACATATATAGATTCAATGTCCCATTTTGGAGCACTACTCTACTATTTTAATGTCTCTGTTCTTGGTGGGATCCAAACGCAATAAAAAAAAAGAAAGGAAAGCGCAAATATCTGTAGGAGAAGCAGGTTTGAAATCCAAAGAATTCAGGTTCATTCAAGCGGTAATTTTGTGATGTCAATCTGTTATATATATGTCATAATTTATCCTTATTGACATCGTTTGATACAACATTTCCTGTTAATCTTATGCATAGGTCGCAGAATCTAAACCATTAGAAAATGCATCGATTGATGCAGTTGTAGGGATTCTCATGCTTTGTTATGTTGCAGGTGTCACTCAAACTCTCAATGATAATTTTTTACTTCCTTTAGAACCAAATTTTTAAGAAAACAATATGCTCAAAGACAGTTTGGTTTTTATGGTTTATTACAGAGATTAAACAACTATGTCTTAGACTCAAAATTCATAAGAGTACACAATATGTATCTGAAACAAGATTCTATTCTTTTGATGTGTAGATGGATCATGTCTGAGGTTAGTGGAGAATGTGTTGGATCCATTGCAACAAGTTTTTGCCGATGGATGTCACTAGACGAGGCGCACTAGAGATTACATTTCAGAAACCCGGTTCAATGGTGGTGCATATATCAATGAAGCCTCTCTTTCTAGCAATGCTGACTTAAGCTCTCATGCCTATGGTGTTGCTTACAATTAGAGAAAAAAAAATAGGAAAGTCTCTTAAAACTCATCCAAGGTATGAACCGTATGATGATGATTGTACCTATTCAATGATATTTTTGGTCGTCTGGATTAAGTAATAAATGGAATTTAATGCCCTGACTATGAAATGGTTCTCTTTGCTCACAATGTTACTCCCTCCGTTTCATAAAACTTGATGTTTTAAATTTTTCACAAAGATTAAGAAACATTTTTATCTACATTTATTGTTTACTTTTTGTTTGTTATTTAATTTTATATTCTACTTTTATATACACTTTTCAGTTTCTCTCACCAAAAAGTTAAACTATTTCAACAAAATTAATTGTAAAATGCATTAAATGAAGCTAAAACATCAAGTTTTAAAAAACAAGAAATTCAGAATGCACTAATCAAACTCTCTATCATTGCAAATCAAGCTATTACGCAATAATAGCAAATCATTTAGTCTATCTTTCATTCATGTGGCAGCTATAGTCGTAAAAAGAGTTGTCAACTAATCTTTGACCTTTCCTGTTATTTTGACTAAAGTCATGATGAGTACCAATCAAGTACATGGGACGTTCTAAGCAAACTTGAGCCCAATGGAGAAAGTTGAAGATTGTTGCCATCTCTTTATGCTTTTTCGCCTTCACTTGATTGATGAGGTTGAGAAGCCAACACTTTTTCAAGTACGCTTATAATATTTGTTATGATCCCCTATGTGTTCTTGGTTAGTAAAGTTCATTTTCATCTATTATATTGTATCCTTACGATGATCAGCTTTGTGCCAAACCAAACATGCCAAACAAATATATTAGAACAGTAAGACATTATTAAGAAATAGTTGTTTTAACATGTGTTTATCTATAGCCTTTTTAGAACCTCTCATTTTTTACATTGCGAGGTTAAAAAAGTTAAGAGATTTAGTAAAAGGAGAATAAATTGACCATACTATTATTCATATGTATCAGATGTTTGGTTGGAAAATTCTGGAATAAGAAATTGTTAAATCAATATAACAAAATATAATTTTTGTAACAGAAAATATATCTAAAGAATACGTGTACCGCTGATTAGTCCTTTCTTTTTTTCACTTGATGAGTTGGCAGTTGCTGAAACATTTATTTTGTTTAATAAGGCTACCAAAAATCTTGGAAAACAAAAGTAGAAGGTAAAGAGTAAAATTGACCGTTGAGGTTCTATCTATATACATATAAGTATAACCTGTTATATATCAGATGACGTTACAAAAGGGATGACAAGACTTATGAATAACCTCTTTTTCATCATCATTATTCACTTTCACAATAGTCAGCCTCTGCATCAGATACATAATCATATAGTTATAAAAAAAGGAGAAAAACAAGCATATTGTCAATGTATCAAAGATAGAAAACATCTCTGTAGCTGCCATAGATAATAACTCTTTGTTCTATTTGTTTATTTCTATAATTTCGTGAACTTAAGAAAAAACGAAAAACATTTTGCCGATGTTATTGATGCCGTGAGCGAGTGGCAAAATCAATTAAGCGTTTCACAAATTTTGTGTTAATATGCAATGTACGGATGATGAAATTTAATTGGTAAGCCATTTTTTCCTCGAGAAAAGGAAACATCAGATCAGCAAAAGAAAACAAAAAACAAAGCAAGCTTTTCTCTCCAAAGAGAGTATATTATATTTAGGGTGAATTAGCAAAGTAGGATGTTTTCAAGTTTCTAATTTGTAAAAGAGGCAACACCAAGTTTGTTATTGTGAAAGAGGCAAATCGGTGGTGGGATCCACAATAAAAACACTTTTCCATGAACAAAAAATAAACCCTAAGTACCAAAAAGTGAACCCAAACGAACCACACATGGCGGGACCCACGAGAAAGTTGCCTCTTTTGCTAATAAAAACTTGAATGTGCCTCTTTTCCCAATTAGAAACTTAAAATGTGCCTATTTCACCAATTTTTTCTTATATTTACGAGGTATCATCGCGTGGGACCCGAGGCAAATCTTTGTCAAAGTCCAAATTTCACTCTCTATATTCACGTGTGGCGTGTAGTCGCCTCTACGTGACATTTTCTTGCTTAAATTTGATTTTCTTTTTTTTTTTAGACTTGATTTTGCTCTCAATTACACCCGGGAAGTTTAGACTTCTACTACCATTTTCTTGTTTACACTCTATGATTGATACAGACATACGGTGTCACGTTTGCATGTGAGATTCATACAATGTGATTACGAGAACGATTTTACCACTAATATCAGATGGGGGTCTGACCGTCTGAGTCTGACTGGTAAACAATTTAGCCTAACGTATTTTTAGCTTTGTCGTAGGTATATTATAATAGTGGTGCTTCCTAAATCCTATAACTATAAGCTATACAATAAGTCTCCATGAAATTAACTTCTTTTTATATAACTCTCAGTCACATTAATGCTTGCCATGTTGCCATAGTATTTGTGTTGTTTTTTTCCCTTATAATCTTGGTGTAGAGCTTCCCAGATTTAGACAAGTGTATTTTTTTTTTGTAGCCAAAGCATAAATTGTTATCAGATGCCGACTTTTATATCAATATTTACCAATACCTTAAAATGTCATAGGTTTCCTTATTTTATTTCATCCCTTCGACATACAGAATGTACAATTAATTTTATTTAATTTTTAGAACAAACCAACAAAAAATGTAGGTGTCGGTTTGTATTGTGTTTACCTGTCAAAGAAATAAATAAAGTTTTAATTCCGGAATTTTTTTTTTTTTAAACACATGCACGACCGGCTCTAATAGTAGCATGGGTTTAGTTTCTTTAAAAAAATTGTATACATTATTTTTTAGTCTAAAAGTAACAAATATATTTACAAAAGTGGATATGCATCAGTAAGAAATGAATTAGACCGAGGTGAGCTATGGAATAGTTTGTTGTGTGGTATGAACTGGTTGCTCTTGAGCCGAGCAGAGGCACTAATCTAAAATCTTGCTGTTTTTACTGCAATATCGAACTGATTAATAAAAAAATAATTACATTGAATCATAATAGTTAATCAAACATACATTATCAAAAAAATTATTGAATGCATAACAATATATACGCTGACAATAAAATATGATTTACTATAAAACTGTGACAAATCGCCTTGAAAACCAAGAACTCGTCGTCATTCCATGTAATTATGATTATACGTATCAAATACTTCTGACAGACGGCCCTCCGGTCTAGACAATTAGGCAATAGGGGAGTGATAGCCACACGCGCGCGTGTAACACCTAAAAACCACTCGGAGCACAGAATTTTATTCCATACGGTTAATCCCATTTTCCAGCATGTCTTTATAACCGTCGATATATCGTAGAATTTCAAAAACGATTACGTGGCATCAATCCATGGTCTCATTGCTTGTGACATTTTTGAGAGGGGGAGTAATTGCCACACGCGCGCGTGTAACATCTAAAAAACTACTCGGAGCACAGAGTTTTTATTCCATACGGTTAATCCCATTTTGCAGCATGTCTTTAACACCGTCGATATATCTCAGAATTTCATAAACGATTACGTGGCATCAATCCATGGTATCATTGCTTGTGACATTTTTTAATTACCTTGTAGACGAGCACAGACAAATGAAATCGCGCACGAGGTTGTCTAAGTTAAAGACGGTTTGAGGGCAAATATGTCAATTGTGCCACCCAACTTGCAGCGGAAGCAATATTCTCACGTGACATGCACACGCACAGCATACACACACACTCTCTTTCTCTCTCTCTTTAATTAATGCGACATTTTGAAACTTTTCTTTTTCTGTTGGTCACTGTTCATCCTTCTTCCTTCTTCCTTCTTCCTTCTTCCTTCTTCCCTCCCCTGAAAACTCTCTGCAGAGAAAGATTTTCTGGGTAAGAACAAATTTGTTCGTATTATTCTGGGTTTATGTTTATACATTATAACGTATTTCTGTTTCTTTTTTCTCTTTTTGATTCTTATTTTGAAAGTTTTCTTCCATGATTTAATTTCTCATTTCACTCAACTATCTACAAAATCTCTTCCATCTTTACAATTTCCGTTGCTGATTTACTATTTCCCAAAACAATGAAAAAAGTTAAAATCGCCATCATCGTTTCGTTGCATTTGTGTTTCCCACGCGCGTGTCAGAAAGCGCGTGTGTTTTCTTGTTATACTCGCACAGTGACAGCTTTTTTCAAATATAGACTTCAGGCAACAATTGATTTTCCTCTAACAGTTCCCTTTTCGTTTCACCCAGAAAAGTGAGTATTTACTTGTGCAGGAAACGATGTTCGTGTAAAGGAATCCGCCGGGAAAAACTCTCCGCCGGGAAACGATGATCAGAGAAGCTTCCGCCGGAAAAAACTCTCCGCCGCCACCGTCTGTCAATGGTAAACTGAAGCAACTGTTTCTCATTTTGCTCTTCTCGCTATCTCCTCTAATTCTTCGTTTTTTCTCTTATTTTCGTACAGTTGCGGTCGCGCACATACGAGTAGGATCTTACTACGAAATCGATTCCTCGATTCTCCGTCAGCGATGGCCGGAGAAGCTTAACTCGATCAGAGTCGTCATGGTATGAATGGAGACTCTGTTTTTTCACCTGACGGATTTCGTTTTCTTCTTCTGGGTTTTAGACTGATATCTGCTTTTCGCTCTGGGAAACTTTTGCAGGTCGGCAAAATCACGGAACGAGACGTGTGTCTCCGATACCCGAGCATGTACTCGCTCAGATCGCATTTCGATCGCAGCCGTAACAGCAAGATGAATCGGAGTGGTAGTCTTCTTCCCGTTTTGGACGAGAGCCATGTGATGCCATCGGAGCTAGCTGGAGATTTGCTTTACAGAAGAATCGCACCTCACCAAGTTTCTGTGAACAGAAATTCGTGGAGTTTTTGGGTTTCTGCTGCTGCTTCTCGCAGGAACAATTTCTCACGCAGAGAAACGATTTCTCAACCGGTGTACAATACTAGACTCTGTCGCGCGGCTTCACCGCTGGGAAAGTGCTGGTCTGAGCTTAGATCGAGAGGTATGGTCAAGTGGGGGAAGAGACTGCGCTCGCGGTACCAGAGCCGGCATAAGGAAAATTCTACACTGAAAGAGGAACAAGAAGAGATGTGCAAGGAGGAGACGGAGGAAGACGATGGGAATGAAACAGAGCATGGACCGGAGAAAGATGATGGAACCCGTAAGAGAAAGTTGATTGAATCCAGGACTGAGAGACTCGCTCAAATCGTGGTGTATACGAGGAAATCAGTCAAGAAATTTGTTGACCGATGGTCTATCGAGAGGTAAGAGCATATTTGATGATCTCTGAAATTGGATTTGCACTTGCTTCATCAGATATATATATATATAAGATTAATGATTTTTGGAATTTGAAGGTACACACTAGCTGAGAGGAACATGTTAAAAGTGATGAAGGAGGAAGAGAATTTGAGAAGAGAATTTGAGAGACTCGCTTCAAAGGAGGAAGAGGAGGAGCTTCTTGTCATGACTACGCCTAATTCTTGTGTTACTAGTCAGAATGATAATCTGATGACTCCAGCCAAGGTAAAGAGCTCGAAACAATATTAAATGATATATCTATCTTGTGATCATACATTCATACTGTTTAATGCTACATCTCTGCTGTTTCATCTCAGGAAATGCACGCTGATCTGCTGAAGAAGGAATACAAAATTGAGGACCAACTATTGATAGTTGCAGAAACCTTGCGTCAAATGGAGGTATACATATCTCCTCGGATTGAGTTTCTTAACACAAGCAATCTTCTTGCTAGCAGTAAATGTACAAGTTTGGCGGTACATGATATATATTTGTCTCTTTTCTATGAATGCAAATGCAGGAAGACATGGGATGGCTTAAGAAAACAGTAGACGAGAGCTGTCCTAGGAAGCCAGACTCAACAGAGACACATCTGCTACTCGAGGATTCACCAAATTTGAAGACACTAGAAGAAGTGAATGAGGTGAAGAGAAAGAGAAACCAGATCACAGAGTCACCTCAAAACAGAGAAAAGGGCAAGAAACATGATGGACAAGAACAACAACGATCACCACTCTCACTTATAAGCAACACTGGTTTCAGAATCTGCAGGCCTGTGGCGAGTTTCTCATGGCCCAAACTGCCTTCTCTTGCCGATGTTACTGATAATACTGCTTCTTTACCCAGTCACGGACCATCTTCTACTTCGCCTTCTTATCCAGTGAAGCTACTTGCAGCTAAGCGTCCTCTCGTCTTGCCTTTTCCCTTCACCATCAATTCCCCACAAATCCGTGAGATCAGAGATGGATTAGCTAGCCTGAAAAGGTAGAAAACCAACTTGATACCAAATTGGTCATATGATCTTATATCAAATTTGATACTCATGTCTGTCTTTTGGTCTTGAGAAGAGAATTTGAGAGACTCGCTTCAAAGGAGGAAGAGGAGGAGCTTCTTGTCATGACTACGCCTAATTCTTGTGTTACTAGGCAGAATGATAACCTGATGACTCCAGCCAAGGTAAAGAGCTCGAAACAATATTAACTGATATATCTATCTTGTGATTAACTGTTCAATGCTACATCTTTGCTGTTTCATCTCAGGACAAGTACGCTGATCTGCTGAAGAAGAAATACAAAATTGAGGACCAACTATTGATAGTTGCAGAAACCTTGCGTGTTGATTTGATTCACATAAGGACTGAAGCAGGAGTGGAAGATCCTTATTGGACTCCTCCACCTGGTTGGAAGCTTGGTGATAATCCTACTCAAGATCCTGTCTGTGTTGGAGAAATCCGTGAGATCAGAGGTGGATTAGCTAGCCTGAAAAGGTAGAAAACGAACTTTATTGAGTTGCTTATATGATCTTATATCAAATTGTTACTCATGTCTCTGTCTTTTGGTCTTGAGAAGAGAATTTGAGAAACTGGCTTCAAAGAAGGAAGAGGAGGAGCTTCTTGTCATGACTACACCCAATTCTTGTGTTACTAGTCAGAATGATAATCTGATGACTCCAGCCAAGGTAAAGAGCTCGAAACAATAACTGATATCTATCTTGTCACTTGTGATCATACTGTTTGATGTGAACATCTCTGCTGTTTCATCTCAGGAAACGCACGCTGATCTGCTGAAGAAGAAAATTGAGGACCAACTATCGATAGTTGCAGAAACCTTGCGTCAAATGGAGGTATACATATCCTTGGATTGAGCTAGTTTCTGAACAACACAAACATTCTTCTTGCTAGCTGAATCATTACTTAAATGTAAAATTCTCTAAATGTATAAGTTTGCAGGTAAATGATAAATATTTGTCTTTTCTATGAATGCAAATGCAGCAAGACATGGGATGGCTTAAGAAAACAGTAGACGAGAGCTGTCCTAGGCAAATAGAAATTTTAGATGTGTTGTTTCTGTTTACAGTTAAAAAACCAGGATAGTGGTAAAAAAAAAATTGGTGTATCCAAGGCTAGGACAGTGGAACATGGTTAACAAGTTAAAACTTGTAATTGACTGTCATAATGTTTATTCATTTTTTATATTTGTTTGATCTTCGCAGGCTGCAAAAGAGATGGCCGCATGGGAGAATTGTCTTTCACAGTATGACAAGACCCAATGGAGTAAGTTTTTTTTTATTGATATAGAAACTCTCTAAAAAAAAAATCTCTTTCTTGAGTCCCTAATTCTATTGGAAAATGGATAACTCCTATTTCTAATAAAACTCCTCTTTTACTTAGAAATAGCTTATTTCGTTTTCTTATCAAGAGGTTGCTTCTTGCTCAAGACTTGGAATTTCCCACAAATTGTTATGACTTATCTATTTCTTTTCTTTCTGGTGTTACTCAGCTATTTTGGTTCCTGCTGGTCGTAATGTCTGTGTGGATCCCGGTGAAGAGGGCATAGTCTGTATCACCGACTGTAGTTTCGCCGACGAAAACCGGCCTGACAACATGATGCGTTATGAAGATCAGAGAGCTCCATGCTGTGACCTCTACGTAGGTATCAACCGTACGAAAGATGAGTTCACAGTTGGGTCACTCGACACCATCAACCTGCCTCATCTATGCCTTGCTGATCCCCGGTTCCTCACGGAGCCGTTCACGCTCGGGCATTCCGGATATTCTACCATCCGTTTTACTGGCTATAGATACAGCCACCAGCCACAGCCACAGCCACAGCCACAGCAAGTTGAGGGAGCTATGGATCAGCCATGATGGCCCTTTTCTGTAGATATTTCAGCAAAGGTTATTTTTTTACTTATTTTCATTCTTTTATCATTCTTCTACAAGTATTATTCTAACAATTAAACTTATATTATTGCAGATTATGAGTATGTTAGGCGGTCCCCGCTTTGGCCGAGCAAAGGCGGTTTGCAAGATGTTCAAGAATGTTTGCCAGTTAGCTGCTGCATATGAGAACATAGATTTAACAGACTTTGACGACGCAGATGAACTCACCGCTCTTATGTGTATGAGGCGGTGTAGTGGTCGAATAAGGTTAGTATAAAAACTTTAGGTATGTCTTATAGGCTATAAGGTGACAATATTTTTTTTTTTTCCAGGTCTTTTGAGATTGGAAACTATAAAAGTAACGGCCTCAATTATTATTACACGGGAATAACAATGTCGCCATTTGAGTATCTTAATGGGTACGGTGTTTCCTTTCTAAAAAAAATATTTTTGGATACTTTTCTCGGTTCGTTTATAATATACGGTTCGTTTATAATATATCGGCTAATCAATCAATTGGTTTTTTCTTATCTTTTTTTGCAGAGAGCTTTTGACAAAGCTTGGTCTCTTTAGCCTACCGCTTATTACTTGTGAAGATATGAGACCTCTTTTTGCCCGCTGCCATTCGTTGATAGATTTGGAGATGGTTTGTGTACGGTAAGTTTCTATTTTTTACAATATTCGTGTTACGTAATTTTCTAATTGTTTATTTAGGTGATTTTGAATAATAATCATATTGGGATGCAAAAAAAATTTTAAGATATAGCCATAGTGTTTGAAAACTAATTGGATTATCAACTTCAAATTCCCTTGTTTATCTCTTGTTGTTTTTTTTGCAGTCGCATTCCGGTCAATTTTGTTCTACAGCGTGTGGCTGAAGGATGCCGGCGGATTGAGCGTTTAATTTACGCAGACGCAACTGATGAACATGCTAACATGGAAATTACGGCAGACACGGTGCAGGAGTTTGTTACCAGATGCGGAAGAATCAACCGTCTAGGTTTACGAGGCATATTTGTAGACGACGACCAGCTATTAATAATGCTCCAGGTATATGTGTGACAATTTATTGAAATGTGAAAATTTAAAATTTTCTTTTATTAACATAGATGTCTTGTAAAAAAAAAAAACAGGGATTGAGGAAACTGATCAGCTTGGACTTGTCTTTTTCGAGAAGATTTAGAGGGAGATTCTTAGCGTGAGTTAATGTGACAATCAGTTTTAAGTTTTGACTTTTAAAGAAGTCTACTTTGTAATTATTAGGTTGTTTATATCTACAGGCAAGTAGCTAATGCTAATGAGCTGATACTTGAAGAACTGGTGCTTGATCGATGCCGACATATCGCAGAGGTAATTGGCCTATAGTTTTGTACATAAATGACAAAAAAATATATGAAGAAAGTGGATTAAAATTTATCTGATTTTTGTTGTTGTGTATGTAGACTCAACTTATAGCTTTTTGCACTCTTTTTGCACGCGGCTAATTGAAGGAGGGTATGTCCACATGCGGGAACTGGTAAGTTAATTCTTATTGTTAAATTTTCAATTTTAATGTTAAACCATTTTATGATTTTATTTCCTTTTATTTTATTTTTATAATACATGTTAAAAGATTGTCAGAAGCGAAGCTACTGTGAGGAATAGGTTACTTTTGGGATTTATAGGACGGGTTGGTCTTGATACGTTGTGGCACTACAGGCCGGAGATGAAGGTCGATAAAGAGTAGTAAGAATCTCTTATCTCCTTCTTTATTAGATATCTGTATTATTAATAATAAGAACAAAGTATCTAATTAGGCATCGTTTGTTTTGACAATGACAGCTTGGTGGAGGTGGAGGAGGAGGAGTGGTATGATGGTGATCCGATGGAAGTAGATGAAGAGCCAGAAGAAGAAGATTATTATAATTATCAACAAAATCGTGATGATTATTATAATTACCGTGACGTACGGCAGGGTGATCCTTTCGAAGAGCCAGAAGAAGAAGATACTGAGTATGACGATCTCGATGATATGGAATTGGAGGTAGAGGAGGCACGTCATCACAGGAGGCGATTTATTCACTGGGAGCGGGAGTGATTAGCATAGTTTTGAGCAAAGAATACAGTAACAACAATTAAATTGATAGTTAATCTTTCAACGTGACTAGAGCTTTTCAAGTTTTCAAATACCGATCGAAAAATCATCTAAATTGATGATATCAACATTTATTTAGAAAGATATTCTGTCTTTTGAGTAAAACAGGAAAATTATGGAAATGCAATTGAAAAAAAAGGAAATAATATATATGACTTTCAGAATTAATAGAGCATAAACAACGCTGGGTGCTTAAGGCTAGGCCTGGGACATCGGGTATTCGGGTCGGGTTCGGGTTGGAACCGTTCGGGTCCAAATCTATTGGGTATATGAAGTCTATATTCATATAGGTTTCTAAAGAGTTTCACTTCGGTATCGGTCGGTATTTTCGATTCTGAGTCGGTTCGGATCCATAATTTTATGACCAAATATTACTCAAAAATTTTCGGTTATAGTTCGGGTTCGGGTATTTCGGATATTTATTACCCAAAAATCTAAGAATATACTCAAAAACCTAAAAAAATATATCCATAAATCCAAAAATATATTCAAAATCTCGGAAAATATTCACGAAAACCCCAAAAATATCTGGAAATCCAAAAAAATAAATTAAAAAATCAAAAAATGTAATATATCCGAAAACTCATAGAAATTTTCAAAAAAAAAAACATACTTATAATTCGAGTCATTCAGGTAACCCGATCGGGTATCGGTTCGGTTCGGGTATTACCCGATACCCACAAGTATTCAAATATTTCACCCATCGGATAAATTACCTTATATCGGTTTTTGGGTTTTGGGTATTTCGGTTCGGTTCGGTTCGAGTCCGATTTTTGGATTTTGGGAAAAAGTCTCAGGCCTACTTAAGCCTAAATTATAATTTAATTAAATCGAAATTAAATTAAAAAGGAAGAACCGGCGCTTGAATAAGCGTCTTAGGTCCCGATTGGTGTTTGGACTTTGAGGACTTTTAGAGTTTCTAAAACCCTTAAAGCTTTTATTTTACCAATCATACTTTTAAGGCTGTATCTTTTTCTAAAATCTTTAAAGTCTCTTTAGCAGTTTTTTTTATTTTTCTTTATTTGTTTTTAAATTTTTCTGAAAGTCTCATCTACGAGGCTTTTATTCTCTCTCCTCTCATGAACTTTTTTTCTTATTTTTTTTTAATTATTGAAATTCTTTTTTCACATCCTAAATCAATTAAAACTACTCTTTTAACATTATGTTAATCTTATTAAAGTAAACTTTTTACTAATTGACATTTATTAATTTTTTCTCATTTTCTTAAGATCCATTTTTCTAATATTTTATACATAAAAATATTATTAGTTTTTGTAAAATGAATAAAAAGTATTATAAAAATAATAAAAATAACAGTCATAGTTCTTACAGTTTTTTTGTTACCAATCAGACTTTCAAAAAATTTAAAAGTAACAATCACAATCACAGTTTTAACAGCCAAAATCTCTACAGCCAAAAGCCAATAGTCAGAGTCTAAAGTCACAGTCGTTACCAATCGGGACCTTAAGCTCCGACGCTTAAATCAAAATTCTCTTTTCCCTTCCACTACAACAAAACAGGCCTTTTCCAACGACAAGATTCGTTGTAAAATCGATGGTAATCGAATATTACATCGACTTTCCATCGATTTCCAAATCGTCGGTAATCGATCGATGTTAATTCTAAATCGTCGTAACATCGTCGTTAATTGTGACGAGATATAAATCATCGTTAATTCGATGTATAAAGTCGATGTAAATTCGTTGTAGAATTTACAACTGATTTACAACGAAAAACTATTTTAGTCGTTATATAGATGTAACCTTTACGATTAATTTACGACGTATTTGTCGTTTCTATTTGCGACGAATAAAAATCGTCGTAAAAGCCCGGTTATTACAACCGGGTCAATTACAAAATCGGAAAACCAAATTGAAGAAAATACGTTGGAAAGTTGATGTAATGTGTCGATGCAAACTCGTCGTTAACCAGATATTACTTTAGTCGTCGTTAAATCGAGGCAAAAAAACATTGTAAAACCGATGCAAATGTACGACGATTTAACCACGACGACGTTGTTAACCAGATGTTACTGAAATCGTCGTTTAATCGAGGCAAAAAGACGTTGAAACTTACGACGACTAAACGACGAACTTTTGCATCGTATTTACGACGATTAAATTTAAATTTATTAAAAAAATATAAATAAAATATAATATAAAATATATTTATATATTTTAGAAAATTATAAAATTTTAATTTTTATAAAACGAAATAAAATAAAATATATTTTAAAAAACTAAAAAAAAAAAATTTAAATAAATTCCGGGAGCGGGGACTGGGCCGTCATGCTCGCCGATGCCCGTTGCTCGTCCGCCTCCGCTTCCGCTCTTGCTGCAGCTTCTCGTTTATGCCTTTTTTCTTCCAAGATTGCGGCAATCTGCGAGTTTTCCCGAGCCATGATCTCGAAAATGACGTCGTTATCTGACCGTTCTTCTTCCACAACCTTCTCTAGACGTGCAATCTTGCCCAGCAGATGGGTCCGCTCATCATCGTCGGATCGTCGGCGTGACGGAGCAAGTGACGAAGCAACAGGAACCTTGTGAATTGATCCCATCCCAATAGTTTTACCCCTATTCTTAGGGGCGACCTGGCATTTTAAACATTGAATTGATATTAACTGATATTAATTAATAAAGTTTAAACATAATAAAATTTAATTAATTAACAATAAATTAATATTTACCTGAACGAAGATGCGGTCAATTTCGGGGGTGCTCAACTCCACCGTCATGGAACCGCCGGGAGATAACTGCTGGGAGCGTTGTGTTTGTTCCTCATTGACCCTTGCGTTCACGTCGTTCCATATCTCCTCTGCTCTCGGAGATACAAAACTTCCGTCTTTCTTCTTGTGGGTCCTCTGAAAAACTTCCGTCAATGGAGGGAGCACACCTCCATTCTCCGCAGCCTAAAAATGAATTTAATTAGTTTAATTATTATTTAGTATATATAAATAATTAAAAACAAAATTAAAGTGCGATATTACCATTTGTAAACGTCTTCCGGCAAAAGGCGTCTGACCGGAGGTGTGAGGGACGACCTTCGGTTGGCCGTCAGGACCAACCGTTAAACGGGAAGCAGAGCACTTCATAGACGTCTCTACGGATTCTGGCCTCATCCAGAATTGAACCAAGCCGTTCCACACCTCAAGCTCGACGTAAATCGGCTTTGCGTCGTTGCCCTTTGACCGCCATTTCTTTTTCCAGTCGCAGACGGTGTTGTTTAAACGCAACTTGGCCTTCTCGAGGAATAACGCCCTCACCTCCTCGTTATGAGCCGTATCCCAGTTGTAGCGTTGCTGAAAAAAAATCAATTTATAATTAAATTATTTATATTAAATGTAAGTAATTAAATATATAATTAGAAATTAAGAAAAGTCGAAAAATTATCACCGCAAACATCTTCCACCAAGTGTCTTTGATATCTGGAACGACTTGGGACCAATTTGCATGAGGCTCGGAAAAATACGACTTGATGATGTCGCTGATAGTGCGGGCGACCGCACATTCCGTACCAAACCTGTTATATCGTATAAAATATATTGTTAATTAATATATAAATTAAAAATATTATATAAATATTTAATTAATAAATTAAATTTTACAAATTTCAAACAATTTAACGTACCACAGTGCTCTATCTTCTTTCTCTGGATGGAGTCTAGTTAGGTGTACCCGTCCGGGTAGAGCTAGCAACTCATCAACGGTCATATGTGCATACGGCCGAGGCTGGTGTTGCTGCGGGGGCGGTGGAGGCGGTTGTTGGTGTTGCGGTGGTGGTGGTTGTTCGTGTTGCGGTGGTGGCGGCGGGGGAAAATATTCATGCGACTGCGACTGCGTCTGGGTCATCGGAACCCTCGTATCCCCCGACGTAGAAGTAGAAGCAGACGCATTATTACCCGGCATAAACTGATGGTAATAATGGTTTGGGCCGCTTGGAGGTCTCATCTGCAAATAATCAACAAAAATATGTATTTAACTTAATTTTAATTTCTAAACATATATAATTCCAATCCTATAACTATTTCTTTCTAACAAATATAAATTTCCATTTCTAAACAGTTTCTAATGAAAAAATATAATAAACTAAACAAATACAAAAGAAAAATAAAATTAAAAAAACTAACCGTTGCGTTGGAATGATAACGGAAATCGGATTAAAATTGAAAACTGAAAAGTTTTTTTTTTCGTGAGATTTTTTTTTTTTCAGGGGAAGAGGTTGTGACGATGGAAGTCTGAGGCGTGCTCGTATATATAGATTTTGTTGCCGTTGTAAAATCGTCGTCAAATCGTCGTAAATTACGACGATTTTACGACGACATGAACAGGGTCGTCGCTAAATCGATGGAAACAATTTAACATTAAATTAATATTCCCGCACGGGAAACGGAGAAGTTGGGATCGACGTAATATCGTTGCTATCTTACATTGATTTTACGACGGTCCCACTAGAGTCGTCGTAAAATCGATGGTAAACATTTTTAACTTTTTTTATATTCCGGCAGGCGGGAAGATGAAAATCCCAAATTGGGAAAACATTTTACCTCGGATTTACATCGAATCGTCGTAAATGCGATGGTAAATTAGAAACCAAATATTACGGCGCCTAATATTATTTTTCGATTTCGTACGATGAAATAATTTTAAATTTGCCAACGACTTACCATCGATTCGTCTCAAAGTCGTCCCAAAATGTTACCCTAAACCCTAAACTCGCCCCAAACTCTTATTTCCTTAAATGGAAGTATGAAAAGCTTAAAAACTATGAATACTAAGTTATAAATTGAATTGAAAACAAAAAAAAAAAATTACAAAACCTAATTTTGACAATATCTTGTTATAATATATGTAAATAATCCTTATACTATGTAAAATGTTTGGAAAAACATATTTTCAATGATTTTCCATCTACAAACTTAGTTTCAATGTTTAGAAAGTCAAGTTTTGTTAGTTGGGTAGCCTTACAATCGATATGAGGTGTCTTTATATAAAGGCATTTTAGGGTTTAGGGTTTCATTTTAGGGTTTATCGTCGTAACGTCGATGCAAATTACGACGCTTTTCCATCGACATTAAAAAATCGATGGAAAATCGTCGTTATTTGCAAAAATATTTTCTATATAAGGACCAATACCCCCTTGTTCACAAACACACACACAACATTTCCGAAAAACATTTTCCCTCATCTAGATCCAGAGATCGTCCTTCGGAAAATAGAAATCCTTCTCGGGAACATTTTCCGGAAGAACGATCTCTGGCCTAGATTTTGGGTAAATTTTTTATTTGATAAATTACATACATTTTGCCAACGAATTTGGTACGTATTTTTGGGTGTCGTCGGGAAATCGTTGCAAGTTGCATCGAGTTAACGACAAGTCGTCCCCAAATCGTCGTAAATTACTTCAAATTTGTAACTTATCAAATTTGCTATTAACGACGACTTTACGTCGAATTAAACCAGTCGGCAATGGGGTATATTTTCCTATAAAAGGACCACCACCCCCTTTTTCTCATCTCTTTTTTAGTCGTTTATCCCGTGCAAAATGATTAAGTTTTCGAAATCATTTTCGAACGGGGTAATCACTGAAAAAAGTGATAAGATAAAATTTAAAGTTAAAAATTAGGTTAACGACGATTTTACGAGTAAATTCCAATCAATCTATCGTCATAAGTTCGAAATAACTTACGACGGATTTACATCGAACATATTCGACGAATTTGCAATTGAATCGTCGGAAATTCGTTGTAATTTGCAACGAAGTACCATCGAATCGCTCCTACGTCGTTGCTATTAACGACGACTTTACGTCGAATTAAACCAGTCGGCAATGGGGTATATTTTCCTATAAAAGGACCACCACCCCCTTTGTAACAACATATCTCCCAAATTTTTCTCATCTCTTTTTCAGTTGTTGATCCCGGGCAAAATGATTAAGTTTTCGAAATCATTTTCGTACGGGGTAATCACTGAGAAAGTGATAAGATAAAATTTAATGTCAAAAATTAGTAGGGAGGGTAAAAACGATTATACGAGTAAATTACAATCAATCTATGTATCGTCGTAAGTGCTTCGCTAAAATTTAATGTTAACAATTAGTAGATGACAACGGAGACGCAACGAATTTGTATAATATACGGGATTCATAACTTACAGTACAATAAACATAAAATAGGGTAAAATAATTAAGGTACAATACACGGAATATCATCTCTCAACACTCGTCTGAGTCATTTGGATCACTAAACTCGTCATCCGGTTCATCGCTTTCGGAGAATTCATCCGGAACGCTCTCTTCTTCATCATCATCACTGGAATCATCAACTACATTTATGCGTTGTGGGTTTTGATGATCTATTAAGAAGATAGACCCTGATGTGTTCTCCGCCGGTTCTGCTATAACCGAACAATGATCTTGCTGCATTGGCGGAATATCATCCTGATCTCCAACGATTGTGCCCCTGGGAGATACTTTGACAACATATAACCAAGTAATCCCAGATGTTCGAACACGCGGATATGGTACGAATGTTACTTGTTCAGCTTGCGACGCCAAGATAAATGGCTCGAATTTGTTATAACGCCGAGATTGGTTTACGTCAACTCCATATGTGTTCTCTCGGACGCCTCTCCCGGGTGTTGGGTCAAACCAATCACATTTGAAGAGAACACATCTTAAACCAAGCATTCCGGGGTATTGAACTTCAATAATATCTTGCAACACGCCATAGAAATCAACCTCACCCCTAACGCAAACACCGTAATTCGCAGTAGCCCTTTCATTTCCATAGTTGAACGTATGGAACACGTATCCGCGTGTACAAAACATAGGGGCAGAAGTGATCCTCCATATTGGCCCTTTGATTAACTCGTGAAACCACTGCGGATATGCGTCGTCACCAGGATTAACCTATATATAGTATTAAACAAATCGTTGACAATTACGTAATTAGTACATGTAACAGGCCGATGATTTAATACATACGTAATTAAAGTAAGTAATATATATATAAGTCAAACTAACCGATGATTTAATCCACGATGCAAAGTGCTGATCTTTCCGTTTGTTGAGTTCCGTATCTGTAACCCCGTTGATACACTCCCGGACCTGTCTACAAAATTCCCTGAAAATTCAAGGAATGTATAGAATATATGTGTTAAAACAAATACAACAGTGAACCATATATATATATATATATATAAATAAATGACTTACGTCTCAAAAAAATTAACTTCCTCGCAATTGAGTAGGATATACGTATGTGCACTATGACGATCGTTCTCGTCTGCCCACCATACTTCTTTAATACATCCACCTAATCGGCCGACTGATGAGAATATATCTGGTACACCTTCCACTGGATATGACCGACCAACACCACCATCGTCATATCGTTTAGGAGCCCTTTTCCGTGTGCGCACTTTTGATGGAAAATAGAAGTCAGTGAAATGAGAAGTTTCTTGAGACAAACTTCCAGAAACTATCGATCCTTCAACCCTTGCAAGATTTTTGGCTTTTCCTTTCAGGTACCCCATAAATCGCTCAAACGGGTACATCCACCGATAATGAACTGGCCCACCAAGCTCTGCTTCGTAAGGAAGATGTACAGCTAGATATTCCATAACATCAAAAAAGGCTGGTGGAAATATCTGCTCCATATTACACAACACCATAGGAATATTTTGCTGGAGTTTACCAATAACATCTACGGTAAGAGTACGGGTACAAAGATCTCGGAAGAACGCTCCAATCGCTGTATATAAAATAAGAGACGATTTTGTTATTTCAGAACGACAATATATAGATTATTTAATAAATGCATGCATATATATGTAATATATTGTTTCTAAAATATACCTCCAATTGCCGCATGTACTTCTGGGTGTAGCAGTTCCGCAAATACAAACGGAAATAACCGTTCCATAAACACATGACAGTCGTGGCTTTATAAGCTTTGTGGCGTCTCTTCACTCCCCCGATTACTTATCACGTTCGATCATCTTCTTGATCTAAGAGAAGAGAGCCATTTGGCCAGTCTCTGGATCTCCACCCTCGCTTCTCGCTCACGTCATCTTCCCGGTCTTGTAGAGAGTACCGTTTGGTCAGCTACAAAGGCTCCACAAACCGCTCTTGCCGTAAAGATCAAACCGGATCTTACATCACATTGTTTGCAAGAGGTGTGTGCAACAATTCAATGGCGACCAGAGCTTGACCCACCAGCAAAGCTTTTGCCATCAATTTGATATTTGGTAATGTACAAACTTGAGAAATATTCTCATTCCAATCATAGGATGAGTTGATAGGATTATAGAAACATGCAACATTTGTAAGTTATATGAAGTGAGTTAATGATCAACTTTTCAATAAAAGAAACTTTAACAGAATCCGTTTCTGTATTTGATTAAAAAACTTTTCTGAAAAAATAAAAAGGAAATAATTAATTAATTTTAATGCTGATATGGAATGATACTATTGGTTGTTTAAAATTCTATATACTTAATTTCCTTATTTTATATATATTTAAAATTGAAAATTTTCGTAATTATATAATTGCTTATATGGACAAATCAAATTGCGTTTTTTCAATCTTATGTGGACGCTGTTTAATGCATATAGCTTTAACTTTTATTACTAATAGATAGATTTTCCAAATCCACAACCGAATTTAACCTCAACTTTTTTTTTTTGCGCAAATTTAACCTCAACTTAAGTATAGATTCTTCAGCTTCATCCCTTATGCTACAATAGAGGTCGGTCCACAATAAAAATATTGGTCACGAATGAGCCCGAAATAAACTAATGAAAAGGGCCCAAAGTGGGCCCATAAGAAAGGGGATAAATCTATCTATCTATATCTATACTACTATTAATTGAGAAGTACATTTTAATAATGTTTGGATACAAAGATAAGAGAAAAAAAGTTGTTTGGATATAAGAATAAGAGATAAAACTGTTTGGATACAAGAATAATAACTTAAAACAAACCAATGGTTCATTAAACCAAAAATCGAATTTGTTAAGTAATCAGGTAAAAAAAATGGAAATTTATCCGAAAACACAAAAAAAAATCCGAAAAACCTAAAAAAAAAATTTTGGTCAGAAAAAACAAATAGATATATATATATAAAATAATCCATAATATTTATTCGGGTAATTTGGGTATCCGATAGGGTATCGATTCGGTTATGGTATTATATGATACCCACGGGTATCAAATATTTTACCCATCGGGTGATTTGTTTTATACCCAAAATAAATAAAAATCCAAAAAACCTAAAAAATTTTTTTTTATAATATCAAAAATAATCCACAATATCCATTCGAGTAATTTGGGTACCCGATCGGGTATCGATTCGGTTCTGGTATTATCTGATACCCACGGATATCAAATATTTTATCTATATGGTGATTTGTTTTATACCCAAAATCAATCGGATACGGATATTGTGGATCAATTCGGTTCGGGTTTTCGGGTATGGGTTAAAAGTCTCAGATCTACTCCCTTATAACAGAAATATAATGAATCTAACAGAAATAACATAAACTAAATTAAACTGAAAAGATAAAAAAAAATGTATTGATAAAAATATAACGTACCACCGCGCAAACGCGCGGGTCCTCTACTAGTACTACTATTAATTGAGAAGTACATTTTAATAATGTTTGGATACAAGGATAAGAGAAAAAAAGTTGTTTGGATATAAGAATAAGAGATAAAACTGTTTGGATACAAGAATAATAACTTAAAACAAACCGATGGTTCAGTCAAACCAAAAATCGAATTTGTTAATTAATCATGTAAAAAAAATGGAAATATATCCGAAAGCCCCAAAAAATCCGAAAAACCTAAAAAAAAATTATCAGAAAAAACAAATAGATATATATATATATATATATATCAAAAATAATCCATAATACTTATTCGGGTAATTTGGGTATCCGATAGAGTATCGATTCGGTTCTGGTATTATATGATACCCACGAGTATCAAATATTTTACTCATCGGGTGATTTGTTTTATACCCAAAATAAAAAAAAAATTCCAAAAAACCTAAAAAAAAATATTTATAATATCAAAAATAATCCACAATATCCATTCAGGTAATTTGGGTACCCGATCGGGTATCGAATCGGTTATGGTATTATCTGATACCCACGGATATCAAATATTTTACCCATCTGGTGATTTTTTTTATACCCAAAATCAATCGGATACGGGTATTGTGGATCAATTCGGTTCGGATTTTCGGGTATGGGTTAAAAGTCTCAGACCTACTCCCTCATAACAGAAATATAATGAATCCAACAGAAATAACGTAAACTAAATTAAACTGAAAAGATAAAAAAAAAATGTATCCCTACACTATTACTATTTTTTTTTTTTGATAAAAACATAACGTACCACCGCGCAAACGCGCGGGTCCTCTACTAGTACTACTATTAAATTATTAATTAATTGAGAAGTACATTTTAATAGTGTTTGGATGCAAGGATAGGAGAAAAAAAGTTGTTTGGATATAAGAATAAGAGATAAAACTGTTTGGATACAAGAATAATAACTTAAAACAAACCGATGGTTCAGTCAAACCAAAAATCAAATATGTTAATTAATCAGGTAAAAAAAAATGGAAATATATTCGAAAGCCCCGAAAAAATCCGAAAAACCTAAAAAAAATTATCAAAAAAACAAATAGATATATATATATATATATATATATCAAAAATAATCCATAATACTTATTCGGGTAATTTGGGTATCCGATAGAGTATCGATTCGGTTCTGGTATTATATGATACCCACGAATATCAAATATTTTACCCATCGGGTGATTTGTTTTATACCCAAAATAATAAAAAAATCCAAAAAACCTAAAAAAAATATTTATAATATCAAAAATAATCCACAATATCCATTTAGGTAATTTGGGTATCCGATCGGGTATCGAATCGGTTCTGGTATTATCTGATACCCACGGATATCAAATATTTTACCCATCTGGTGATTTGTTTTATACCCAAAATCAATCGGATACGGGTATTGTGGATCAATTCGGTTCGGATTTTCGGGTATGGGTTAAAAGTCTCAGACCTACTCCCTCATAATAGAAATATAATGAATCCAACAGAAATAACCTAAACTAAATTAAACTGAAAAGATAAAAAAAAATGTATCCCTACACTACTACTCCCTCTGTTCCTTAATAGTTGATGTTTAAGCTTTTTTTCTTTGTTCCATATTATATGATGTTTTAGCTTTTTAAAGTTACTTTTTGTTAATTAATGACAAAATATTACAAATTTCAAAAACAATTAACTAAAAGTATTTGAATACTTGAATACTATTGGGTAATATTGATTGAAAAGTAGTTGGTTTAAGAAAACAATTCATTAATAACTTAACATTCAATGTTTCTTAATTTATGTGAAAAACCTACAACATCAAATATTAAAGAACAGATGGAGTACTATTTTTTTTTTTGATAAAAACATAACGTACCACCGCGCAAACGCGCGGGTCCTCTACTAGTTGTGGTTAAGAGGCGAGAAAACCCTAAACTGAAGAAAGAAAGAAAGAGAAGAAATCGCAAAAGAAACGCAGGCAGCCGTAGAGAATGGAGATGATGAAAACGACGGAGGCAGAGGAGTTGGCGCAGAGTAATATGCGCCGGGAGATTACGAGTTTCGATGATGAAGGGGTAGGTTAATTGCATGAATGATCATCTCTTTTGGAACCGCTTATTTACGTATTTCTCTCCGATTTGCGATTTTGCTTATTTACGTATATCTCTCGGGATTTGCGATTTTGCAGCTTTGGGCTGAATTTGAACCGGAGGGAATTGACAGGATCCTGAGTGGTGAAATCAAACCCAAGACCTTGATCACCAATTATGGTCTAAAATCTATTGTGAGTACCCAAAGTAGTTTTATAGATATATCCTTGTTAATCACTTGCTAGTCACGGCACGGTGTTAAGTATCTGTCTCTTGTCAGGGGTTTCCTCAGAGGGGAGCTTTGATTGCAAAGGAGATGCTCTCGGTGTTCCCGAATTCTCGTTACGTGAAGTGGGCGTTTGGCTTTCCAAGCTCAAAGTCAATGAAAGAGGTCATAGTACTGTTTCGAAATTATGAAAAAAAATAATTTATTTTGAGTTTCTAAACGAGTTTGTTTTATGGAACTTTGCAGCTCATAGGAAGAGAAAAAGAGATTGATTGTACATCAATCGTTATCGCTACTACAAACATAGGAGGAGATGGTCCGTGTTCATACTCGGATCTTTTTGATGTTTCTATATAGTGTAGACCTCTGGTTTCATATAATGTTGCTTTCTTGTTTGGTTTTGCAGATGAAATCTGTATCATAAGCTTGATGAATGGTACTCGCGCTTACTTCAGGGTTCTTAGTCTCATCCCACGGGAGGAAATACCGGTAATTACTCACACAATCTGCCTCGTTTAGCTCCAAAGACCCTTTTAGTTGATGTTAATTTATCTTGCAGGATCGAGCAAATCTCCCTCGCCGCCTCTATCCGGAAGTTCGTATGAATTTGTTTACATCTCCGGCCAGTGTTGGCACAGCCAGGTTCAAAAATAATTCATTACAATAAACTTTGTATCCCCCATTTTAATGTCATATATATATATATATATATATATATTTCTTTTATTTTCAGATTGATACAATCACTTTTCCCCAAGGTCACTCCTTCCCGCCCGCTGAGGAATCCTGCATATTTCCACAACAAAAATGGTCATATTTTTTACCGAAAATATTGGTAAACACTTTTTTTCATCTCCTAAAAGCTGGCTATGAAAATAAAATTAAAAATTACTCTTTTAACTTATATATTCATCCATGCATGCACTCTCGTGTTCAGGCTCCACTATGAGAAACCAGCCCTTGAAGGAGGAAGGCCAAGGGTTACCTGAAAGGTTGGGTACTTTGTCATATATCATTTTTCTATTTGCTGAGCTTGTGTTGGAGATGTATTTAGCTAGCATTCTTGTTTTTTTGATTTGGCAGGAATGTGCATGGACCTCGATTCGGACTCAGGCTTGTTGGTCTTAAAAAGGTAGCACTTGACACGGGAAAGGAGAAACTGATTTTCATGGTAAGTATCACTTGCAATTCCACTCTGATCAATATACTGGTTTCTCTTGACAAAGCCCTAATACAACTCTTTTTTTTTTTTTTGGAATCGCAGCCGCGGTGTTATTATTGACGACCCCTTCTTGTAATGGTGGATCAGTGTTGCGTATTTAGTCTAATATGCTCGTCCTTGTCCAATGTTCTTTTGCACAACCAAAACAAAATCTTGTTTTGTTCAAGGTTTATCTATATGTTTTTGCAACATTAGTAGTATAATATAATTATGTGTATTCAGACATGGTCGGGCCTTGTTCATTGTCATTTGTATCGGCCTTTTCCTACAAACTCGAAAATGGAAAATCCTCAACTAATTGACCGCCCCTAACCGTTTTTTTAACAACAAAATTGGGTAATCAGTGTTTTTGTTCTAAATATAATCTCATTACTCATTAGTCAGTCCCCAAACTTACGAAACTGATCAGTAAACTCCCTGAACCTTTCATTTCTAGTTATTACTTCCAATATTCGCAATTCATTTCTAATTAATTCCAATGTTCTCCACCGCTTCTATGAAATTGCGTTTGATTAAAAATTAGAAACTTGACCCGAGAAAACGAACCCGATAGAAATACACTTCAAAATTGATTTTGGGATTGATTTTTAGTTTGTATTTTATTCACGGACATATATATTTAAGTATGCGGATTAAAATTTGAATATGCAGTTAGGTTCAGTGGCATTCCTTGTCAATTACATTTCATAGGTCGCGAGTTCAAGGCTAGATGTTTGCGTTCCTTCTATATTTTAAGGTCTTTTCTTTTTAAAAAGAACCTAAAATGACGAAAATACCTTCGCGCAGCATCTGTCTTGTATTTCGAACGTCAAAATGACTTTTCTTTTTAATTATGATTGTAATAAATGTGGAAATGTTTTTTTTTTAAAGATCACATGGAAATAAAAGTAACTAAGATTTTTTTTTTTTTTTTATAACTCAGGTAAATCCATGATCTATGGAAGAGCCCAGACTAATTTTTGGAGGAGGTGCATCTCATATATATACTCTTTTTCCGGATATTCAAATGGACCAAAAACAAAAGCTCCACATTTAAGGAGAATCGGCCTAGACCAACAGGGCAATTCTTCTATCAAATGAAACCATTAGACCACCACCATTTAGTTGTAAGTAAGAACTATGTTTAGCACTTACCAATATCTATTTTAAATTCACTTCAAATATCGATTACAAACTTCGTACGCAAGCAAAAATAATTACGTAGATAACAACTACAAGAATAATATATATCACAGGTTCTGACATTTTCAAGTTTACATGACGCTGAAATTGTTCAGAATTTTTGTTTCGAACATTTAATTAAACTTTGTAATTCATAGAGACTTATAATCCAACATTTAATAAGCATAGATTTCATATAGAAGTATACAAAAAATAAAAATTAGCTTTAAAATGATATGAAAGCAAAACCACTAAAATTAGTTAGCAATTATTCAATAGAACAATACTCAGTTGGGTCAGTAGCCAAATAAAATATCCTTATGTGTTTAATCTAAAGTACTTAGCAAATAAACTCCGAACAACACCATTCATTGAAAACTATTCTTCAACTTCATCCCTTAAGTTTCATGGTATGGTATATATTAGTAGGATCATGCCTCGACATTTTCTACATTAGCCCGGGCCTGCTGATCATTGTAGTTTGATCTTCACTGCTTTGAATGCGTTTTCTTTAACCATTAAGCAATGTTGCTTATTGGTGGCGAAGACAAATGCTGTGCGATGTGACTCCAATCAAAATTACCAAATTGAGTATTTTCCAAAACAAAACTGTCAAAATTTATCAATAAATGTCAAGAGTTAATGCTATATATTACATTGAACCTTATGCAATTACACTAACATATATCACTAGAATAAATTTTAATTAAAAATGGCACTTACGAGTTCTTTATGGTCAATAATTCCTCCATGGATTTAACCTTGACCCTTTACCCATTCTTAAGTCATGTATTTTTTCCTCTTTCTAAAATTCTTTTCCAATAATCTTCAAGTTTTACTGAAAACACAATATTGCCCTTGGTTCTTGTGTAATCACACTAAAAACAGATCATTGTGTTTAGTAAATCAGTTTCGATATCATCAATTTAGAGGAATGATTTTGGTTATTTGTGATAAATTTTAGTCTCTTGGAAACTGTTGTTGAATGCGTTCGTCCATTCATTTCATGATAACCTTCATTCTTGAAATAAATGAGTTATAATAATTTATTGACATGTGAATTTTTGTTTTTGTTAACATATATATCTTAATTAAAAATATACAGGGACTTAAGAGACTAACCAGCTTGGATTTGTCTCGCTCGGGCGAATTTCGGGCGAATTTACAGGGAACTCTTTAGTGTGAGTTTATGTGACATCTATATAGTTTCTTAGTTTTGATTTCTTAAGAAATCTCTTTCTGATTATGCTGTTGTTTATATCTACAGGCAAGGAGATAATGCTAACCAGCTGAGAATTCAGGTTTTGGTTCTTGATCGATGCTTTGGAATCACTGAGGTAAGTGGTTTAAGTTTTGTAAATGACAAATATTAGAAACTCAATTAATATTTATCTGATTGTTTTAATTGATGTAGGATCAACTTGAAGAATTTATCATGCGGCTACGTGGAGGAGAGTATGCCCACTTGCGTAAGCTAGTAAGTTACACTCACTTGTTTAATTTTCAATTTTAGTGTGTTAAATCGTTGGGTCCATGACATTTTTTCCATTTTTTGTTTTGTTTTGAATTACATGTTAAAAACGGTCATAGGCCAAATTGGGGGACAATTACATGAGGGTTTTGAAGAACGGGTTGGTGTTCCTCAGCTGATCAATGATAGACGCGATGTGGAGATCCAGATAAACTAGTAATTATCTTTTTTTCTCTCCTTTTTTTTCTTAATAAAATAATACTGTAATAAACTATCTAATTGATCCTTTTAACAAAAAAAAAAAAAAAAAAAAATTATCTAATTGCGGGCATTGTTTGTTGTTGACAGCGTGGTGGTGGAGGGGGTTAATCAAGCCTTTTTGGATCATATTTTTGATCCACCCCAGATTGTGGATATAGATGAGGGAGGATCTGATGATTCTGAATATGATGAAGAAGAACCCCCAGACTGGGAAATGCCGTTAGATTTGGTACCGGGTGCTGATGTTACGAGAAGGAAATTCATTCATTGGTAGCCAATGTAACCATTGGTATGGTCTTGCAGGAGAAAACATCAGCATTTTGGATATTCATTTGGAAACTTACTACTTCTTTGCTCTCCCAATAACCTTAGTTTTCATGCTTTTGAGATTACAAATCAACTAAAGCCACTTTCTCACTTGTTTTTAATTTGGGTCTGTATTTTGATTTTGTATACAATTTACCAAAACAGTTGTGCTCAATTTTCAGTAAGCGTTGCAAGAGAACATTAACATTAACCCGGTCCATGTACAGCGCAAAGATCCAACTTGTCCTCAAGATGGAAGCCCTTTGGTTGTTCTTGACCAGTGGATACAGTCCTCACGTCTTCCTTGTTAGTCATCTCTGTTCCGTTGAGAGAGAGCGAAGCATAACATAACCGTGTCTTCCATCAAAAATTCTCAGCCTGAAACAAATTATTCTGTTGACAGCCTCCACATATGGCTAGTCTTGATCAAATCCCAAAGAGACATCCCTAGCTTAAGGTCTCCCCTAAGACCATGATCTCCTTTACATCCTGATAAAAGCTAAATGCACCAGTCCACTCTCACGCGTTTCTCTTTTCCTGCAATGCTGGGAAGTCAAAGAAACAGTGAAACCATGTAACCGTATGTTCATCTGTAGCCATGGCTGATTGAGTCCTTACATCTCCTGATATGAAAGAGAAAATGAGATGGAGTGGAAATTAACTCTGGTGGTCTGTTACATTTCACTAGATGGCAGTGAAACATCCAGATCACAAATATAGTACGCACCTTTGAGTATTTTCTGATACTTGCTCCTTCATTTTTCTCCAGAGGGCTTCTTCTAGTAGGTCAGCCTATATTGACGATGGAAAAAGGCACTTAATGCAATGGCTGAAACACGCATATTTTCGCTGTCTTTCACGTAGACTGAGTATGGACATGTACGTGAACAGAGCAATAGGGTGATGCAGAAGTAAGATCAATTTGCAGGGTGGATGACATCCAGACTTACGTGAGACTATATTAAACCAAGAAATCCATAAAATTGTTTAAAACTGTAGTTCATGAGGCACCTTCCTAGTCTTCCATCTTGATGTAGAGGAGAATCTGATTTGAGATCACCTGTTCTCAATTGAGTCAACTGTACCAGATTTCTCCGTATGCAGGTAGCCATCTTTGATGAAATCTATTAAAGCAGCAACAAAAGGTGATTATAAAAAAAAGCTGCATAGCCAACTCAAGTAAATATGAAATATGGAACTGCCAAGTTCTTTTTGGTTGATTTTATAACCACAAGACCTTCTTTCTCCTCTCATACTACGTAAGATAACTACTGGTTCCTTAGGGCATATCATACACAACGATTGTATAGCTTGCCTGCATCTGGACACGGATCATGTTGATGACCTCTGAATGTGCATCAGAGACCTGAAGCTGTCCTTTCTCTTCAAACCACACAGAAGCTTTGAGCAATAGAAACCAAACCACACAGATATATCCGAAAAAAGTAGCTGGAAGTCCGAATCATAAGCAACACAGAATATACATGTATGAAGGAATAACAATAAAAGAGCAGAGTACCTCGAAAACAGCATGGATGCAACCATTAATTAGAAAGCTGCTTCTCGCAAATCATCATCCGGTAACCCTTCAAAATTCCTAACATCATGTATCAGTTCACTCGAAAGAGGGCTATTGTTACTGGAATTTGCCAAGTTAACTGGTTGGGGGAGGCATACGGTGAGGAGGAGAAGCCTGCTACATCTGGACTCGAGACAAGAAAATAGGAATCTCTAGACTGAGAGTGTATCTGCAAATTCAAATCATCAAAACAAATGACGTTCACAGGTTATATTTATCTGCATTGGTGTTTTTATATCAAACCTCTGTTTCCACGTTCGTAAGTTTGGGGATCTACTAATGAGATTATATTTAAAACAAAACACTGACTGAAAAAAACGGTCGATAAGACAGACATTTTAGGTTTGTAAGAAAAGGCCGATACAAATGACCAAGGCCCGACCATGTCTGAACACACATAACTATATTAGTCTACTAATGTTGCAAATAGATAAACCTCCAACAAGATTTTGTTTTTCTTGAGCAAAATACATGGGACATATTAGACTAAATACGCAGCACTGATTCACCATTACAACAAGGGGCCGGGGCCGTCAATAATCAAGCGGCGGCTGCGATTCCAAATAAACAAAAGAGAAACAATGTGTTGTGTTAGGGCTTTGTCAAGATAAACCAGTCTTTTGATCAGAGTGGAATTGCAGTGATCTTTACCATGAAAATCTCTTTCTCCTTTCCCGTGTCAAGTGCTACCTTCGTAAGACCCGTTAGCCTGAGTCCGAATCGAGGTCCACATTCCTGCCAAATCAAAAAAAACAAGAATGCTAGCTAAATACATCTCCAACACAAGCTCATCAAACAGAAAAAGTTATATGACAAAGTACCCAACCTTTCTGGTAACCCTTGGCCTTTCTCCTGCAAGGTCTGCTTTCTCAACGTGGAGCCTAAACACGAGAGTGAATGCATGAATGAATATACAAGTTAAAAGAGTAATTTTATTTTTATTTTATTTTCATAGTGAGACAAATAGAAAAAGTGTTTACCAATAATGTCGGTAAAAAACATGACCATTTTGGTTCTGGAAACATGCAACATTCTTTCGACGGGGATGAGTGACCTTGGGGAAAAGTGATTGTATCAATCTGAAAATAAAAAGAAATATAACAATACCCATGACATCAAGATGTCAGATACAAAAAAAAAAAAAGAGCTTAGTGTAACTAGCTAGTAACAACTAGTTTTGAACCTGGCTGTGCCAACACTGGCCGGAGATGTAAACAAATCCATGTGAAGCTCCGGATAGAGGCGGCGAGGGGGACTTGCTTGATCCTGCAAGACAAATTAACATCAATCAAAAAGTATATGGAGCTAACGGAGGCAAATTTGGAGCTAATGGAGGCAGTTTAGCTGAGTAATGTATACAGAGACAAAGAAAGGCTAGTACCGGTATATCCTCCCGTGGGATGAGATCAAGAACCCTCAAGTAAGCGCGAGCACCATTCATCAAGCTTACGATACAGATTTCATCTGCAAAACCATACAAGAAAGCAACATTATATGAAACCAGAGGTCTACACTATATAGAAACATCAAGAAGATCCGAGTATAAACACGGACCATGTCCTACTGCGTTTGTATATGCGATAACGAGAGATGTACAACCCCTCTCTTTAGCTACTCCCATGACCTGCAAAGATCCATAAAACAAACTCGTTTAGAAGCTAAAAAGAGACTAAAACAACAAAATTCAGTACTATGACCTCTTTTAACGAGTATGGATTCCCAAACTCCCACTTAGCGTAACGAGAATTCGGGAACACGGAGAGCATCTCCTTTGCAATCAAAGCTCCCCTCTGAGGAAATCGCTGACAAGAGACACAGATATTTAACAACGTGCCGTAATTAGCAAGTTAATAACAATTATATAGTTGTATATAGCTACTCTGGGTCTTACAGTAGATGGGAAACCAAAACTGGTGATCAAGGTCTTGGGTTTGATTTCACCACTCAGGATCCTATCAATTCCCTCCGGTTCAAATTCAGCCCAAAGCTGCAAAATCGCAAATCGGAGTGAGAGGCGTAGATAAGCGGTTCCAAAAAGAGATAAATCATTCATGCAATTAACCTACCCCTTCATCATCGAAACTCTTAATCTCCCGGCGCACCTTACTCTGTGCCAGCTCCTCTGTCTTCGCCCTTTTCGTTACCTCCATTCTCGACTTTTGCGATTTTGCGATTTTTTTTTCTTTCAAGGCTTTTCTCGCCTCGTAACCACAATAGAAAATGCAAAATAAAAGTATTTGCTTTTTTTGTAGCGTTTGACCATTGATTATTTTAGGGGTGGGCATAATGGGTACCAGTTTCGGTTCCGGGTCGGGTCTTTCGGTTCCGGGTCTAACGGATATATGAAAAATTTATCCAAATAGGATCCGTTCAACTTTCGGGTCGGTTCCGGGTCGGTTCCTCACGGGTCCGGGTCGGGTCGGTTCTACTTTTAAATAACTGTCAAATACCCGCTAAATTCCGGGTACCAATCGGATATGGGTATAATACGGGTTTTTTACCCGTTTATACCCGTCTATAACTGTTTGTACCCGTTAAAACCTGTTTTTACCCAAAAAAACACACCAAAGTGACAAAAACATAGCAAAAGACACGAAATAGACTAAATAAACTAAAGCAAATCAGTAAATTTGTGATGGCGGATAAACCGAGGAATAAAACATAAATATTAGGCGCGTGTATTAAGTTATTAACTTATTAATATATATAGAATAATATAGGTTGTTGTATCTGCGGTTCTAAATGGGTACCCAACGGGTAAACGGGTAATACCCGACCCGACCCGAGACCCGCGGGTATAGAAGCAAAATAACCAGCAGTTATTTTTAGCCTAAAACAGTTCTAACCGGACCCGTTTTTTTCGGGTCGGTTCCGGGTCGGGTCCCGCGGGTCGGGTATTATGCCCAGGCCTAGATTATTTAACTGAACCTGCCGCTTGCAGCGCGGGCTATTACTTTTATTTATTCGAAATTTGGCTGCAAAATATAATGTGTATTTAACAAAAGTTAAATATTCTACTAAATTTATTGTATAACTTTTATTGATATTATATAACGCTAATTTAAATAAAATTAACTTTTTCATTGTATGAAATATTTGCGTATAATCTGGACCGAATAATACAATATTCAAGAGATCTCTGAGCAGATTACTATATATCCGGTAAATAATGTAAAATAATAGAACATTTTAAAGTTGATTAAATCCGGTGGTATATTTTATTGGAAATATTATAAATTTCTAGATAATTACATCTAACCAATAAGAACAATTTTATGTTTTTTTGCCATAACTACTAATATCGTATAATATAATTTTGGTTTTAAGGATTATGATATTTCCAAAAGATAAATATGTAAACTCATTATTTCTATGTATATATACGTGGGTTGAATCCTATCCCTCGATAACTGTTATTTTTTAGGGTTTCTACACGATAACATAGAATGCAACTCTTACCTTTCCATCTCCCAGGCCAAAACGACATTACTTACTCCGCCGATGATACCGTTTTGGTCAATCATGCGAAAACAAAATTCTCGTGTTGGATGGATTGTAACGCGTCAAACCCTGAATCAAAAACACTCTTCTACCCAGAGTTTCCATCGAGGTGGGTTTGGTCAGAGCAAACGAAAGAATGGAAACCTAGGCGTAGGCATAGCAGTGCATCAGAGAACGTAATTCTCCCGCATGTATCACCACATAATGGAAAAGCATATTATCTACGGATTTTGCTAGGAGTTGTTAGGGGTCCAATAAGTTTTGCTGATATAACGACTGTGGGAAGCGTTTGTTCATTCTAGTTTTAAAGATGCATGTTTAGCACTTGGTCTGATTCATGTGGAAGATGATGCAAATTAGATGAAGACATGAGCCACATTAATATTCATCGTTTTCGAATTTTTTTTATCTATTTCTTGTTGTCTTTTTAAGAATTTAGAGTCTCAAACATGATGCTACATGTTTTCTTAATCTCAAATATTTATTTATATTTACCATAATTTATGGAACTATATTTATTAATAAGAACTTTGGTCGTTTGGCAATAAGCACGATAATATACTTAGCATGTTGTTGTGCAGTGACGACCTGATACCAGCCTAAGAGGATTTGCTAAATTTTATTTGCAACATATATATCCTATACACTTTGAATATTCATTCGAAATAATTGGACATTATGAATCCAAGCGTGTGTGAACAACATGAGCAGCATTATCACTGGCTTTTATTCTATTAACATAAGAGAATAGATAAACTTAATTAGGGTTCTTTTGTACCATTACGATTGTCGAAATGGTATGATTTGATTAAAGGAAAGTTAGATATTTTGTATAATTCTAATTGATGTCTTGCGTTTTAGCGCGTTCTAACCTTTGTTTTCACGAGTTTTATCGAGTCTTTCTAGTATTTATCGAGTCTTTTCAGGTCTAAAGACGTTCTAGGGAGAGTTTTGGTCACATGGAGCAACAAGAGGTGAAAGTAGGCAAACGGAGCAAAAAGGCTGAGAGTTAGCATTCGATCGAGCCCATTACAGCAGCATTCGATCGAGCACACAAGGCATTCGATCGATCCCACAATGCATTCGTTTGATCGACCGCCACATCGACGCATCCACAGCCGTTCGATCGACCGCCACGTCGACGCCATGCACCGTTCGATCGAGTGCCTTCAACAGCCGTTCGATCGAGTGCCTCCAAGATGTCAGCATTGCCGTTCGATCGAGTCGCCTCCATTGCCCTTCGATCGAGTGCACTTCATTGCCATTCAATCGAGTGCACTTTATTGCCATTCGATCGAGTCCAGTCAAACCGGATACCACTACCGTTCGATCGAACCAAAGTGATAAACTTGAAATAGATTCTTTTTTCCTACTGCAAGTGTACAGTGATGAAGATGTAATATAAAGGATTCGAAATCCAGAGGACCAGCGTTACACTATGAATCTAAGAGATTTAAAACAGAGCTAAGACAAGAATGGTTTGTTTGTGATTTAGTATCAAGTAACGAACGTAAACGACGAAGTAAATTCAATAAAACAAGCACTGGATCAAGACAATTCGCAGGAGATTCAAGGATAGCAACCAAATAACTATTCAGGGCACAAATTTAATGCAGGTCTCGAACTCAAACATAAAAGTATGTTAATCCACTGTCGTGATCTTAACAACTTTGCTTAACATCCTAGATGTTTAAACTGTCGTTTGAATCTAGCAATTGAAGACAAGCAATATGGATAGGTTCGATATGTTCACAAGTCGCCTTAGTATCAACTTTCGCAGGCTAAGGACGATTTGCTCACCAATGTTTGTTCTAGCAACCTATTACACTTTTGATGAATAGATTAACCTAAGATCAGAGATTAAGTGATCAATTCAATCTAGGCATTAAACTCAACGATGGCGAAGACAAAATGATGAAGCCCTATTTGTATTCAGTTTAGCCAATACATGAACTCCTTTGAAAAACCTAGATCCAGTAAGATAACTACTCAGACATGACGAAACAGATCACAACAATGATTGAAACGAAAGTCATTGAATAGAAATAAGAAACGAGAAACAAAAAGGGTTCAAAATTCTTCTCCAAACTGTCACAAAGGTTCATAATCTTCTCCCTCAAAAACAGCGATGAACAGTGTCGAAAACTCGAAAAAAGCTTGGTGAAAGATCCTTCTCAAGATTCTGTTTATGCTGGAGAAATCCGTGAGATCAGAAATGGATTACCTAGCCTAGAAAGGTAGAAAACCAACTTTATATCAAATTGTTTATATGATCTTATATAAAATTTGATACTCATGTCTGTTATTGGTCTTGAGAAGAGAATCTGAGAGACCCTCTTCAAAGAAGGAAGAGGAGGATCTAGGTGAAGCTAAAGCACACGCTGAAAGTTCAAAGGCCCCATGGGAGAAGCAACTTTCACATTATGAAAGGACTGACTGGAGTAAGTGATTTTGGCAACTTTTACAATATTTGTGATTTTGGCTGTAAAATTAATTAAAGGTTTAATTGCGTGTTTAGAAATTTTTTATGACTTCTCTGATTTTATTTATTTCTACGCAGGTATACTGGTTCCTCCTGGTCGTTATGTGAGTGTTGGTGCGGGTGAAGGGAGCATAGTCGCTATCACCGACTTCAGTTTCATCCACAACAACCGCCCTGACAACGAGATGCGGTATGCTGATCTGCGAGCTCCAAAGTGTCAGATCTACGCAGGTATCAATCGTACACACGACGAGTTCCTGGTGGGCTATCTCAACACCGTCACCCGGCCGCAGCATCTCCTGCTCGTTCCATTATTCTTCTCGGAGCCATTCACGCTTGGGCATTCCGGCTACTCAGCTATCCGGTTTACGGGCTCCAGATACAGCCTCCAGCCACAGCCACAACCACCACCAGAAGAGGGAGCTATCGAGCAGCCATCATGGCCCTTTCATGATGATGTTTCAGCCAAAGTTAGTTTTCTAATTTATTTTCATTCTTCTATCAATCTTCTACAAATTATTCTATTCTAACATTTAAATATATTTCTCTCAGATCATGACTATGCTAGGGAGTGCCCACGTTGCCCAAGCAGAGAGCTATTGAAAGATGTTCTAGGCTTTTTGTCGTTTTCCCACTTCTTATGAGAACATCGACTTAAGCGGACTTCACAACGCAGAAGACCTCACTGCTCTAATGTGCATGAGACGTTCTGCTGGTCGAATTAGGTCAGTCTTACTATGACTTAGATAAAACTTATGTATACCGGTTTGCTCCGTTGATGATCAATATGAGAACTCTGACTTGACTTTTTTCATTTCTTTTTTTGTTGCAGGAAGATAGAGTTTGAAATAAAGATAATTTGTCAGATAATTTAGTCACATATCATGCTAATCGACTTACATTTTTGAACTGCCAAAAACGAACTACATCAAATAGGAAAAAGGCTCTTTGAGTGCATTCAGTCTTCTGAATCGATCAACTAAACCTCACAAGCAATGTCCAACTAGTTTATTATAATTATTTTATAAAGAAGGAAATAAATATAGTTACTAATCCATTTCGATCTCGCGTCTTGTATTGACCAGCTTAGCAACACCCTCGTGTAACTTTTCCTTGATGAGTATGTTCTCCTCATGAATGCACAGAATATGCTCCACAAGTTTTCCTTTCATATTTTAAGCACACAACCACATATCGTTTTTAAGATGTATTAAACAAACAAAAATCATAGAATGATTTTACCATTAAATTGAAAATTAAATAATTTCATAGTGAGAATAACTTAGTAATTTATGCATGTGGAAATAGGCTCCTCCATGCACAGTGGCGAATCCACTAGTAAAGATACGGGGTCAACTGACACCCTATAAATCTTATAAACAAAACAATTATAGCCAAAATACCAAGAAATTCAATAGCAAAAGTGGTTAAACATGTGTAATGAACCCCTATAACCTAGGTTCGATTCCCATTTTGACCCCTTTGCCCATTTTTTGACCCCAATTTAATCTATTCCTAAATTCGCCACTGTCCATGCACCCGCATGAAAAATGCTACAAATATGCATAAAGATAAGATAAAGATTAGCTAAGTTTTTTCAGATACTGTCATTTACTTTGTGATTTGTAAGCATCCTTCGAGTTACCAAAACCTCAAGTGCCAGCTCATCACCATTCTTTGCTTTCATATATCGTTATAAACAACAAAATAATCAAAGTAAACTTTTAAAAAGTCATAACTTGAAATTAGTGGAATTTCCATCATGATCCAATACGGCATAAATTAGTTGTTGAATCATGCCTCGACGGTTTCTCCGTTATCCATATTACAGAAAAAATTGTCCCCGTCCATATTTAAATGTTACTTATTTATTCATGTAAAAATGTCGATAGTTAAGTACTTGTTAGAAAAAAAGAAGTCATTTAGGAAATTGCGAAACTTTATTTAGTAACACATGAGTCATCATCCATCATATGCCTATTCAAGTTTCACCATAACAGAGTTACACACTGATTACGGAATTGTGATTCCTTAGGATTTTGGCGGGAATGAAGAGTTGTCGTCTGTACTTTGGTGAATCTGCTGTGTGATTTACGGTGCTGATGTGGTTCGTGAGAAACTGTTGGGCTTAGATTAGAGACATTGATTGGGTTTACCGAGGAACCGGTTACATTAAATCCCGAATTAAACCAACCGATCATATTTTGGTTTTGCAATTATTGGTACATCATAACTGGAATACCAATATCCCCGGTTTAAAATCTGGTCCTTGCTCCGGTTACTGCTGGTTTAGTTTTTGCTTTATCTTTTTAATCTACTTAGCAAGTCGTGACCTTGGGAGGTGTACGGATGGATAAACCTAAGAACCTAAAATCTCAGTCTAATGACATATGTAATGTTACATTCAAGAGTACTGTCCGTGTCTGTGTATCTTAACCCAATAGGATTTTCACAAACAGTGATAATACGATGACATCACACTGATAAAATCCGTAAATGGCGATATTATGTCTTTAGTAAAACTTGAAAATTATGGAAATGACTTCAAAACTAAGACCATACCACAAACATACTAGCCAGTGCCGTGCTCGGGCTAAAATGGGCTTAGGGAGAAATTTAAAAATAAGGGGTTTTTTGAAAAAGAAAATAAAATAGCAGATAAAAATGCAAAATTATTTTAGAATAAAAATGAACAATGAACCAATATTTAATTTGGGGTATCTTTTTTTCATTGTAAAATTTAAATGAATCTAAAAAAAATAAAAAAATCCACAAAAGTTCTTTAATTTTTTTTCCTTAAAAAACCTAACTAAGAAGGCAAAAAAGATTCATATCCAAAGAATCTAATTTGTCATGTAAACTAAAAAATATTATTTATTTAAACCAATATACTATGTAATTTGGGGGTTTTGTATTTTTAATTAGTTTGGGGGGTACAATGCAAATTTACTTTTGCTTATATAGTAAGCACGGCTCTGATACTAGCAAGAGTTTATCATCTATAGCACTGTCGCTCTATAACACGGATTCAAATTCTATCTTGTGTGACATAAATGACGACTTTTTTTTGTCCGAAAGAATAATGAGTTTATCAATTATCATCAACAGCACTGTCGCTCTTAGTACATTTTTTTGTAGCTTCTTTGATCATGCCTTCTCTCTGCCGTTAAATTGTGTAATCAGGAGATGATCATTGATCTTCAGGTTTACTAATTCCTTCATTTTACCATGAGATGCATAACATAATTCATATTTCTATATGTTTCAAAAAAAAAAAAAAATTCATATATATATATTTTCTCTCTAGAGTCTGTTTACTTAATTTCAATTAATTAGTAGGATTGTAGTTGTTATGGATTTGTTTATTTCTTTTAAAATTAGCTAATTGACACCAAAAATATATGACCCACTTCTTAAACCGGTCTCTTGAATATAACCGGTTGGTTTTCTCTGGAAGAAGGTTTCACCCAGAACAAATCACCTAAACTTTTTTGCCCGGTCGGATGATGATCCTTAAGAAAAACCTCAAAAACCCTTGAAGAAGAAGTTCTTAGCAGATTTAAGTTCGAGAAAATTTCTGCAATGATGGGTATACACCGATTGTTTCGAGCAGGTCGAGTATGTCGCGGATCTCTCTCTCATCCTAGATCCATAATTCCGTCGAACTCACGGGGACGAGAGCTTCGTCGATGTTTCCATTACGGTACGCTTCACTGCATTGAATTTCTTATAATTTGGCCATGATCCTTTGATTTATTGATGGGTTTCGTTCGAATTCGTTTTCATTAGTTTTAAAATGGGGACTTTTTAAGGAATTGAGAGCATGAGCAGCTAAATTTTGATTTTGCAGGAACCTTTGAGCAGAGTAATTCAAAAGTATTGAGATCTTGCAGCACCTTCAACGATTCACCATGCTTTTCCAAGGCCCATGCAGTTTTGGGTGCTCTCTTCTTCAGCTTTGGAGCAATAGGAATAGCTTATGCTGATTCTGAAGAGGTTTATAAACACTCAAAAACAACTTAATCAAATAGTTTGAAACTTTTGCTGATTCTAGCTTGAAATTTGACCTCTTGCAGGCTACTGAGAAGTCATCTGTCCCCATAGATCCTCCACCAAACTATGTAGACGTTTCTAAAAAGGAACGGGCTCGAATCGAAGAACTAATACAAAGTAAAGGAACTCGAAATGGTGCTTACCCACGGTTCAATGTTGCTGTCAGGGGCCAAAAGGTTTCTGCAGTGATTTTTTTCAAATTTTCTCTATAGTTTCGATGGTAATTGTGATTAGCAAGTGTGTTCAAGGCAGGCTTTTAATTAAAGAGTGTGTTTTGTGTTGTAGATTACGTTGAAGTTTCAAGTTCCTTCTACTTGTGAAGTCGCGCAGTTAATAGCCAACATTGGTTCGCAACTTGGTGTGAAAGTCTCAGATCAAACTGGTGGTTCAGACATGATATTGCGTGCTTGGGACAAGTAAGTAATTGTCTTGTTCTACAAAATTTTGTCCAATGAAGCAGTTTTGTAAGCCTGATGGAATATTAGTTTCTTGTTTACTTCAGTCCAGTCGCTTGGCAAATAACACTTAGAAGTGTGGGAAACAAGAAGGAACCAAGAGCAAGTGAGGATGATTCAGATGAAGACTTGTGCATTCTTATCTTTGGTTCCTTAATTACCTCTGATAAAGTGGCAAGTTTCAATTTCTCTTTCGGATAATTACTCACTCTTCAAATGTTTTTTTTTTGTATATGACATCTTAATGATGCTACAAAATGTTTTAGGAAGTTGAGTTTATAAAGAAGGGAAGCTTGACCACTGAAGAACTCGAGGCCTTTGTTTCAGCCTTGCAAGTAGCTGGAACAAGAGCTGGACAAAATAAAGGAGGTAGTGCACGTGAAACATCTACAGACAAAACTGTTTCTCAATTGGAGTCGATGGGAGTGAGAATCTATGGAGTTAACAAACCTATTGGGGATGATTCAGTCGATGAGATATCATGGGACAATATTGCTGGATATGATCAGCAAAAGCGGTAAGCTTTTAGTTACATGAACATCTTTCTCTTTTGTCCCCATAAAGTTGCTCTATTGAGCTTCTTATCATGATGCAGAGAGATAGAAGACACAATATTGATGGCCCTTCATAGCCCTGAAGTATATGATGATATAGTACGAGGTACACGGTCCAAATTTGAATCAAACCGACCCCGAGCTGTGCTGTTTGAGGGTCCACCAGGTTAGAACAAAGAAGAGTGCATTATACAATTCGTCCTTCTTTGTAGAAACAAGTTTTGATCTGATTATTATTACTCAGGAACTGGGAAGACATCTTGCGCGCGTGTTATTGCTAATCAAGCGGTGAGTTTGCTAATCAGTTTACGGATTTTGTGTGGCTTTGAATGTTGAGCTCTAACCTTTATGCAATTTCTTGGCAGGGCATACCGTTGCTGTATGTGCCGCTTGAAGCTGTAATGTCAAAGTACTATGGCGAAAGCGAGCGGCTTCTTGGAGCTGTGTTTTCACAAGCAAATGAGCTCTCTGATGGTGCCATTATATTTCTTGATGAGGTAAATAAATATTCTTTTCCCTTTTTTTTTTTTTTACCTTTGCACAATTTGACTATAAACTAAAATTTTACTTGTGAAACTCACATTTCAGATCGATGCCTTTGCTATATCTCGTGATAGTGAGATGCATGAAGCAACACGTAGAGTTTTATCAGTACTACTAAGACAGGTACGACGCACAAAATTGTCAATATCTACAAGAGACTAGAAATTGCCAATATGTGAATCTACTTGTATGGTTTTGCAGATTGATGGATTTGAACAGGACAAAAAAGTGGTTGTGATTGCTGCAACTAATAGGAAACAAGATCTTGATCCTGCTTTGATCAGGTAAGCAATAAATAAAAACCTCTTGATACCGGTCCAACTCGTGGCTGTAGCATCCTGACAAGTTTCCTAATGTTTCTCTATCTGTATATCATTTAGCCGGTTCGATTCCATGATCATGTTTGACTTACCGGACTTACAAACCCGTCAAGAAATCATCGCCCAATACGCAAAACAACTCTCAAAGCCTGAACTAGTCCAGCTTGCTCAGGCCACAGAAGCGTAAAGTTTCTTACTTTCTCTTTACCATATCATGCTAAAGCTCAAAACTTTTTGTTTAATCTACATCAAGGCCTCCTGATTAGTTGGTAATGAATCCATACCGACATTTTGTTTGTTGTTTGCGGTTTTGATTGGTTATGCAGAATGTCAGGCAGGGATATTCGAGATGTATGTCAAGGAGCAGAACGAACATGGGCTTCAAAGGTTAGTTTTTAACCGAATTTTCATCTTCTACACTTAGCTAAAATGTTACACGACTGCAAATAGATTAACCTTTTGTATTGTTGGATATTAGTTGATTCGTCGAGCTAAAGCCAGTGGAGAAGAACAACAAAGAGTCACTCTTCCTCCGATACAAGAGTACTTGGAAAGCGCTGAAGCTCGCCGCAAAGCCCTTGTTAGTGTTAGAGAGCAGAGGGAACAGAGTTTGGCTACTCGTTCCAAGAAACCACTGCTAGATTTTGAGTGACAATATATATATAACATTTGCCATACCATAACTTAACAGAGACAGAACTGGTTCATTGAATATATTGAGTCCCTGTTGATACAGAAGATCTGGTGAAAATTTGGAGTAAGTAAAAGCTCATTTCCCGGTTGTTCTTGTTGTGTATTCCATTTATAACTTTCATAGTTTCGCTCATATCATATTGTAAAAACGGAAATTCATGATTCCTCCTCTCACAGCTGTAACCACCATTATTATCACAAAACACCGTATAACTAACTAATTCAGTTTTTTTGTGTGTTTCTCTCATGTTCATCATCTATGCACGAAACGACATCGTTCGTATTCGAAAACTAGATTTTAGTCTCCTCGCAGACAACAGTATCTCTATCTCTAGGCGGGACGATAAAACATAAAACTTTTTTTGTTTTTTTTTTTTTTTATCGGCTTCGTCGGATTATATCGTTTGGTTGTCAAATTGCTGCTTCGAATTCGCTAGATGATCTCTGCTTGACTCCCATTTGAATCTCCTTCCAGTTTGCGGAGTGAAGGTTTTCGAACGGGTATGTATTTGTTAAGCCTAGAAACTGTTCGACGAAATGTCTAACTGACACTTATTTTTTTTTTACAATTTGCCTTTGTTTTAATTTTCAGGTTTCTCAGGTTTAGGCTGTTGAATTTGATTGATACGGAGCAGTCATGGATGGTAAGTGAAAGATAATTGGTTGGGAAATTGAACATTTGTGAATATGTATTGTTTTGGCTTCAAGAAAGGCCCTTTCTTCACGTATCTTTGTGTTTGCATTATGGGAATTGGTAAATTAGAATGCAAATGAGGAAACGACATTTTGTTGGCAGCTTAATTATTATGAAATGAAATGCAATCTTAGTATCTAACAATGTTTGCTGGTGAAAACGCTTCCTATCAAGTTGTGTTCATTGCTTATGTAAAATCTCTTAGTATAAGTTACTGAAACCCAAAAAGTGAATTTGAGGTCGCCTAGTGATAAAAGATTCGGAATCCTGGCATCACTAAGTCCTTTTTTTTTTAATCTTTTGCTGTAATATTGGTGATTACAAATTTCAGTTGATTCACAACCAATGATGGAGGAGACCATACTGGTCGGTGACGACCTAATGATGGGTCCTCCATCTCCTGTCATCCCTCCTGAAATCGCAGCTCATGTCCTTGAAGGTGTTGAACTGTGTGATGGGATTTTGAGGAATCTCTTCTTATGTAAGTCTCTCTGCATCCTCTTTGTTTTTTCCATTATCAAGTCTATTTATCCTCCATTTTATTTCTGGTTTTTAGGCTTGCAAATCAATGATATTGAACCATTTTGCCAAGACGAGCTTGCCTTGTATCGACAATGTGCTGAAAACAGGGTAATGTTGTGTGTCTCCACATCTAACTTCTTCTCGGATTATATTTTTTGAAAATCTCAAATCCATTTCCTTGAGTTTTTCGTTTTTCTGGTAATCCTTCTTTAGGACAAGGTTTTAAGAGTAAGACTTCAAGAGAGTGAACACAAGTTAGGATCGTCTATGCCTATTCATCTCGCTAAGGAACGGATTACTCAGCTTGAGGCTGAAGCCACATCACTAGAGAGGTACTCTTTCTTAAACATTTCAGTAGTATATTTTTTGTACCTTTAGTTAATAATCTTTATGACAAGAGTTTGTCTCAGAATCTGTATCATGTAAATCCTCACAAACTCTCTTCTTAATCCAAATGTTGACTAAAATAGGTAATTTGTTGTTTATTAATCAGGCACTTGATTCTAGCAAGTGGAGCTGAAGGAATTGAAGGATTTCGTCGGAGATGGAGTTTGCACGGTCGGATGACAGATACCAAGTACTGTAGCAAAATCTAACCTCATAGAATAGCAATCTTCGTAATCATATATATTATCATGAAACTAATGTGCTGCATGAGATTAGAATGAACCCATAATAAACCTTATCAAATTGCTGTTAATTTACATAATCCTTTCTTTGAGCTATCGACTGTTAGCATTATAATACCCTTTATGTGGTAAAAAATCTGTTTGATTTGGGTCTGCTTCCTAGCTTAAAGCTAAGGTCTTTTGTTTGTGTTTGTGTGTGTGTGGATGTCACAGAAAACGACTGGAGTCGCTGAAGCAGGGAATGGAGAATAGGAAGAAGGATGAACATGAGCAAACCCCAAAACCTTCTTCTACCTCGAAAAGATGGTTCTTTTGGTGAAAGTTTTTATGTGATTTTGATATACATTCTGAAAGATATACACTTATGGTGCAGATGATTCCTAGAATGCATTATTCATTTGGATCATAAGAGTTCATAAATCATACACTTGCAAGTATCGATGAGAATAATATACAATGTAACCATTTTTTAGCTATGAAAAGTACTCCCTAGTAAACATATAACGAGTAGAGTGACACAACATTCCTCGCTCGTATGAAAATAATTGCAAGTATCGATTTTTCTCTCACATATCACTTTCCTTCCCGGTAAGAAAGAGCGAGGATGTGTTTATCATGTTTATAACTCCACTCATCAAAACAACACTTCTACAACACAAAGCAAAACCGTCACTGTTTTTTTTTTTTTTATCATAACTTGCCAATCCTCTCTATTTCTTATTCTATTTTTGCATTCCAATAGCAAAATCATGCAAAAAATATTGATTTTTTCTTAAACACATAAGCTGACTTGTAAAAGAGAATACGAAATGGTATAAAGTAATAAAACTAATAGAGAAACATAATAGTTAGACTTGCATAGAGCAAACATAATAGTTAGTTGTATTTAGTTCACAATCCATTTATTAGATCTAGCTTATGAAAAAAAACCAATATTTCGAATTAAAGAGGTAATATTGAAAATCACATATACTGTTTAGAAAGTGAAAAATCGCGAATGATTGTCCAAATATAGCTGGAGATAAACCTAAATAACAAAATAGTCAAAATTTATAGTTATATTCATTTTCATACAAAATTTTGTTTGACTAAAATAAAACTTGGATAACAAATAATTACTAGAAATATCATGTAGTTACTAGTCGACAAACAATAAAAAAAAAAAAAGTGTTATGATGAAAACTTACTTGCCAGCCGGCCTCGATGTTATGGATGCCACACATTCATTGTGGCTTTTGTTCCATAAACACTGGGCTTTTCATACATGCTGATAGAATAATAGGAGTATATTCCCAAAAACATATATACCAAAAGAATTACCCAATCATCTTTGTATCAGTAACTTAAGACCATCAATCAAATATTATTAAAACATAATCAATTTGCTTTAATATATCTTACATATTTTCTGCTAATTTTTTACTAATATTTTGCTTTTATTTTAATAATATTTTGCTTATGTTATGTTTATATGAATATTTATTTCCCAATCTTTTTATTATATCTAGTTTATGAAAAATTAGAACAAATTTAATAATAATATGACTCTTTTTTAAACACCACATTATTATTTTGCTGCATTATCGTAGCTTGGCATCACGTGAAGTCGTGAACCTTATTCAAACTTAGCGCCTTACGCTCCCTGGCCTCCGCTTCACGCTGCAGCGCCTCCTTTCTCAGCCTTTCATAGCACCTCCAATGACGACTGTGCTACTGGTTTGTACAAAACCATGGCATCGGAGATTGTATCATCTTGTACATTTTGGCATCCCTTTGCAATATAGTCACTAAAGAGGTCAAGCTGAATGCGAAATACAAAAATCACACACATACTGTCCAGAAAATAAAAAAATCTCAGAATTATTGTCCGAATATAACTAGGGATAAACATAAATAGCAAAATAGTCAACATTTATCACCAAAACATGTCATCAAATCGTCATAATTATTGTTTCGATCTTGTTTGAACTTTTCTGTTAAGTTTACCGTAGATTTAAAAATTATATATATTTGAGAATTGATGAAGATGAATAATGCTTGAACAATAAACTGGTAACATCATCGAAAAACCATGCTTGCGGATCACGTACGATCTTCATAATCGAATTTTGAATCGATGTCAAATGCTCTGATATTGTTTTCAAAATTCTGGTGCCTTTTTACCAAAAATATAAAACAAAATCATTAAACCAAATGATAAAACAATTTTTTTATGAATTAAAGTTAGGGCAATTACGTTATTACTTTAATTTGTGGATTTAAAAAAAAAAAAATCATCAAAATGGATTCAAATTTCGTTCGCTTCTCTGAAATAGGTTAACTCTTTCAATGCAATTTCCTTAGTCAATTCTAACCCATCGAACCATTTTCTTGCCTAAATTCCACGTTTCATTACAAGAAGACCTGATGTTTAAGTCATGGGTTGATCTTCATTGATATTCCTGAAGTCGTTCACATAACACGTAACATTGGAATTAATAACAAATTAGTCACAATCTGAATCACAAAATAGTGGAATATTTCTAACACGGTAAGTAATATCAACCATAAATTTTCTGAAGTGAAGACTATAGAGTATATCCCAATGTAAAACCCCTAACTAAGCCATAAAGCAAGTCTAGTAGAAAATTTGTATATTTGCCATGACATATGGAGCACTTAAAATGACCTAAACTCACTCGACAAAAAATTTCTTACCCAAATAATTAATACGTTTCATCACAAATTTGTGCTGATGATGTTTATAATTATAGAAGTCACGAGTCAATTTTTATTGATCTTCATCGTATAACTGTCACCACTGAAAAGTTGATGTGATTTCTCGATTTGTAAAATATACGAGCAGCAAATTTTATATAATTGTCATGACATGGAGCAGTTGAAATGACCTAAACTCGCTCGAAGAAAAGTCTTACCCAAATAATACGTTTCATCACAAGTTGTGATGATGTTAAAGTCATGAGTCGACCTTTTATTGATTTCACGGTGTAATTATATAAATTCTTAATCTATAGAATATATATATGAGCAATCATCTCCTATAAAATTCTAATAGTATTTGATACAAAAAAAAAACTCCAAAGGGTAGTATCTAAAGGTTTATATATAATTTATAATTATTAAGTAATCATGATGGGAATGGCAGGCTTCGTGGAAGCGCTGATGATGATAGTGTTCATAATCTCTCCTTGTGTCTATGGAAAAGGGAGCTCTAATCACCAGGAAATCGATGTTCAAAAACTTTTGAAACGATTCAACAAGCCTGCTCTAAAATCTATTAAGGTGTGTGGTATAGAAATGTTATACGCATAAACTCCACGCTTTGAATATTCGTGGACGAAAACTTCTTGACATAAACTTTTTTGCATTAATATATCTTGCAGAGTGAAGATGGAGATATAATAGATTGTGTTCTAATTACTAATCAACCAGCATTTGATCATCCTCTCCTTAAGAACCACACCATCCAGGTTTGCCTCTCATGTTCGGTCTCTATTTTCTTTGTACATGCAAGATTTTTGTTGAAATGGGGAGTTTTTTTTTCGCGCGTAGTTGAGACCGAGTTTTATCCCAAAAGTTGATTCTATGTACACCAAGAAAAAGGCAAAGGCTATGAATCAAGTGTGGAACAAGAATGGAGAGTGTCCAAGAAACACTGTACCTGTCAGAAGAACAAAGAAAGAAGATATCTTACGAGCATCGGCTGAGAGTTTCGGGAAGAGAACCCATCGAAGCATCCCTCCTGAATACATCAGTCCAAGTATAGGACATGAGGTACACCTTTTTCCGAATTTTCCTTGTGTTAATTACTCTCACGTGGCTTAGTTTACTTCTTCTTATTTTTGGTACGTTTTAGTACGCGATCATGGATTTGAGGAACGGAAAGTTCTTCGGGACAGAATTTGTAATGAATATATGGAATCCAAATGTCCAAGCTTTTGGAGAGTTCAGCTTGGCTCAGACTTGGCTTGTGTCTGGAGAAGGCCCTAATCTTAATAGCATTGAAGCTGGTTGGCAGGTCTTGTAGCTCTATGCTCCTCTATTCTTAACTACATTTTCCTGATATGCAAATCATCGTAACTAATTAACACTATTTTTGTTTGCCATAATTTTATAGGTTTCTCAACAAATATATGGTGACACCAATACTAGATTATTCGTTTTCTGGACGGTAAGTTCCTATTTTCTTGAAAATTTATGCGTGAATCCTAAATATAACATTAAGCTATCATTTGAGAAACTTGAGACGGTTCACAAGTTTATTCAGTTCTGAATATTATATAGACAAAAAGTTCGTTTTTCATTTCACCTGTTCAAAAACCGAGAACACAACCACGCAGCCATATAGTATTCAATATTATTAATCTCTAAATACTTTAACTAATTTTTTTTTGTTCTTTTTTTTGTTTTTATATGTGTATCCACGGAAATAGAGCAATGGATACCAAGGAAAACTGTGCTACAATCTGGCTTGTCCAGATCATGGTTTTGTTCAGACGAGCAATGTTTTCACTGTAGGTGGATCCTTAAATCCCGTTTCACAATACGACGGAGATCAAACAGAGATCTCCATGCTTATATGGAAGGTACTAACATGGTTTTTTTTAAATAAAATAATAAAATAATATTTACCCGTAACGGACTGAATTTTTTTTTTTAATGACATAGTAAAGTGTAAAGTGTAAATCGTTTTCTTACACGTAATTTCGGAGAAAGTTTGCAAAACACATACACACATCGACATATATTAAACATATTTTTCAAAAGAAAGCATGATTGTTTTGGATGTTTTTATGACATGTTATGTTATTATTTTTATATTTTGAGAGACACTATCTTACGTGAAATATCACAATATTTTTACGTACGCAATAGAAACACGCGGTATTTACAAAAAGAAATGTTATTAGTTGTTTGCAAAATTTTCCATAGACTTACTCCCAAAGTTGTTATATTTGCATTTCCCAAAAAATAAAGGGTTATTATGTGGTATGTATCTAAAGTCTTAACGTAAAATGGATTGTCGGTTATTATTATTTAGGACGGTGAGAACTGGTGGCTAAAGATCGGCGAAGAGAATGTCGGGTACTGGCCAGGCAATTTGTTCAATTCTCTAGGAAATGGAGCCACCACAGTTCAATGGGGCGGTGAAATAGTAAACCTAAAGACCGATGGGAAACACACAACAACGGATATGGGAAGTGGGCATTTTGCAGACGAAGGATACAAGACAGCGAGCTATTTCAGGAATATTAGGGTAGTTGATGAAACCAATACCCTGAGAGAACCACAAGGACCTAGACCATTTGCTCCTAATGGTGACTGTTACAGCATTAAGGTAGGAGATGGTGGAACTTCTTGGGGGAGTCATTTCTTTTTTGGTGGTCCTGGTCAGAACGAGAGATGCCCTTGATCTGGATCATCGTTGTCTTATAATTAAAGGAAAATTGGAAAAGAAAGATGATTTATATCTATCTATACTCTTGTGGTCTAAACCTTTCGATTTGAAGTTTGGGCTACTAAACTTTAATATTAAGATTAATAAAATACATTAATGAAAATATATTTACTGCATTTTTCATCATATTGTTTTCTCATCTTACAACAAACAACACGTTTACGGGAGGATGGAGACATAAACAAAAGCTTGGGGAATTGTTTCGTTCTTTAAATCTTCTATTAGATCCAAATGTCCAATATTCAGAATTCGGTTCTCTCCAACTCTCTGCTTAGATTCTTGCGTTATTCAGGATGTAGACCGCTTTTGTAACGAAGAGACGGAAGAGAAGAAAAATGCTTCCGTTTACTTGGACGCAGAATTTGGTGTTAAGTTTCTCACCGGTCACACACTATTGGGAAGTCTTTTTTTTTTTTTTTACATATACAATTATTATTGGAAAGGATTGAAAATAAATAAAAATACAAAGTAGGCCCACATAAATAACGCGTGGAACCCATTTGACCGAGTAAACGCAAAGGCATGTCAAGCTAGGACCACAAAAATAATTATTACATTTTAAAGTGCTACTGAAATATTAAAACTTTTATTTAAATGTCAGACAAAACTATAATCCAATTCCAATTTTACAAAAACTTTTGTCATGGATTTGATTTTTTTTTCTCTATACATCTTTTTTTCATTGTTGTAAGTTTTCATCTTTGTTTTTGTTTCATATGTGAGTTATTGTTTTTTTATCTTAGTATTATTTTTTGCAGGTAAAAATACGAAAAGAGCAATATTTCAGCGATTAAAATTAAGCTTTTTATTTATTCTCTCACAAACCATTTATAAAACTAGGATTGTTTGTTTATAAATGGTTTATTTTATAGTTTTAAGATTTTTTATGTTTTTACTATTTTGTGATTTTGGAGAAAAAAAATAATATAAAAGATATATTCTTTAGATTTGCTTGGGGCATTCATAATCGTCCGACCGGCACTTACTCTACTATATATCTTCATCTCTCTCTTATTTGATATTTCCACCTCTCTATTCTATATGAAATGCATAAAATACGAGTCACACATCTGTTATAGTCTCTCACATGCTTCTCCTACTCCATCTTTTGCGTTTCCGCATATGGGTAATTAGCCAAACTCCGAACTTTACATAAAAATTAAAAAAATTATTTGTTTATGAATAACTTATTGGGATATGTAGAGATTAATGTGTCATAAAACTTTAATCTCTAGAGAGTGTGTTTAAGATAAGTTTCACATTCAAAGTTGGAATTTGGAAGAGACTTTGAGTAGTATATAAGGGATTTGTGTCACTACTCTCATTCACAGTTGGTTTTAAGTTGTATGTAAACTTAACATAATAATGAAACATTTCCAAAAGATAAAAGATTTTTTTTTTTTTTTTTTTTGGTGCAAATGTGAAGATCAAAAGATAAAAGATATCCTAACATTGTTACTTTCTAGAGGTTTTACTATATATATGTTCTGAATGATTAAACTAGTTCTTTTTGTTCTTTTTCTTTTCTTATGCGTATCCATGGAAATAGAGCAATGGATACCAAGGACATCTGTGCTACAACCTAAATTGTCCAGATCATGGTTTTGTTCAGACGAGCAGTGTTTTCACTGTAGGTGGATCCTTAAATCCCGTGTCACAATACGACGGAGATCAACAAGAGCTCTCCATGCAGCCATTCTTATATGGAAGGTACTAACATTGTTTTTTTAATATAAGAAAATAATCTTTACCTGTATCGGACTTGAAAAACTATTAATGACATAGTAAAGTGTATAGTGTAAAATCGTATATTGGAGAAAAAATTACAGTAATTACAGTAATACACACAAATGTCGATGTGTGTGTTACTGTAGTTTTTACAAAATACAAAGTAGGCCCACATAAAACAAATGTCAAAAGGATTGAAAATAAAGAAAAATACAAAGTAGGCCCACATAAATAACGCGTGGAAACCCATTTGACCGGAGTAAACGGAAAAAGACATTCCAATTGCCGAGCGAAGACCACAAAAACTAAATCGGATAGCTTCAAGCCTTCAACTCCTCTCTCTTCTCTCTATTCTATATAGATGCCTTGAAATGTAATCAAAGTGATCATCATTTATTACTATTACGATGATGGTGAGGTCTATAGTCTCTTCCATCATTTTCTTTCTTCTTTTAGTCATACTTTCACATTGTGTACATGTAAAAGCCTTTGCTGCTCAAATGGAACACCGCAAACTCAGTGAGTCTTCTACCTATATATGGAGAGTAGTTTTAGCTCATTTACTGTCTTACTTCATTAATTAGCTCAATGTATAGCGTAGGGACATATTAACCGTTGAAATTACCCTTTGTATGTCATGTGTAGGTGGAGGAAAAGAGTCAATGACCGTGAGGAGGAACTTGGAAGAAAATGGACTCGAAGGCTCCAAAATTGCAACTCCAGGGAGCAAGTCGCTGAAGACGAAGTGTCTTAGATCTAAGCGTCCTCCACCAATATCTTCCAAGAAGATTCGTTCTTGAGGCACACGCGGGACTGGTGGTGGGTTTCTAGTTTCGTGGTTTTTCATTCTTAATTAGGCACGTTATGGTGTATCATTAATTGAATACGTAAGTACCACAAAAGTTCCGAATATCCACTCCGTTCATTCATCTCTAATGCAATCCACTGGACCCAATAAACTATTTTTTTATATATATAATTGAATGTACAAATGTATTATTCAAGAACAAAACAAAAATTCTACTTCAAGTGCAACTAGAGTTTGAGGATCTACAGAGAAAGAAATTTGAATTTTTGACAAGGTTAAGCTCGGGCTCCAAACAATAAACTAAATATTTAAAGAAATCGTGTTTTGTCTACTGTCTCACTCTTCCCCGCACTTAAACATCTCTTTATCTCTTCCCAACTCATAAATCAGCGCTAATGGTGAGGGATTACGGCTTAAGCCCATGTAGGTTGCTCATGCATATATATGGCAAATTAAAACACTTTATTTGCATATTGTTTCGCTATGTGTGACGGTCAACTCTAGTCTGAATATCAGAAGGATTAGATATATATGATACATTATTACAACATGAAAAAAATACATTATTTCAATAGCATTTCCCTATAACTTGTATACAAGCAAAATGAATGATAGTTACAACACAACAAACGGAAAAATTACATCAACAAACACTCTCGTACGATGTCAAAGGACACAAATTAAGACAAAACAACAATGTGGTAAATAAAAATAAAAAAGGGTAGACACGAAAATGATTCAAACAGAAAAATATTCGCAAAAATAATATTAATTCAACTTGAGTTTTCCTCCGAAGTCGCTTCTAACTCTTCAACTATAAATCTCCAAAAACACATACCGGAACATAATGTTGATCCTTGAAACTGGAAGACAAACTTGTCTTGACAACGCTTGTAACACTGCTTGCACATGGGTCGTGACATACGATTGTTGAAGAGTTAGAAGCGTCCATTGGCATCCCTTTGCAATATATTTTTTTATATATATAACTCAGTGTAAATCATAGGTTTATGAAAGGGCCAGACTAATCCCTTTGCAATATATTCACTAAAGAGGTCAAGCTGAATGTGAAATACAAAATCACATATATAATGTCCAGAAAATAAAAAATCTCTTACTTATTGTCCGAATATAACTAGGGATAAACCTTGTTGTGAATCAAGAGACGATAAAAGCAAGAAAGAATACGATTTGAGGCGAATACACCCGTTCTAGGGTTTCTTATTAACTCGTGTGATAAGTAATTACAACCCTAATGAACTTTATATATAGGCCTCCCCGATAAACCGAAGTATACCGTACCACGGGGGCTTCGCCCCCCGTACCCCCCAAAAACCCTGCGTTGCGAGTCACCAGTATTGACAGCCCATGGGCCACCCTAAAACGCCCTTTTGCAGCTGTATCTGATTATAAGTCACCAGGAATAACAAACTCCACCTTGACGAATAATCACCCCTGACTTAGCTTCTTCAAAACTCTTGGGGGGTACTCCTTCTTCCTTAGCATTGGAAGACTTGGAGAAGCTCTTTGCAGTGCTTGAACTTCTCCACAGTAACTGGCTTGGTCAACATATCAGCAGCATTTTCTGACGTATGCACCTTCTCCAGAATGATCTCACCAGAAGCAACCAACTCTCTGATCTTGTGAAACCTCACATGAATGTGTTTCGTCCTTGCATGATACACTTGATTCTTCGCCAGAAATATTGCACTCTGGCTATCACAGTGTAGCTGAACTCCACCTTGATCAATACCCAATTCAGTAACAAGTCCTTGAACCCATAATGCCTTCTTAGCTGCCTCTCCCATCGCCATGTATTCAGCCTCTGTAGTGGACATTGCAACAATCGTCTGCAGCACAGATCTCCAACATATGGCTCCTCCAGCTAGTGTAAACACAAACCCTGTAGTAGACCTTCTGTTATCCAAATCTCCTGCATAATCCGAATCAACAAACCCCACAACTGAACCACACTCTTGGCCTCCAAACATAAGCCCATCCTCAGCTGTACCCTTCAAATACCTGAGAACCCACTTCACAGCATTCCAATGTTCTCTCCCAGGTTTAGACATGTACTTGCTGACCTGACTTACAGCTTGAGCCAAATCTGGTCTTGTACAGACCATGGCATACATGAGACACCCAACTGCACTAGCATAAGGAACTTGTTCCATATCCTTGATCTCTTCACCAGTCTTAGGAGACTGGGCTGTTTCAAGATTGAAATGATTCGCCAAAGGTGTAGAAACCGGTTTAGCACCTGACATGTCAAACCTTTCTAGTACCTTCTGTATGTAGGCCTTTTGAGACAGCCATAATCTCTTAGAGCTCCTCTCTCTGCGAATCTCCATCCCAAGGATCTTCTTTGCAGCACCCAGATCCTTCATCTCAAACTCTCTACCCAGCAACCTCTTCAACTCAACAATATCATCCATATTGCTCCCAGCAATGAGCATATCATCAACATAAAGCAACAAGATAATAGGAGGATGACCATCACGACATTGTACATAAACACAACAGTCATACTCACATCTTTGGTAACCAATCTTCAACATGTAGGAGTCAAATCGCTTGTACCATTGTCTTGGAGCTTGCTTCAACCCATACAGAGACTTCCTTAATCTGCATACAAGCTTCTCCTCACCTGGTTTCACAAGCCCTTCAGGCTGCTCCATGTAGATCTCTTCCTCCAAATCTCCATGGAGAAAGGCTGTCTTCACATCCATCTGTTCAAGATGGAGATCTCAGCTAGCTACCAAACTTAGCACAATCCGAATGGAAGTGTGCCTAACAACAGGAGAGAAAATCTCATCATAATCTACTCCCTTTCTCTGTGAGTAACCCTTTGCAACCAACCTTGCCTTGAACCTCAATAACTCCTTCTCAGACATCCCTGGTTTTCTAGTAAAAACCCACTTGCATCCAATCGCCCTCTTGCCCTTAGGTAGAAGGACAATATCCCAAGTATGGTTCTTGCTTAGACTCTCATGCTCTTCCATCACAGCACCCATCCATTTTTCCTCTTTGCCCGTTTTAGGGTTGGCCCTTTTGCAGCTGTATCTGATTATAAGTCACCAGGAATAACAAACCTGAATAGCAAAATAGTCAATATTTATCACCAAAATATGTCATCATACCATCCTAATTATTGTTTCGATCTTGTTTGAAATATTCTGTTGAGTTTACGGTAGATTTAAAAATTATATATATTTGAGAATTGGTGAATATGAATAATGCTTGAACAATAAAATGGTAACATCGTCGAAAAACCATGCTTACGGATCACGTACGATCTTCATAATCGAATTTTGAATCGATGTCATATGCTCTATGGTATTGTTTTCAAATTCTGGTGCCTTATTACCAAAAATGTAAAACAAAATCATTAAACCAAATGATAAAACAATTATTTTATGTTTTTATTTATGAATTAAAGTTACGGAAATTAAGTTATTAGTTTACTTTGTGGATTTTTAAAATTTTTTAAAAAAATTCCATTAAAATGGATTTAAATTTCGTTTACTTCGCTGAAATAGGTTAACTTTTTCAATGCAATTTCCCCCGTCAATTCTAACCCATCGAACCATTTTCTTGCCTAAATTCCACGTTTCATCACAGGAAGACCTGATGTTTAAGTCATGGGTTGATCTTCATTGATATTCCTGAAGTCGTTCACATAACACGTAACATTGGAATTAATAACAAATTAGTCACAATCTGAATCACAAAAATAGTGGAATAGTCTTGTTTGAAAAAGAAATAGTGGAATATTTCTAACACGGTAAGTAATATCAACCATAAATTTTCTGAATAGAAGACTATATATAGAGTATATCCCAATGTAAAACCCCTAACTAAACCATAAAGCAAGTCTAGTAGAAAATTTTATATAATTGCCATGACATATGGAACACTTGAAATGACCTAAACTCACTCGAAAAAAATTCTTACCCAAATAATTAGTACGCTTCATCACAAGTACTTGTGCTGATGATGTTTATAATTGTATAAGTGAGTAAATTTTTATTGATCTTCATGGTATAACTGTAATCACTGAAAAGTTGATGTGATTTCTTGATTTATAGAATACATGAGCAGCAAATTTCGTATAATTGTCATGACATGTAGAGGACTTAAAATTACCTAAACTCACTCGAAATAAAGTCTTACCCAAATAATACGTTTCATCACAAGTTGTGATGATGTTTATAATTATTAAGTCATGAATCAATTTCTATTGATCTTCATCGTATAACTGTAACCACGGAAAAATTGATGTGCTTTCTTGACTTATAGAATATATGAGCAGAAAATTTATATAATTATCATGACATAGAGGACTTATAATGACCTAAACTCGCTCTCTCCAAGAAAAGTCTTTTCCAAATAATACGTCTCATCCATCACAACTTGTGATGATGTTTAAGTACGTCATGAGTCAAATTTTTATTGATTTTTCATGGTGTAATTGTAACTACTGAAAATTTATCTGATTTCTTATTCTATACAATATATGAGAAATCATCTCCTATAATATATGAGCAATCATCTCCTATAAATTCTAAGAGTAGTTGATACAAAAAAATTATAAAGATTCCAAAGGGCAGTATCTAAAGGTTAATAATAATTATTAACTAACCATGATGGGAACGGCCGGTTTCGTGGTAGCTCTGATATGATAGTGTTGATAGTCTCTCCTTGTGTCTATGGAAAAGGGAGCTCTACTCGCCAGGAAATCGATGTACAAAGACTTTTGAAACGGTTTAACAAGCCTGCTCTTAAATCTATCAAGGTATGTGTATGCAAATGTTATAGATGCATAAACTCCATGATTTGAATACTCGTGGCCGAAAACTTATTGATATTAACTTTTTTGCTTTCGTATATCTTGCAGAGTGAAGATGGAGATATAATAGATTGTGTTCTAATTACTAATCAACCAGCATTTGATCATCCTCTCGTTAAGAACCACACCATCCAGGTTTGCCTCTTATCTTCGGTCTCTCTTTTGTTTGTACATGCAAGATTTTTGCTGAAATGGGGAGTTTTTTTTCGCGCGTAGATGAGACCGAGTTTTATCCCGAAAGTTGATTCTAAGTACACCAAGAAAAAGGCAAAGGCTATGAATCAACTGTGGAACAAGAATGGAGAGTGTCCAAGAAACACTGTACCTATCAGAAGAACAAAGAAAGAAGATATCTTACGAGCATCCGCTGAGAGTTTCCGGAAAAAAACTCATCAAAGCATCCCTGAATACCAAAGTCCAAGTACAGTCCATGAGGTACACCTCTTTCTGAATTTTCCTTGTGTTAATATTAATTACTCTCTTGTGGCTTAATTTACCTCTTTCCTACGCTTTAGTACGCGACCATGAATTTGAAGAACGGAAAGTTCTTCGGGACAGAATTTGTAATAAATTTATGGAATCCAAATGTCCAAGACTCCGGAGAATTCAGCTTGGCTCAGACTTGGCTTGTGTCTGGAGAAGGCGCTAATCTTAACAGCATTGAAGCTGGTTGGCAGGTCTTGTAGCTCTATGCTCCTCTATTCTTAAGTACATTTTCCTCATATGCAAACCATCGTATTAACACTATCTTTTTTTGCCATAATTTTATAGGTTTATCAAGATTTATATGGTGACACCAATACTAGATTATTCGTTTTCTGGACGGTAAATTCCTATTTTCTTGAAAATTTACGCGTGAATCCTAAATAATAACATCAAGCTATCATTTGAGAAACTTAATTTAGACCGTTCACAAGTTTATTGGATTCTGAATATAATAGACAAAGTTTGTTTTTCATTTGACCTGTACACAATCCGCGAGCACATATATTACCACCAAAGCCATATAATATTTAGTATTATTAATCTCTGAATGCTTAAACCGTCTAAATTTCTTTGTTCTTTTTTCTTATGTGCATCCACGGAAATAGAGCAATGGATACCAAGGATATCCGTGCTACAATCTGAACTGTCCAGATCATGGTTTTGTTCAGACGAGCAATGTTATCACTGTAGGTGGATCCTTAAATCCCGTGTCACAATACGACGGAGATCAACAAGAGCTCTCCATGCTTATATGGAAGGTACCAACATGATTTTTTAAATAAAAAAATAACCTTTATCCGTAAGGGCAGTTAACGTACTTAAAAATCTATTAATGACATAGTAAAATGTAAATTGTAAAATAATACCCTTTTTTACACGTAATTTTGGAGAACTTTTGCAAAATACAGTAATACACACATCGGCATTTATTCAACATCGCACGTATTTTTTCAAAAAATAGCATGATTTTTTTGGATAATTTTATGAAATGTCATGCTATTTTTATATTTTGTATATCACAATGTTTTTACGTACGAGATAGAAACAAGCGATATTTACAAAAATGTTATTATGTGTTTGCAAATTTGCCCTAGAACTACTCCCAAAGTTATTATATTTGCCTCTAAACGTGAAATGGCTTTGTCCATTATTTTTATTTAGGATGGTGAGAACTGGTGGCTAAAGATCGGCGACGAGAATGTCGGGTACTGGCCCGGCAATTTGTTTACTTCTCTAGGAAATGGAGCCACCGCAGTTAAATGGGGCGGTGAAATTGTAAACAAAATGACCGATGGGAAACACACAACAACGGATATGGGAAGTGGGCATTTTGCAGACGAAGGATACAAGAAAGCGAGCTATTTCAGGACTATTATGATAGTTGATGAAACCAATACTCTGACAGAACCACAAGAACCTAAACCTTCTACTTCTAATGGTGACTGTTACAGCATTAAGGTAGGAGATGGTGGAACTTCTTGGGGGAGTCATTTCTTTTTTGGTGGTCCTGGTCAGAACGAGAAATGCCCTTGATCTTGGATCTCCCAATTAAAAGCCTCATCGTTGTTGTATAGTTAAAGGAAAATTGGAAAAGAAAGACGATTTACCTATAATACTCTTGTGGTCTAAACCTTTTGAACTTTGGGCAACTATACTTTATATCCAGATTAATAATGCTACACCCTCTGTAAAATACATTAATAAAAATATATTTGCTACATTTTTCATCATATCTTACATCAAGTTTACGGGAGATTGAAGACATGCATAAACAAAAGCTTGGATTGTTTAGTTCTTTAAATATTTTAATAGATCCAAAGGTCCTGTTTATGACATTGCAAATCCGTTTATGAAATAGGGGAATTACCAATGTTTTTCACAGTCCACTATTGGGAAGTTTTTTTTTTTTTTTTTTTTTTTGCTACAATACATAATAAATTATTATCAAAATAAATTGAAAATAAAGAAAAAATATAAAGTCACTACAAGAAATCATGTGGGTTATGTCATTTATTTTATTTGTTTACATCATTTCTTGATTGATGTAAATGACTTTGCATCACTTATATAAGTGATGCTGAAAGTGGTGATGCTAATACTTTGTATCACTTTTAAACAATTGATGCAACTATTTTCATCATTTATTATAAGTGATGTTGGTATGTGTCGTTTATAATTAATGATGGTAAAAATTGCATCATTCAAAATAACTGATATTAATATTTGTTTCATTTATGATAAGTGATGCAAAAATTAGTATCAATCTTTATAAATGATAGTAAATTTTGTTTTTGGTATCACTTTTATATTATCATTATAAATGTTTCCGCATCATTTGTAAATGACATGAAATCACATTAGGTTGTAAAATTCAATAAAATTTTGATTTTTAATTGAAATAATTAATAAAATTAGAATAATAAAATTTCTATTATAATAAAAATTAAAAGGAATAAACATTAATATGCGTTGTTCAAATATATATAAAAAACACAAATAAAGTCAAATGTCACGTTTGATGAACTAAAATACTAATTAAAAAAACCTGAAACAATACTAAATTAAAATCTTTACAAAAGTCTTCTAACTATCATGATTAATATTGTTGTTCTGGTCTTTACTGACTCCATCTCCCTTTCTCTGACCAAACAAAATAACAAAAAAAATGTCTCACCCATAAATTAGATTTTCTGTTTAATCTAAATGTGGATGATCGATACTTACCTTACAAACTTGAGGGTTCAGTATATTCGCATAAGCTGCAAATTCACTGGCCTAAAATATTTGTTTAAAACATAAGGTTATACCACACAATATATATATATCGACATAATCTGTAAAATAAAATAAAAAATATTATCAAAACAGTACCTGATCGCTGGGTTTAGTACTAAGTAGCTGCTGAATGATTCCAGTTAAACTTTGAACTTGGTTTTCCAATGATGTCATCTTTGTCTTCATCTGAAGAACTTCAGCATTATCAGCCTCAAGTCTTACTACTGCAGTGGAACGCTTGATTAGTTTTGAAGGCGTAGGTCCACGACCAAGACAGCGCACTCTTCCTGAACATTCTGGACCAAACACTCGAGAATATGCATCATTCAAAGTAGTTGTGACATTGCTTGAAACTTGAGTTGATGAATCCTTGTTCAATAAAGGTGTAAGCTCATCCTAGCAAACGCGGTTAAAAATAAAAATGTCATGTACAAAATAGAATCCAATACAAATGTACATATATAGTTCCACATCTAAAATCCAAAAGTACTATCAGTTTTTAAAAAGTCCAAACATCTTCGATTGTTCAGAATCATGTGCATGCAAAGACACAATCAACAAGAATAAAATATGATTTTAACAGTTGACCATACCACCTATCACAAGCAATGCTAAAAGAAAGTACTATATAAGAAATCTAGTAATGCTAAGAAAACTAACCGCAGACTTTTTAGCCTTGTCAGATACAAAATTTCCATCCGATTTCATGCGAGTCTCAATGAAAAACTCTGCTCGGCATGGGGTTCTTCCGGTCTGATCTTTCTGTGTTAAAAGCACATGCAAGAAAAATATTAGAATCAACATGTCCTACTATATACATATTTATTTATTATCATATATAACAATAGTTAGCTACTTACAATATTACGTCTTTTCCTTGCAAAACTCTTTCTTCCACATACATGAGGCCTGACATGGAAGCTTCTGCTTATGATATTCCGAGCTTGCATTTTCTGAAAACTCAAGTGTTGATGAGAAATAATATTTAAGTTTGAAATGCTGCTATATATATGATATAAGTAACCACTACATATACCTTCCACTTATCAGTAAACCTCATATAAACGAATTCACGCCACTGATCTTCGGGTACATTAGTGGGACGATTCTCTACAGTTCCAGTACGACTATTCTGATGGTGATCCCTCCAAAGACGTATTTTGAAATCTTTGCATCTGCTCCCCAGAACACTTATTATATAACTCTTTCTTATGGACGGATCATCAAACCAAAACTTACTCTACATAAATTAAGATAGCTTTATGATTAGCAATAATACAAACATACTACATGAAATAACCACAAAACGATTATATATTTATAAATAGGAATATATAAGAGATTGTACCTTGATTACTTCCCATGCCATATCTTTTCTGTAAAGAGGAAACAGTCTCCAATCACTGTAGTTAATAGGTAACAAATTCACGTCAGTACTTAATTGACCCAACCATGATCCAAGTAGGCCTCCAGAATCTTCATCAGGTTGATCGGTGTCTTGATCAAAGTGAACAATCACTTTGCGATTTTGTAATTTCCAAACATCTTTGGTTGTCAGCATTTGGTCTTCAATCATTCCAATACCATCTACATACATATAGCTCAAAAGAGAAAATTTATTCACATTATTATATATATATAAATAATTTAGTTAAATTCTCTATTAGTATATATCAATAATCTATTAATTTGTACACGCCAAACAAGAAAATGTATCGAAACAAATGAAACATAATATAAAATGACTTTTCAATTGATCTCTTGTTTACGTGTCATAAGTAAAACAGATTACGTATGACTTCTCAATTGATCTCTTGTTTACGTGTCATAAGTAAAACAGATTACGTAAGTGAGACATGATACATAATGAAAGCATGTTACGTTATAAGATAATGGAAGCATGCGACTTCAATATGAAATGTTAATCAGAATAAGAATAATACTTTTAATATTACCTATCACTTGTACTTTCCATTTGAAGCTTTTGCATTCTTGAGCAAGTACAGGAGGAGTATTGTAATTCGTCTCCAAATTCGAAAAATCATCTGGTGCTTGGGTCTCTGACTCTGTAAAATCCATCAGCCTAAACATGAAACAAATTCATCAGAACATAACACCAACTGATAAAGAACATTATGCTAATAAAGAAACATAAACAAATTTTCATGGTTATATGATATTTCATGTGTCACTCCGAGACACTAATACTTTATCAAAACAAAATTATTAGCAAAATTTAGCTAATATATATATAAATCTGGTAAAGTGTGCATTCAATTAAAAAAAAAGTGATAAAGAACATTATGCTAATAAAGAAACATAAACTGATTTTCATGGTTTCATGTGTCACTCCGAGACGCAGCTGAGGCATCAATGTCAGGTTGGACATGTAACTCGTCAGATGGATCATTACCCATATCATATACATCTCTAGGTTGTACATGAACTACGTAGTTCCACAGTTTGATGTAGGTTGTTAGATGAGTCCATATCTAACAATCAAAGATTCACAAGCTCAATTTTCATAGATCTCAAATCAATGCATACAACGATATAATCAGATTTCAAAGCCATGTATCAAGATTTTAAATGTGTAACTGATTCCAAAATCATTTGTCATTCCATCTTAGCACAAAAAAACAGTAAAACAAGAATGTGGTAGTATTGTAATACCTCATTCGCTGTCCTAGCTAAACAGAAGTCAAACGCTAATTATGTGTAAGGATTAATTCACAATTTTTATGTAAGTTGTTAGATGAGTCAATAACTAATCATTAAAGGTTCACAAGCTCAATTTGCAGATCTCAAATTAATGCATTCAACGATATAATCAGATTTCAAAACCATGTATCAAGTTTTTGAATATGTAATCGATTCCAAAATCATATATCATTCAATCTTAGCACAAAGGAAACAGGAAAACAAGAAAGTTGTAGTATACTGTAATACCTCATTCGCTGTCGAGTTGATCAGATTTTGGAAGTTCTCTTTGTTTTCCCCCAATTCTGTAGAAACCCTAAGTTTGATGAAATTTCTGTGAAACAATTATATAAACCAATTAATCCAGAAAAAATCATTATATTCCCGCTTACACTCGAAAAACTTTTTCAGTTCGCGGGAGTAAAAATTAGAAGATTTATGTAAAACGAGTTTTTTTTTTTTTGACAAAACATCATATTTGTTTTCTGGGAAAAAATATATAATGGAGGATGTGATTAATACGCACACAGAAATGAAACAAAATACCAATTAATTAAACAAAATTGAATTAATAAAATATATTGTAAGATTTCTCATTAGTTGAATTTTTTCCACGATTACCTTAGAAGAAAGGACGATCGAAATTTGAAGTACTTCATTTTTTTTTTTTCATCTACTCCCACAATTGAGCTCCGGCCACCAATTATAATCCTGGAACCCATGGGCATCTCACACCGTTAGCTTGGCGAAACCGATTTTGTCATCCAATTTTGTTATCTTCCGACAGGATCGGTGACTCCAGCTTCAGCCTTCAAACCTGTGTTGCATCCAAACCCTGCTGGGGAAGGGTTTCCGAAGACACAGCAAATGCCGGCGAAGATTTGACTTTTGATGGCTTATAGAAGCATAGGATGAAACATCCTGGATCTGATTCATGAATCCAATTTTTTAATTTCGTGGAGTAAGTGGAGATCGAAAGCACAAGAGAATGATTTGATAATAATAGTCGAAGCTTTTACAACACAAAATAATTAATAAAATAAATGAGGAGACATCTCGAAGACTCGATCACATGATTTTTTTATTATTTATTAACAAATATCAAATTTATAATATGACATACGATTCTTGTGATGAGTTACTAAAGATTAATTTATCTAAACTAATTAGTAACGTAGTCTTTATAACTGACATTATGTTAGCATCAATTATTATTGATGTTAATTTTTGCATCTTTTGGTTTAGTGATACTAACAAAAATGAGTAAACACGTCAGTTAAGTAATTGATGCAAACTCATATATTTGTATCGATTATAAATAAGTGATGTAAATTAATCTTAAATAGTATCAGTTTTAATTAAATGATTATTCAAGTCCTTATATATATCAATTGTTTTAAGTGATGTAAATTAGAATAATTAGTATCAATTTTTAGAAAATGATTCTAATTAGGGTCATTTGTTTTTTTGACACTATATAAGTGATGTAATCCATATGATTTCTTGTAGTGAGTAGGCCTACATATATAGATAACGCGGGCAAAACCCAGTTGACCGGAGTAAACGCAAAAGGACATGCCAATAGGCAATTGCCAAGCGAAGACCACAAAAACTAAATCGGATAGCTTCAAGCCTTCAACTCCTCTCTCTTCTCTCTATTCTATATAGATGCCTTGAAATGTAATCAAAGTGATCATCATTTATTACTATTACGATGATGGTGAGGTCTATAGTCTCTTCCATCATTTTCTTTCTTCTTTTAGTCATACTTTCACATTGTGTACATGTAAAAGCCTTTGCTGCTCAAATGGAACACCGCAAACTGAGTGAGTCTTATACCTATATATGGAGTAGTTTTAACTCATTTTACTGTCTTACTTTATTAATTAGCTCAATGTATAGTGTAGTGACAAATTTATGGTTAAAATTACTAGTAAAAGGCTTGACCCTCTTGTATGTCATGTGTAGGTGGAGGAAAAGAGTCAATGACCGTGAGGAGGAACTTGGAAGAAAATGGACTCGAAGGCTCCAAAATTGCAACTCCAGGGAGCAAGTCGCGGAAGAGTCTTAGTTACAAGCCAATAAGTCGTAGATGTAATTATAATTTTTACAGCCGATGTGAGCGTTCTCCCCCAATCTCTTCCAAGAAGATTCGTTCCTGAGACACACGCGGGACTGGTCACTGTACGTTGTGGTGTATCTTTAATTGAATACGTTGGTAACACAAAGTGAAGTCGTCCATAGCTTGATCATCTCGCTCTCTCTCTCTCTCTCTCTCTCTCTCTCTCTCTCTCTCTCTCTCTCTCTCTCTCTCTCTCTCTCTCTCTCTCTCTCTCTCTCTCTCTCTCTCTCTCTCTCTCTATATATATATTTTCAAATTTGGACTCTTATTTCAATTGATAAAAAGCCCAAGAAAGGCCCATTTGTATTATCCATGAAACGACATCGTATCAAAGCTAGAATCGAGTCATTTGGCCGGAAATGTCTGGGTCTCAATTATCAGTCGTGCACTCACAAGAATTTACGAAGAAACGTAGAGATTTGATATTGTCTAGATCGGGATCTATACGCCATGGAAGTTGAGAAGAAGACAGAATCTACGAATAAGAACATTAAGAAGGCTAATCTGTTAGATCACAACTCGGTCAAGAACATCCTCGACGAATCCGTCTCCGATGTAAGCCAGTGAAGAAAAAATACAATCCCTACAATTTTTCCATCGATTTCTCCAATTTCTCTGATTTTTCCTTTGGCTGCTTAGATCGTTAAGAGTCGAGGTTACAAGGAGGATGTGAGGTTAAGCAACGCGAAATTGGTGTTAGGAACGATTATTATCGTGGTTGCCCTTTTTGCCCAATTCTACAATAAGAAGTTCCCAGAGAACAGAGACTTTTTGATCTGCTGCATCGGATTATATCCTTTTTTTATCTTCGTCTGCCAAATTGTTGCTTCGGATTTGATTCTCCTCGCAGTTTGCGGTTTCTAGGGTTAAGATGAAATTGAACATAATGGGAATTGGGAAATGACAATTGCAATTTCGGTGAAACATCACTGATCAATATAAACTGCTCAATACCATTATCTTTGGCGCTTTTTTTTTTTTTTGATGAAGGATTTGTTTAAGTTCTTGACTCTGGCAAGTATGTGGTGTTGACTGCGGTAATGCAGCTGATTATGTTCGTTAAGGAGAAGAATGCGATCTTGTTCACCTATCATCTTGAGGTTTGTTCCCTGACTGTTGAGAAAAACATCTTCTTTCAGAATTTGTTGATCTTGCAGGCTGAGTTGGGATACATTCTTGTTCTTTTTCTGTAACGCAATGGCTGTAGTTTCTGTGATTTTGATGTTAATGTACATACGTTCCCGCATTTACTTCTTCATAACTAGAGCTATAATTTGGTTTCCTTCTGTTTTGCAAAGAATGAGAAGTTGAGAATTGTGTTTCTGCTTGCTTCACATGATTTAGTGTTTGGCGTTAGAGCTTTAGGAGGGAGCTCCATTTCCTTTTCACACTCTCCACCCAACCTTGTCCCAACTTTTCCTCAGTGCGTTATTTGATTTATTCAAGTCTTGATAATTCGGACTGTGCAAGTTCTTGTATCTTTCGGTATTTGTGATTGGGTGATGTCTTGTTTTATGCCACATACTTTTTCAAGATGATCCTGGAATGTAATGTTGGTTTTGGTGCCTTGGTAGTTTCCTTCTTTGTCCCACCATCTGGACAACTTTACTCCTCTCAGTTAATTTGTATACCAGGGGATACGATTTTACCAAACATGTGTTAAGAGTACTCATTGGTTAGGTCAGAAACAGGCAACAAAGAGATCTCCGTATTGTTTCGCTATTATGAATTTGTTAGCAGATTATTCATTTGTTTGCTACAATTCAAACATGTTTGATTTGGTTATTTCGCTCATCATTTCCTGACTTGAAATTTGGATGGTTAGTACAAGAATTGTGCTTCAGCTAGCTTCACATGTGTTGTTGTTGACGTCTTAATAAATCGGACTGTGCAAGTTCTTGTATCTTTTGGTACTTGATTGGTGAAGTCTTGTTATTGCAACATACTTGTTCAAGATGATTCTGGAATGTAATGTTGGTGGTTTCCTTCTTTGTCCCACCAGCTGGAAAAAGTTACTCCTGGTTTACCAAACATGTAATTACAATTTTACCAAACATGTAATTAGAGTACCCATGGTTAGGCCAGAGATAGGTAACAAAGAGATCTTCATTTTGCTTTGCCATTTCAGTTGCAGATGATGAATTGCTTAGCTAATTATTCATTTGGTTGTTACAGTTCAAACATGTTAATATTTGGTTTTTTCGTTCACCGTTTCCTGACTTGAAATTCGGATGGTTAATACTTAATACGCAGGGATCATTCACCAGCACTGGTTTGGTTGTATCTTCCAAGTTACCAAGATTCTCTGATCAGTACACTCTCACCATCGAAAGTGCTGATCCGAAATCAATCTCAGCTGGGAAGTCAGTCCACTTAACCAAAAGTGTCACTCAATGGTCTCTCTCTCTCTCTCTCTCTCTCTCAAACACGAGCTAAAGCCATATCCCTGTCGTTGCCTAATTTGTTTGTTTTTGTGTATGTATATTCAGGCTGACTAAAGATGGAGTTCTTGTTGAGGGTTTATTCTGGAAAGATGTTGAAGGCTTAATCAAAAAGTACTCAGGAACAGGAGAGCCAAAGAAGAAGAGGTGATGATGATCTTTGGTGGAGGCCTGGGGGGTGAAAAGTATGCTTTTTTTTTGTTTTACTGTTCAAAACTTTTCTAGAAAACTAAAAGCGATGGTGAGTTAACTCCTTTTTTTAGAGACCACACAGATATTGCCCCAACAGAAGTTTTCCTTTTCTTACAAGTTCTAATCCAAAATTTTTAATTATTCCGAGACTTTTTACCATCCATCGTCTCTTGTTCCAATAAGCATGTGATCTCTCGTCTAGAGATGTCGGTAGGCTAAGACCGGTCCGGTTTTTACAGAGCAAGGTCATGTCTGGTCCAATTCTGTGTGTTTTTGTGAGCAAATAAAATATGATGTTGAGTGTTGACCGTGAAACAGGATAAAATATTCGTTTGATCGGTCTGGTCCAAATCCTTTACAAACCGGACCACAACAACTTAGGATATTTGATATTTCTTTCAAAAACCCGGTCTGAACTGAATTCGGTCGCGTCAGCCGACAGTAGTTTGCGTTCATTTAATATTTTAATACTAGTGGAGTACCGTATATTTACGCGCGGTGGTATGTTATATTTTTTTCGAGAAAATAAAAATAGTAATAATATAAGGATATGTTTTTTTTTTTTTTATTTAATTTAGTTTATGTTATTTTGGTTGAATTTATTATATTTTTATTATGAGGAAGTAGATCAGAGACTTTTAATCCATATCCGAAAACTCGAATCGAATTAATTCATAATACCCATATCCGATTGATTTTGGGTATAAAACAAATGACTATATAGGTAAAATATTTGATATCTGTGGATATCAGATAATACCATAACCAAATCGATACCCGATCGGATACTCAAATTACCCGAATGGATATTGTGGATTATTTTTGATATTATAAATAAAAAAATTAGGTTTTTTGGATTTTTTTAATTTATTTTGGGTATAAAATAAATTATCCAATTGGTAAAATTTTTGATACCCGTGGATATTATATAATACCATAACTGAACTGATACCCTATCGAATACCCAAATTACCCGAATTGGTATTGTGTATTATTTTTGATATTATATATGTATATATATATATATTTGTTTTTTCTGACCAAAAATTTTTAGGGTTTTTTGAATTTTTTTTAGGCTTTCAGATATATTTCCATTTTTGATTTTTGGTTTAACTGAACCATCGATTTGTTTTAAGTTATTATTCTTATATCCAAACAGTTTTATCTCTTATTCTCGTATCCAAATAATTTTTCTCTTTTATTTTTGTATTTAAGTATTATTAAAATGTTTTTCAATTAATAATTAATAATAGTATAGATAGATGTATCGGGGCTTCTTATTGTTTTAGGGTCTAGACAATCCGGTTAAGATCGATTAAACTATGCTTCAATTTCTTGTTTTTTATTCATAAACAAATTGATCCTAAACCAAAATTTTCACTTCATCATACCCACAAGTAAATAATATTTTATTTTTGGGTCGGCATAGTACAATCGTTTATAAGAATAAAATAAAACATAGATTAAAATAGGGACCGAAACGTCATACAAAGGAACCGTGCTAAAAAAGTCGAAACCAACAAAGTACCAAAGTATCTTTAGTTTCGTACTCTTTAGTTAAAAACTCATTGACAGCTTACCCTTACCCCATCCCGACACGCGCGCGCGTGGATTTATTTGAAAAGTCGTCACATAGAGAAATCCCACGCGCTTAATTAGCGCGTATAAAAAGTGACTAGTGAGCGTCTCTCTAGCGTTCGTTCGATATCTTGATAAATTCCTCTCTCTCTTCTTTTTCTCAAGCTCTCTCTCAGCTCCCTTGTCTTCTTTCCCTCTCTCTCTCTCTCTCTCTGAATATCATTCTCTGTTTTGCGCTGCGGAGAGAGAAAATGTCTTCGAAGGATAAGAAACCGGCGAGACCGTCGAGTAGTCGTGCTGGTAGAATTCGTACTCTTTCCGATCTCAATCGAAGGTCTGGACCTGACTCCGACAGTGATTCCGACGACGCACCTCAGGAATACTACACCGGCGGCGAGAAAAGGTCGGTAGTGTTAAAACCTCAACTCTGGTTTCAATTTTCCATTGATTCATTTGACTGAGGCTAATTAATAGTGATGTAACTGAGAGGATCGTTATTGGTCATGTTTGGATCTGGAATTCTCGAATTAGATTATGATGATTATTACTATCATTAAACAGCTTTGAATTGGTGAATTGGATCAAAATTCGATGATAACACTCTAGATCGGGGTTCAAGAAAGAGATTAAATTTCATGATTTACTGTAATCTAGCTCAGTGTCTCAATTTAGAGTTGATGTAAAAAACCGCGAGACTGTTTGTAAATTGTTCAATTAGATCAAAATTGATGATAACACTCTGAATTAGGTTAGATTGAAGAGGAAACAAAAATGAACCGAGCTCAGTGTCTCGATTTAGGGTTTTTGTAATTACTGAATCTGTTTTTTTTTGTTTTTTTTGTGAAGTGGTATGCTTGTGCAGGATCCTTCGAAAAAAGATGATGTTGATGAGATATTCAATCAAGCTAGACAACTAGGAGCTGTGGAAGGACCTCTTGAGACTCCTTCAAGCTCGAGGAGCTTCACCGGAACCGGGAGATTGCTTTCGGGAGAAAGTGTTCCCACTGGTCATCAACAGCCTGAGCCTGTCGTTCACAACATTGTTTTCTGGTCCAATGGATTCACCATAGACGATGGCCCGTTGAGGAAGCTGGATGATCCAGAGAATGCATCTTTTCTCGAGGTAAATAAACGAATCAGTATCATTGTAAAATAACTCTGTTTTTGAGTTATTGATTTGTGTCTTCTTTTGTTCTTGCAGAGCATTCGAAAGTCTGAGTGCCCGAAAGAGCTCGAGCCTGCGGATAGAAGAGCCCCGGTACATGTCAATCTGATGAGAAGGGAAGAGAAATGCCCTGTGAGTTCTCTTTAATCTATCCACTATTGCATCATCAACGAAAATGTTATGCGTAATCGAGTTCCTGATTCTTGATTCTCGGTTGTAGGAACGAGAGAAGCAGCGTAGGGTTTCATTTCAGGGTGTTGGAAGGACTTTAAGCGGTAACATCGACATGAGCGGAATCAGCTCACCAACGGCTCCGAATACCGCAGCACCAGTACCAGCACCAGCACCAGCACCAGCACCGTCGCCGAGTCTTGTGATAGATGAAACCGTTCCAACCACATCGATACAGATTAGGCTAGTGGATGGGACACGCCTTGTGGCCAAGTTCAATCACCATCACACGGTGAACGACATTCGCGGTTTCGTCGACTCTTCTCGACCTGGAGCTCCGGTGAACTACCAGCTTCAGACCATGGGATTCCCACCTAAGCCCTTGACTGATCTCACTCAGACTATTGAACAAGCTGGTCTCGCCAACTCTGTCGTTCTTCAGAAATTCTAGAAGTTTTCTAGAAGTTTGGTTCCTTTTTTTTGTCTATGCATTATTATGACATTTTCATAACTGTTATTTGTAACCAGAAAAAAAAAGTTGTTGGCCTTTAAGTTACTTCTTATACATAAACGGGGGTCTCTCATATGGGAAGAAAAGACTTGTGGTATAGTTTGTCTTAATTTATCGAAAATATTTTCATTATTCGGTTTAGGTTTTTTTTTGGAACAGTTATATATTATCAGTTTGGTAAGAGTATAATCAGATGTAATCATTGTTGTGTTATTAATTTATTATTGTGCCAAAGTTGCCGGTAGTTAAGAGTGTATAGTACTAGTAATTTAGAGTGTTCAAAGCTTATTGAGAATTTTGGAATATATATGAATATTTTGGTAAAAGCATAGCGTAATAGTTTGTTCGATATCTAAACACTGTATGTTTGTGAAAGGTATAAGCATTATTCATACTATTCCATTACCTTTTACAAAAACAAGTTCATGTGTATCGTGCGCTCTCGTTAAGTGATGTAGTATAATCTTCATTTTTTGGTAAATACAACTTGCAATCTTAAGTTTGCCAATTTTTTCCCCTTTAATTTCCTTTTAAGTAAATGATATACGTTAAATTATTTCATAAATGTGGTATACATATGTTCTCATCAAAATTCATAGTTCGTTATCAACATTGTTTGTCAGTGAAGAAGATTACAAAGTCCATTGTCAAACAAAACGCCACCAAAACCAAAAACCCAAACGAAACAAGATAAGGTCCGAAAGAGAAAAACTTACAAACACAGTACAAGATTATAACAAAGAAAACAGCAAAGCTAACAACTTAAGACCTATAAAACTCATAGTTCGTTACCAACATTATTTGTTGGTGAAGGAGATTACAAAGTCAGTTGACAAACAAAACAACACCAAAGCCAAAAGCCTACATGAGTGAGATATAATCCATCTGAGGAAAACTTACAGACATACTACAAGCTTACAACAAAGGAAATATCAAAGCTAGCAACTAAAATTTCTTAAGGCCAAGACTGAAACTATCTAAGTCCCGGAACGAAGAAACAACCAAAACTATTATTTGTAAAAAACGAATCTTTATGGCCAGAAAAAACAATAATGCAAGAGTCTTTCTTACCATAAAGATTTGTTTCTTCAAGTAAGATTTTCGGCTGTTTATTCGTTTTAAACTTAAATAAATTCGATATGAAGAAGTTAATTATGGATCTTACGCGTTTTTAGTTGTTAGCTTTGTTATTTCTTTTGTTACAAGTTTGTAGTGCGTTTATAAGTTTTCCTCTTTTGGGCTTTATATCTTTCGTTTGGGTTTTTCGTTGTTTCAATATCGTTTTCGTGTGGGTATTTCGTTCCGGCGTCGTTTCGTTTGGTGGCCCGTTTTGCAATCTCCTTTCAAAATGATGAACAAAAAGTAAAGGGAAACACAATAAAAACCCTAGAGGGAAACTAACTGAGTCCCAAAACGAAGAAACAACCAAAAATATTACTTGTAGAAACGAATCTTTATGGCCAGAAAAAACAATAATGCCAGAGTCTTTCTTACCATAAAGATTTGTTTCTTCAAGTAAGATTTTCGGCTTTTTATTCGTTCTAAACTTAAATAAATTTGATATGAAGAAGTTAATTATGGATCTTATGCGTTTTTAGTTGTTAACTTTGCTATTTCATTTGTTACAAGTTTGTAGTGTGTTTATAAGTTTTCCTCTTTTGGGCTTTATATCTTTCGTTTGGGTTTTTTGTTTCGATATCGTTTTCGTGTGGGTATTTCGTTCCGGCGTCGTTTCGTTTGGTGGCCCATTTTGTAATCTCCTTTCAAAATGATGAACAAAAAATAAAGGGAAACACAATAAAAACCTTAGAGGGAAACTAACCGAGCCCCGAAATGAAGAAACAACCAAAAATATTACTTGTAGAAACGAATCTTTATGGCCAGAAAAAGCAATAATGCAAGAGTCTTTCTTACCTTAAAGATTCGTTTCTTCAAGTAAGATTTTCGGCTTTTTATTCGTTCTAAACTTAAATAAATTTGATATGAAGAAGTTAATTATGGATCTTACGCGTTTTTAGTTGTTAGCTTTGCTATTTCCTTTGTTACAAGTTTGTAGTGCGTTTATAAGTTTTCCTCTTTTGGGCTTTATATCTTTCGTTTGGGTTTTTCGTTTCGATATCGTTTTCGTGTGAGTGTTTCGTTCCGGTGTCGTTTCGTTTGGTGCCCGGTTTTGTAATCTCCTTTCAAAATGATGAACAAAAAATAAAGGGAAACACAATAAAAACCCTAGAGGGAAACTAACTGAGTCCCGGAACGAAGAAACAACCAAAAATATTACTTGTAGAAACGAATCTTTATGGCCAGAAAAAACAATAATGCAAGAGTCTTTCTTACCATAAAGATTCGTTTCTTCAAGTAAGATTTTCGGCTTTTTATTCGTTCTAAACTTAAATAAATTTGATATGAAGAAGTTAATTATGGATCTTACGCGTTTTTAGTTGTTAGCTTTGCTATTTCCTTTGTTACAAGTTTGTAGTGCGTTTATAAGTTTTCCTCTTTTGGGCTTTATATCTTTCGTTTGGGTTTTTCGTTTCGATATCGTTTTCGTGTGGGTGTTTCGTTCCGGCGTCATTTCGTTTGGTGGCCGGTTTTGTAATCTCCTTTCAAAATGATGAACAAAAAATAAAGGGAAACACTAGAGGGAAACTAACTGAGTCCCGGAACGAAGAAACAACCAAAAATATTACTTGTAGAAACGAATCTTTATGGCCAGAAAAAACAATAATGCAAGAGTCTTTCTTACCATAAAGATTCGTTTCTTCAAGTAAGATTTTCGGCTCTTTATTCGTTCTAAACTTAAATAAATTTGATATGAAGAAGTTAATTATGGATCTTACGCGTTTTTAGTTGTTAGCTTTGCTATTTCCTTTGTTACAAGTTTGTAGTGCGTTTATAAGTTTTCTCTTTTGGGCTTTATATCTTTCGTTTGGGTTTTTTGTTTCGATATCGTTTTCGTGTGGGTATTTCGTTCCGGCGTCGTTTCGTTTGGTGGCCGGTTTTGTAATCTCCTTTCAAAATGATGAACAAAAAAATAAAGGGAAACACAATAAAAACCCTAGAGGGAAACTAACTGAGTCCCGGAACGAAGAAACAACCAAAAATATTATTTGTAGAAACGAATCTTTATGGCCAGAAAAAACAATAATGCAAGAGTCTTTCTTACCATAAAGATTCGTTTCTTCAAGTAAGATTTTCGGCTTTTTATTCGTTCTAAACTTAAATAAATTTGATATGAAGAAGTTAATTATGGATCTTACGCTTTTTTAGTTGTACATTAGCTTTGCTATTTCCTTTGTTACAAGTTTGTAGTGCGTTTATAAGTTTTCTCTTTTGGGCTTTATATCTTTCGTTTGGGCTTTCCATTCCAATATCGTTTTCGTGTGGGTTTTTGGCTCCGGCGTCGTTTCGTTTGGCGGCCGGTTTTGTAATCTCCTTTCGAAATGATGAACAAAAAATAAAGGGAAAACACAATAAAAACCCTAGAGGGGAACTAGGGTTCCAGATTTATCTCTCCATTCCCCTAAGATTTGGCTTTTATCCTTCTTCTTCCCATTGATCTCAAGCTTCCGATCTTCTAGAAAATTTCTATATTCGTACGTAAACGGGAACGAGAGAAAACACACAAAATCCAGCTCGCCGGTCGTTGGAAAAAAAAAAAACCATATTTCATGCCGACAACTCGAGCTGGTAAGCTTTCTTCGAACAGCAAGCTGGACAAGAAAGTTATCGATTCGTTTACTATCAGAGGCACCAGAAAAGTCGTTCAAGGTACTGTTTCATGTCCTATCACTCTTTTGAATGTTCAATTTGTGTAATTGGGTTGCGTTTAGCGTTCAGATTCAAATAAGCAAGTAATTCCTCAAAATTTTAGATTTATGGAGTCTTTATCATCTCATTTATTGATTTTGGATATACTTTGGTCTAACCTTGTAACATTCTATCAAAAGGGGGAAAAAGATGTATCCTTTTGTATAAATGTTGACCAATTTATCAATTTGGATGCTTGAATTTTAGATTCAATCAGTCAGCTGTATATGTCACTGCAAAATGTGATCTTCTGGAGTATGAAAGGATCATTTTACTGTATTGTTATTGGAAAATGCAGTCTTTAGGCTTGAATTGTGATTAGGTGAATGTTATGAGTAATATATCTGGGAAAAATAATGTTTTTGTGAGATTGTTCTTGTAGAGTGTTCTCTCTTTATCTATATGTGTGGAAATGTGATTCTTGAGTTGTTGTTTTTTTTTTTTTTTTTTTTTTTTTTTGTAGCGGGAGATTGCGTGTTAATGCGTCCACCGAAGTCTGGTAAGCCATCTTATGTGGCGCGTGTTGAGAAGATCGAATTGCATGTGGAGAAGAACGAGGTGAAGGTGCATTGTCGATGGTACTACCGTCCTGAGGACTCGCCTAAAGGTAGGAAAAAGTTCTATGGAGCCAAAGAGCTCTTCTTGTCTGACCACTTTGATGTTCAAAGTGCGGAAACCATTGAAGGAAAATGCATTGTTCACACCTATGGCGACTATACGGAATCTGAAAGAGTTGGAGCGCATGATTACTTTTGTAGATTCGAGTATAAGGTTGCTACCGCCAAACTTACCCCTGATTGGGTTGATGTGTAAGTATTATATTATAGTAATTGGCTGTGTGAAACTAGCCTTCTCTCTTGTGATTTTTTCATGAGTTTTGATTTTGGATTTTGCTTTGGCTAATGAAGGTACTGCACATGTGAACAGCCGCATAATCCGGATAAGTTGATGGTGCAGTGTGAAGAGTGCAATGACTGGTAAATGCTAATGTTCATCATTCTACAACAGTGCTATTTGTAGAAAAACTTGGTTGTGTAAAATTTTTTGATCTAGTCTCTGGTGCAGAATATGATTATGTAGTCTTGTTTATTTTGTTGTAAGAGTTGGTACTGGCTTTTGGGAGTTAGCTAACCATCTCGCGACTTATGTCATTGTAGGTATCACCCGGCCTGTATAGGCATGACGATTGGAGAAATCAAGAAGCTTGAACACTACACATGTTCTGAATGCAACTCTGAATCCAGCTCTGAGTGCAGCTCTGATGAAGATGTTGATGATGTCGAGGTGAGTTTTTGATGATTTGTTGATATTGAGACTCTTTTGTTTTACGGCTTTGCAAGTTATGGTGTTAACAGCAACTTTTTGTTCAGGTGGTAGCACTAGCACCAAAACGCAGAAGAATAGGATAAGCATTGGGTGCGACTTTAGAGCTTCTTGTGAGTGGATGTGAAGCTATTTTCGTGCAGATTTTAGTTTATTAGTTTTTTTTTTACACATTTCTAACTAAAAACCACAGAGAGAGAGAGAGATTCAAAACATGAACACACTTTGCTTCTGGTCAACTTTTAGAACTACACTGTACACACATCACATTTTTTTTAACTCATTCTTTGTTGGAAACATTGTCTTGCAAAAACTGGGATGGTTTAGCCCCCGGTTGCTTTACTTACAGTTGCACTCAGCTTGGATCATAGGAAGAGCACACAAGTGGGAAACAATATGTCTCCTCAATATATCCAGATTCGTCACGTGTCCCGAGATTCGGGGCTTCTCCGATGCTCAAAGATTTGAGATATCCATGTTGTCCAATGATGTGAGCTGTTTGGTAACGACAGGTCTGGTCCCCTTTAGGTTTGTCTACGTCGAAAATTACAGCAACTTCCTTGTCCTCGTCGATGAAAAAACTCCCACCGTAAATGTCAACCTTAACACCACCCTCGAACCGTCCCAAGAACTGGGATCAATCTTATTTGTGACCCAAATCTCTAATATATGACATATACCCCAATCTTCTCATCTCCCACAGAAGATAGAGACACATTATGTTCATTATAAGGTAGAGGCAGACGCGGTCCAAACCTCTCGTGAAATCAAAACATAGTAAAAGTTCTTCTACTTTCTCTTGAGCCAAAAAATAAGTATTTCCATCCAAAGACGCACCGGGTTGTTTATGAAACGATATATCGGAGTCATGGTTGACATGCATAGACAACCTTCCATGAATCAGAGCTAAAGTCGTAGATTTCGTACCCCAAAACCCTACGATTGTCAAAGAAAATCCTCAAGATTTTGTGGTTACGGTTCTTGTCATATCCGAGAGCATACACATCAAAACTCTCGTATTTTTCTGTTGGTTGTATCCTCTTTATTTGACCCATATAAGGGTTCCATACCACAAGCCCTTTGTTGTCTTTGATAACGTATAACAATAAGCCATCGCAGTGAAAGACTTGTGATATCTGTATTCGATCAAGTATACTTGCTTGCTTTATAATTGGTTTAACGAAGTCGCCGTTGTTCTGGATTCCATGGAGATCGAATTTGAAGGAACAAACCTTATAATCCATCATCATGAACCCTAGATACGGCTTGCTTGCTCTTGCTGCTTTACCAAGAATCAGGTTTTTGGTAGAAGGTTCCTGTTAGATCCAGAAATAGCACACGTTAGTATGACGGAATATTTCGGATGGGTGACTTGGGAAGCTTTGGATTAATCACTCAAGAAGAGGTTCGGGTACAAGAGATAGTCTCGTCAAACAAGCCTTGACGAGACGAAATGCGAATAATAAGAGAAAACAGAGAAAAGATGAGCAGAGTGCTTTAGGGTTTTTAGAGCTGCGTGACTTGGTCTTCCAGGAATGAAGACCTCTCCTTATATAATTGAGTTAAGGCGATTCTCTGCTGAATATTCTCCTCTTGATCATAAAGGAAATCTTCTTCTTTTCTTGATTTCCTTCCTTTCTTCGAGTGGCGGCTGTATCTCTTTCCTTTTTGCTTAAGGTATTACCTTCCTCCTCAAGGCTTTCCATTTCTGTGAGGAGGCTAGGGCTGAAGACGGGCTGGGCTTTTTGTGATGTTACTCATTGCGGCGGGCTCGGGGAAATGTGCCCATTTCACCCCTAACAATAAGTCCCCCCCCCCCCCCAGTTTGGCGAGTCAAATGCAATTTGGTCTCGGCGAATTTCATGAATGGGAGTTGAGCTCGAGAGTTATTAGTAACTACACAAGGTGCCAATGCTAGCTCGTCTTAGGTGCGATTGACTTTAGATTCGTACCGCCTCATTAAAACCTTGATATGGAAAAACCCGGTTTGGGATAAAAACCACAGGAAGGGAAAAGAGTACGTTGACGTCATCTTGTCCGCAAAAGAATATGCATTTTGATGATTATTTTTGACATCAGCTCGTCAAAAAGAATCAACCATCTATGGCGACCTCATTCGAGTCAGCTCGTCGAAGAGAGTAACCGTTCACCCTTATTTTAACGTCAGCTCGTCAAAAGGAGGAGTTATGCCGCTCGACAGGCGGTTCGTCAGGAGTGGGATTGCCACGTCATCAGTGCATATTTTATCAAAACTGAAAAGTAGGTTTTTCCAAGCGGGAAAAAGGAAGGGAAGTTTTTCTCTTTTCTTGGAAATCGTGAAACTCCTCTTAAAGAGACCGTTCAGATTTCCTTTCCACATTAACTCCTCTTTGCCTGTTCATTGCCTCCAACCGTCCCGAAAGAGAAAAGGTAATTTCCTTCTTTCATCTCGAATCCGAGTCGCATTGCTTAGTTAAACCGATAGGTTTTGTGTAATCGCCTTAGATTTGCTTGCTTCTTGACTTGAAATTCCTTCTCTTCTCGCTTCGAGCTTTTCTTTCGTCAGAATTTTTAGGGTTTCTCGTCGAATTTTGACTCTTCGTCTTCTGATTCTCGTCTGATGGATCCGTCGGACCGAAAGGGGAAAGGGAAAGCTATAGCGCGGGACGACGATGATGTCCCGCTTTCAAATCTAATCCCGGGCTTTCTCGGTGATGCGGTTCGAGCGAGCCGGACTCTGGAGAGCCGTCGTAGGGCGGCGACGGCGGAAAGGCCGGATCCTACGGCCAAGGACCCTTCTTCGGGGGTCCGTGCTGACTTCGATGCTCCGTCCTTGCGGGACGAGGATAGTGAGAGTTCCGGGTATCGCGATGAGATCCCGGAGAATGACTCGGACGCGGATTCCGAGGTAGGACTGGAAGAAGTGCCGCCTCCGGATGACGTCGAACTCGAGGGTCTTCCGTCAGTCGCCGAGATGCCTTGGCGTACTCCGGCGACTTCCTTGACCGCCGATGGTCGATCTTGGATTGACGAAGGGATCGTCACGGCACTTAGATCGAGATGCTCAATCCCTGATGCCGTAGAAATCCGGATTCCTTCTGCCGAGCAAAGGCCTTTCGATGCTCCGCCAGGATGGTTCTGCGCGTATGAGTGCTGGTTCACGGAATTTGGGGTACGGTTTCCCATCTTCCGTCATCTGCTGGATTACGCTTATCAGCGTGGCGTCCCCATGAGTCAGATTACTCATGGCGTGGTCCGGCATATGATTTTTACCGAGGCCTTGGCCAATCATCTCGGGATCGCCTTTGACCGAGAGCTCTTCGAGCGCCTTACCGACTTTCGTGCTAGTGCAAAAGAGGAGCGGTTCAGACGATTTTGTACCACGATGAAGCACGGCATCGTTTACGGCGCCCACAAGGACAAGATTCACCACTGGAAGCACTACTACTTCTATGTCAAGAAAAGTGCTGCGTCGATTGGAGATTTTAACCCCGACCATGTTTTGACGGAATGGGTCGATGAGGCTGGTAGATTGCTTGTAGATTTCGTCGCGTCATAGATTGAGCTTAGCCTTGGTATATTAACCTTTCATCTTTGCTTGTTTTGCAGAGAGGGTCGTGCCGAGACCTACGTCTACCGCGTTCCGGAAAAAGTGCCAGCTTTTGCGAGATCGAAGCAGAATCATCTGGGCCGACTTTGCTGCTAAGTCCGAGGAGCGAAAGAAGAGGAAGAGAGAGGGAAGGATCAAGTCCGCTTCTACTCCAGCAACTGGTGAGAACCCAATCACTTTTTGATTCAGTTTTTGCGTCATGACTATGCTTGTCGTTGATCCTTGCTTGATCTTTTGCAGCTAAATCGTCTCGTCATACTAAGAAGATGGGGCTGAAGAAGAGGACTCCCGTATCCGCCGATGACGCCATTCTGATCCCGGATTCTCCTCCGAAGGAGAGGAAGACCGACGCGGCTACCGAATCAAGCGGACCGGCCAAACGTCCAGCTTCCTCGATTGCATCAAGGACGAAGTAAGTTTTCTTATGGAGAACTCGTTTTTCATTGTAGTTTCGGTATATGCTACTGACGTGCTATCACTTCTGCAGGGCTTCGAAGAGGGCCAAGATCGAGAGAGAGAGAAGGGCCAAGGGGGCGCCATCTGCTGCCGAGATGACACCCGAAGTCGTGCTTGACGAGGAAGACGTTTCTCCCGGTGGCGATGATCTATCTCGTCGAGCTTGGCGAGGATCCATCGGAGTTGCCGAGAGGCCCTAAGGTCGAGCCCGCTGATCCTGAGGTCCCGGATCCGGATGCGGTCGCAGTTGTCTGGTCAGGGGGCTCTCCTCTTATGCTTAACAAGAAGTTCTGCGCCGAGCTGGTTTGGAGCTGCAAACCTAAACCTCATTGGGGGGTTCCGCTCAAGAAGATCGAGCTGAAGGGCGATGTTGTCGATGTTTCTTCGGACCTTGTCAATGCTGCCGGAAAGTTCTCTTCAGTTGTCCAGCAATACGACACCATGCTGAAGGCGGCTCGGGAGGAAATCGCCAAACTGCAAAGCGAGCGATCTAAGGGTCCGAGGTTCGAGTTCCTTGAGAGAGAGAAGGCTGATCTCGAGAGGAAAGTCGGCGTCCTGAATGGCGAGATCCTGAAGGCGTCTGGCCTTCAGGACGAGGTGGTCAAGTTGCGCGCCCAAGTTGCAGAGCTCGAAGAGAAGTCCCGCCGAGATGCGGAAGATGCTGCGGCTGAGGCTTCCCGTCTTCGACAGTCCCGCCAAAAGCAGGCTGAGTACGTCGCCACTCGCGTTTATGACGACATGCGGGACTGGTATGCTCCTCGTTTAGATCGTCTCGGCAAGTTCGTTGCGCAGCGTGATGAGGTGGAAAAGGCAGTGGTCAAGATTGCGGTTGACGAAGCGTTGCTCGATTATGTGCAGCGAACGAGAGGTGTCTCTCAGGATTTTGACCTCGTTATTGCGAAGCTGGAGGCTAAAGTCAAGGAGAGCAGAGCTGCCGGGGACTTGATCGACGAGGTTGAAATCGGGGCGGACGACTATGCAGCGCCACACAGGTTAAGTTGCCTTTTTAATCTTGCCGATTTCTACTTTGATAACACTTGGGTTACACCGAAGGGTTTTAATCAATTTGGTACAATGTATAACACTCTCAGGCCCAATCTTGCCGAGCTCATAATTGGTGGATCGCCGACGAGGGAGAGTTCGGGAGCGGCCAGTGCTGAAGCCGGGACGAAACCGGGTCTGGATGCTTCCGAGGCCGTTTAGGACTTCGCCTCTATTCTCTCTTTTTTCTGCTTTTTAAGAACTCTTCTTTTAACTAGTCGCGGCGATTCATGCCGATGTAACAACATTGCCCGGGAGGGTTTTAATCCGTATGCTTTTCAGGATTTAAAACTTAAGTATTTGCTTTACTTCCTCGTTCATCGTTTTGCTTTGTGCGAGACGAATATCGCGAATATAGTTGATGATTTCGTGCTTTTTGAAACATCCTGCTTTTAATCTATACCCTTTAATGAGGTGCTCTGTGTTGTCAATCTAGCGGAATGATCCAAGCGTCTAACCGTCGTTAGACAAGTGGTTCAACGTGCCGAGACAACTTGGCATGCTCAAGTTCTGTCGTGACGAGATGCTTCTCGCTATGACAATGCTATGCATCTGACGAGATGCGAAGTCACGCAGTTCGTCAGAATTCTCGTTTTTAAGAGACACCGATCCGTGCTTGTTGGATCTGTTTGCGGTGGCGCTTTTTAGGCCGGATACAGGAACCGAAGTCTAGAAATTCGAATTACTCCTACGCCGCTAAGTCGAATATGATTAACAAGGTAGCGATTTTTTCTTGCCCATATGGCTTAGGGTCGTGCGAGATATGCGTGCTCTCGACTTGTAGTGCGTCATTCTTTTACGAATGGGGGATGATCAGTCCACTGGGTGCGATGTGCGGTCGACCGTTTGGCCAGAACGTCGACACTACTCTTTTGTGCGTGCGCTTCAGAGTAGCTTTGAGACTCTCTTTTTTTGCCGAGCTCATAAACAAGGACTCATTATACTGCCGAGTTCCAGAGGCTTTGAGACTCATTAATTTACCGAGTACTAAAGGGATTTTATGACTCTGATTTTGCCGAGTTCACTAGGCACACCAAAACATCTGTTTTTGACCTAAGTCAATCAGGAAATTCTTGCTTGGGTTTTTCTGCCGAGATGGAATGTTTCTCAAGGATTCAGAAAAAGATGTATGCGTACAAGCGAATAAAATAAAAAAGCTTTTTTATTTTTATTAAGTTATAGCTGCGCCTCGGTGAAAAGGCTGCCTACGTACCCGTGCCGGGATCAAGCCATTCGTAGTTCGTTACAAGTGTTCATGCAGTGAACATGTCTTTTTTTTTTTTTTTTTTTTTTTTTTTTTTTTTTTTTTTTTTTTTTTTTTTTGACGAGACGCGAAGCTACGCGTCTAGTGGCGGAACTTGCGCAAGTTCATGGAGTTCCACGAGCGAGGGAGTATGCTTCCATCGTCGTCTTCGAGCTGGTACACTCCTGGTTTGATGATTCGCGTGATGCGGTAAGGTCCCTCCCAGTTGAAACCAAATTTGCCGGCGTGCTCGGGCTTGGTGAAGTCGTGGACTTTTATCAGGACGAGGTCATGTAGTGCGAAGCGACGGTTGCGAATCTTCTTGGCGTAGTATCTTGCTACTTTCTGCTGATAGTTTTGCATGCGCAAGAGGGAGCGATCTCTTAGCTCCTCAGTGTTGACGAGACTGTCGTGCAAAGATTCGTCGTTCAACGAGGAGTTGAGGGGCATTAGTGATCGTCGTAAGCTCGCAACGTGTAGCTCGGCAGGGGCTAATGCTTCGCAACCATGAGATAGGGAGAATGGGGTTTCGCCTGTCGCCGACCTGGGTGTTGTGCGGTGGGACCAAAGTACGCCGTCAAGTTCGTCTGCCCACGTTCCTTTGTAGCTCTCGAGTCTTTTCTTCAGGCCGTCGACGATAGTTTTGTTTGTTGCCTCGGCTTGCCCATTGGCTTGGGGATTTCTTGGTGTGGAATAAACGAGCTTGATCTTCCAATTGGCGCAGAACTCGCGGAAGCTTGCCGCGACGAATTGGCCACCATTGTCGGTGACGATTTCATATGGTAGACCATGTCGGCAGATGACGTACTGCCAGATGAAGTTCTGCACGTCTTTGGCAGTGGGGTTAGGGAAGGCTTTAGCTTCTACCCACTTGGTGAAGTAGTCGGTGACGATTAGGAGGTATGCGCATTGCCGGGACCGTGGCATCGGGCCGACGATATCCATCGCCCAGCGCATAAAGGGATATGCCGGGACGGATGCTTGAAGTTCTTGCGTTGGGGCGTTGATGATCGGGGCGTATCTTTGGCAGGGAATACACTTCGCGGTGTGATTTTCGCAGTCTTCGATCATCTTTGGCCAGAACAGTCCGTGCTTCTTGATCTTAGAGGCCAGGGATTTTCCGCCGGCATGGTTTCCTCCGGCTCCTTCGTGAGTCTCAAACATCACCTTCTTGGCTTGCGTCTCATCGCAACAACGTAGAATGACTTTGTTTGCGGTCCACCGGAATAATTCGTCGTTTTGGAGGAAGTAGTAGGCGGCTTTGCGGCGTAATCGACGAGCTGCCCAACGATTGGCTGGAGTCGTGCCGTTGATCAGATAATCTTTGATCTCGTCCTGCCATGAGCGAGATTGGTCTTCTGCTGACTCGGGGGTCATTGGCTCGTCGTCTTCATCTTCCTCCTCTTCTTGATATATCGTCATGATAAACGTTCCTTTAGGAAGTTTGATGCTAGGTTGCTCAATTGTTTCGACGGGAATCGTTCGCCGCAAAACCGAGTCGGTCCTCGAGGCTAAGGCAGCGAGCGCGTCGGCTTCTGTGTTCTCGGCACGGGGAATTTTTGTCAACTCGAACGACTTGAATTGCTTGGACAGTTCCGTCGTTACCTTGAGATATGCGTCCATGCGGTCGTCTCTAGCGTCGTAATCTCCGCTGAATTGCTTTGCCACGAGCTGAGAATCGCAGAATGCATGCACATGGTCGGCCCCGACTTCCTTTGCGAGATGTAATCCTGCGATGATTGCCTCATATTCGGCCTCGTTATTGGATGCTGGGAAGTCGAGTTTGAAGGACTGTTCGAGGACCTCGCCTGTAGGGGATACGAGGCGGATGCCGACACCAGATCCTTGCTTGGACGAAGCTCCGTCAACGTGCAGGAGCCATTTGGTGATATGCTCGGCTTCGTTCACGACGAGCTCTGGTGGGATCTCGACAATGAAGTCGGCGAGAACCTGGGATTTTGCGCTGGTTCGGCCTTTGAATTCGATGTCGTGCTCTGACAGTTCTACCGCCCATCTTGCCATGCGACCCGATTGGTTTGGGCCGTGAAGGATCTGGCGCAACGGTTGGCTTGAGAGGACGATGATTGCGTGGGATTGGAAGTATGGTCTCAATTTCCTCGCCGAGATCACTACCGCTAATGCCAGCTTTTCGAGGGTAGGATATCTCGTCTCGGCATCGCTGAGGGTTTTGCTCACGTAGAAGATGGGCTTCTGCTCGCCGCGATCTTCTCGGACCAGTGCGCCGCTAACGGCTGTGCTTGATATGGCGATGTAGAGGAGCAACGTCTCGCCATCTTCGGGTTTCGCGAGGATCGGTGGGGTAGTGAGATACTCTTTCAGTTGCCTGAATGCGTCTTCACACTTCTCGTCCCATTTAAAGAGCTTGTTGGAGCGGAGCAGTTGGTAGAAGGGAAGGCACTTATCGGTCGAGCGCGAGATGAATCTATTTAGTGCGGCGATTCGGCCAGTGAGTCTCTGGACCTCCTTTGAGTTTTTTGGTGAGGGGAGGTCGAGAATTGCCGAGATCTGCTTTGGGTTAGCCTCGATGCTGCGCTGAGTTACGATGTAGCCGAGGAACTCTCCGGAGGTGACGGCGAAATTGCACTTCGCCGGGTTGAGCTTCATTCCGTATTTTGTCAGGACCTGAAAGCATTCGCGAAGGTTCTTGACGTGATCTTCGGCTTTAGCAGATTTTACCAACATGTCGTCGATGTAGACTTCCATGCTATTGCCGAGCTGTTTTGCAAACATCTTGTTGACCAATCTTTGGTAGGTGGCGCCGGCGTTCTTCAAGCCGAAAGGCATGACTTTGTAGCAGTATGTGCCTCGATCAGTGATGAAGGCTGTCTTCTCGCGGTCGTCTGGGTGCATGAATATCTGGTTGTAGCCGGAGAATGCATCCATGAAGGAGAGTAGTTCGTTCCCCGCCGTAGCTTCGACGAGGCGATCGATATGTGGCAGCGGAAAGCTATCCTTTGGGCAGGCCTTGTTCAGGTCGGTGAAGTCCACACATACTCTCCACTTCCCGTTCTTCTTCTTGACGACGACCGGATTGGCGAGCCAGTCGGGGTACTTCACTTCGGTGATTGATCCGGCTCGTAGTAGCTTTTCGACTTCATCATTGACTGCTTGAGCTTTATCGGTGCCGAGCTTGCGCCTTTTCTGCTTGATTGGTTTGTAGGTGGGGTCAACGTTGAGCTCGTGTGAGGTGATCCTGGGATCTATTCCTTTCATATCCTCCATCGACCATGCGAAGAGGTGCACGTTCTCCTTCAGTAGATCCACCAGCTGGGTTCTGATTTCGGCGTTGAGGTTGCTGCCGATACCAACGCTCCTTTCCGGTTTCGTCTCGTCGATGCTGACTTGATCGACGTGATCGGGTTTAGGTCTTTGGTGGTAGGGGAGTCGCGGGTCGAGCTCTTCATTGATCATGCATGAGGATGAAGAGCGGAGTCGGCGTTCTTGGAGGAAGCAGGATCGTGACACTCTTTGGCTGCCGCGTAAGGTGAAGATTCCCAACGGTGTTGGGAATTTGACGCACTGATGAAACGTCGAGACGACGGCTTTCATCTCGTGGATCCATGGCGTTCCTAGAATCGCGTTGTATATTGCTGGTCTGTCTATGACGATGAATTTCACGAGCTTGGAAACTCCTCCGACGTAGACGGGCAAGCGGATAGTGCCGATACTGAACACGGTGTCGGCGGTGAATCCAGTCAGCGGACGAGATGCTGGCTTGATGGTTTCTTCTTCAATCTCCATCCGGTCTAGGGTCTCCTTAAAGATCAGATTCACCGTGCTCCCGGTGTCGACTAGTATCTTTGCCACGTCGCAATCGTGGACCTGTATTTTGACCACTAGCGGGTCGAGATGCGGGGTATCCAGCCCCTCCGCATCCTTGTCCGTGAAGGATATCATGCTCGTGTCCGGACGGACAAGTTGGTTGAGTAGGGCTTCTCCATTCTGATGGGAACTGGGGCGGCGTTGGGCCGAGACGGCCTTTCGCTCGTACTCCTTGATTGCCGAGATGGAATCGTTGTTGTCTAAGAGACTTCCCATGATCATGCTGACCTGTCGCTTTGGTGGGGGGGGCAAATCTTCGGGATGGTCGTGATCCTCCTTCTCAGTTGCTGGCTTCGGATTTACCTTCCCCTGCTTTTGGGGGCGAAACTGGCGGGATCGCTTTCCCTTTTGCCCTCCTTTGGCCGGCTTTGGCGCGAAATCTTTGCCTTGAGATCGGTCGCCTTCTACCGCGACGACTCCTTCTCGATACTTCCTGAGGAGGCTGCCGATGAGATGTCTACAATTCTCCGTTGCGTGACCGGTTCGACCGTGGAAGCTACAGAACAGGTCGTGATTATTGTCATCATCCGGGTCGACGACAGTTGGACGAGACGACGTTAATGCGAGTGCTTGCGGCTGTTCTGCTGGGTCCCAGTGGTGGAGGTCATCGTCGACGGCAAAAGAGAGTGATCTCCTGACCTCTGGTCTTCGTCGCTGTTCGTGACCTTCCTCCCTAGGTCTGGCGATGGCGGGCTTTTTCTCACCGCTCTTCTCGGCATAGAAGTTGGTGTCTTCTTCGAGGAAGATATACTTCTGGGATCGATGGAGCGCGTCTTCGAGGGTCGGCGATGGTTGGAGAGAGAGATCTTCTTTAAACTTAGAGTCGTATCGGAGGCCGTTGCGGAGTGCCTCCAACGGAACGCTATCTGGCATGTCGCCGAGATCCATCGCGGCTTTCTTAAACCTTTCCATGAAACTTCGCAGCGGTTCTCCCCTTGACTGCGTCATGGTAAACATGTTTCGGGTTACCCTGGTCATGTTCATGGAGTAGTGCTTTAAGAATGCGCTCGTCAAGTCGTCGAAGTTATCGATCGACTCGGCAGGGAGGCTGGAGAACCATCCGAGTGCTTCTTTCGTCATGTGCTCGATGAAGACTTGACAATAGTTCGCCTCTCTCTCCTCGGGAGTGGCGTACTGTTCTCTTGTCATAGCGAAGTTGAAAGCTGTCAACCACTTCTTCGGGTCTTCTTCACCGGCAAAGGGCTCGATCTTCAGTCGGACTCTGTCGCGTAGCCGGATTCTGCGAATCCTTGCCATCAGTGGACTCCTCCGGGTGTCGGCAAGGATTTTTGCCAATTCTGGTGCAGCGCTCGTGACGAGATGCACCCTGGAATTGAACTCGTCTAGTCGACGGTTAATCCTATCCAGCTCGGCATAAGTCTGTTTGCTGGCCCGCGAGATTCGGCTCGTCGCGTCCGTCCGATTAGCAGTTGCGTCTGCTACCGCGGTCCCCGTGGCATGACCTGTCGGTGTATCGAACGAGAGTCGATGAACCGGCGAAAACCTGCCGTCATCCGCTGTTACCGAGTCGATGAAATCCTGTGTCTTCTTCTGGCGTGCTTGCATCGTTTGGATTTCTTCAGAGAATGGCTTCATGGCCCTTTGGAGTGTCTTCATCAGGTCGTCATGCTTGACGACCTTTGCTCTGGGTCTGCGTCGAGCGGGAGCTGGCGGCGGAATTGTATCTTCGGGCTCGTTGTGCTGCGTGTTTTCGTCGTGCTCGACGTAGTTCTCCTCGTGCTCGAGAAGGTCTTCTCTGTCTTCGGGGAGATTTTCCGGGAGAGTCTTGTGGTTGTGTCGTGGTTCTCTTTCGGGGGAGCTTCCCGCTGAGTGAGACATCGTTCGAGCTTCTTTTGAGATGCTTAATCCGGCAAAGGTATTCCCAGTCCCCACAGACGGCGCCAATTGTTAGATCCAGAAATAGCACACGTTAGTATGACGGGATATTTCGGATGGGTGACTTGGGAAGCTTTGGATTAATCACTCAAGAAGAGGTTCGGGTACAAGAGATAGTCTCGTCAAACAAGCCTTGACGAGACGAAATGCGAATAATAAGAGAAAACAGAGAAAAGATGAGCAGAGTGCTTTAGGGTTTTTAGAGCTGCGTGACTTGGTCTTCCAGGAATGAAGACCTCTCCTTATATAATTGAGTTAAGGCGATTCTCTGCTGAATATTCTTCTCTTGATCATAAAGGAAATCTTCTTCTTTTCTTGATTTCCTTCCTTTCTTCGAGTGGCGGCTGTATCTCTTTCCTTTTTGCTTAAGGTATTACCTTCCTCCTCAAGGCTTTCCATTTCTGTGAGGAGGCTAGGGCTGAAGACGGGCTGGGCTTTTTGTGATGTTACTCATTGCGACGGGCTCGGGGAAATGTGCCCATTTCACCCCTAACAGTTCCCACTCTTTGCAAGTACATTGCACTGCTCCCAGAGATGTTATCGAAACCCTAGGGAGAATCTCATCCTCTATCAAATCCCTTGGAATATCCAACTTTGTCGTCATTCTTTCAAGCTTCAACAAACGGCTATAATATAAGAAAATTACGTCTGAGGCTTCAATTTTTTTTTATAGACACGTGCTGCAAAAGCTCTTTTTTTTTTTTTTTTTGTTCGTGGTGAGTACGCGAAGTCTCGTAAATCTTGCAGAACGTTTATGGGCCTACCATAAATTTAGACCCATTGGGCTTATTAGGTTGCTATATTCACAACCGTGGATAATATACGATGACAAACAAAATTACGCGTAGAAATTTACATTGTTATTATGGATATCTATCTATATAATTCCAAGATTTTAAATTTTGTGTTCCAAAGTATAAACATAGTAATTAAGTAAAAATGGTATGCATAATTTTTGTCTCGTCCTGTTAAATAAAATTAGGGTTGGGCATAATTTTGGTTTCGGGATGTTTCCTCCCATCTTGTTCCGCCCTGTCTCATTCTGCATAGGCCCATTAATTCCTATCCCATTTTTCTTCGTCCTGTTCATTTCCTTTATGTTCTGCCTTGTTCTATTTCTTCCCGTCACGTTCTGCCCCGTCCCATTCATTCCAATCCCGTTTTGTCTTGTCCTGTTTATTTCATTTTCGTTCTGCCTCGTCATGTTTCTTCCCGTCTCGTTCTGCCTCATCATGTTTCTTCTCGTCTCGTTTCACCCCGTCCCATTCATTCCCATCCTATTTTGCCTCATCCCGTTTACTTCCTTTCTATTCTTCCTCGTCCTATTTCTTCTCGTCTCGTTCCGCCCATCCCATTCATTCTTATCCCGTTTTGCTTCGTCCCGTTCATTTTTTTTTCCGTTATGCCTCGTCCCGTTCCTTCCTGTCTCATTCCACCCCATCCCATTCATTTTCGTCCTGTTTAGCATCGTCTTTTATTTTTCTTCCCGTTCTGCCATCAATGTTCGCCCTATAATATTTCGACATCAGAAGACCACATCACGAAATATCTTATATATATAATAGGAGAGTTATCTTTCCTCTTAGGATGTCCACCTAAGCAAATGTTCATTAAATGTTCACCAAATTGCATTTAATCTATTTAAATTTTCATTAATTGTTATATATTTATATTTATTATTATCTAATATTAATAGAAAACATAATTAAAGTAAGAACACAAAAATTCATTTATTTGTATCAAATCAGTAAATAAAAAACCTTAGAATAATATATTTGTTATAACATCCATTGTTGCAAATAAGAAATCTTTAATTTATGCATTAGAAGAGAAATTAAAAGTTAAGTAACCATATAATTCATGGATGGTATCACCAAATTGCATTTAATCTATTTAAATTTTCATTAATTGTTATATATTTATATTTATTATTATCTAATATTAATAGAAAACATAATTAAAGTAAGAACACAAAAATTCATTTATTTGTATCAAATCAGTAAATAAAAAACCTTAGAATAATATATTTGTTATAACATCCATTGTTGTAAATAAGAAATCTTTAGTTAAGTAACCATATAATTCATGGATGGTATCACCAAATTGCATTTAATCTATTTAAATTTTCATTAATTGTTATATATTTATATTTATTATTATCTAATATTAATAGAAAACATAATTAAAGTAAGAACACAAAAATTCATTTATTTGTATCAAATCAGTAAATAAAAAACCTTAGAATAATATATTTGTTATAACATCCATTGTTGTAAATAAGAAATCTTTAATTTATGCATTAGGAGAGAAATTAAAAGTTAAGTAACCATATAATTCATGGATGGTATCACAAAACACGAAAAATCTAACATATATGAGACATTTCTACATAACTATCTAAGAGATATGTACCTTTAAAAAATCACAATTTGGATTAAATGATTTTATCAAAAAGAATTGAAAAAGTGTTGGATCTAAGATATGTTGTTGTAATATATAATTAATATCTCAAAAATACAAAACAACTCTAAACGAGTAATCGCAAATGAGATAACTGAAACCGTAATGATACTATTACGGATGGAGATATGTTTTCCTGTAAGATATGGCATATGCCATGGAGAACAATGATTCTCTTTTTAAAAATGTGTAACCATGGTAAAACATTGCATCATGCAATCTTTAAAAGAAAACATATTCGAAAAATCGTGTGAGATAACTGCTATTGATTGGAATTATTTTAAAACTTTAGTCACTTACATTACCGCCACCTTTTATCACTTAAAATAAAAACAAAATACTGTATAATAATTAAACCTTGTTTTAGCATTAAACCTGCGCAACCCGCGGGTCATATTTCTAGTAAATTCCAATAGGATACAATATATACCAAATCATCTACAAATATTTGTAATACAACATGAATTTCTTACATTTTATACGTGTATTCTCTTATATTCATTTTAAATTTTGGAATTGTCAATTAAAATATATGTTTTCTTATATTTATTAAACTATTTAAACCTTTGATAGTAGAGTCCCTCTTTGCTGATGTGTCAGCACCAGAGAAGAGGCACATGAACTTTATATATATAGATTTGTAATCAACTCTCTCCATATTGTGGACATGTGGACACATGAGAATATGACACTTGTCATATAATTTTAACTTTTAAAACAAAATTCCAAAAGTTAATTGAAACATCAATGCAACTTTTGGTCTTTTTTTGTGTTCACTGTAACTTACAAAATAAATCTTCATATAATTTTTACTTAAAAAAAAACTCAAAAGTTTAATGGAACTTCAATGCAACTTTTGATATTTTTATGTGCTTACTGTAACTTACAAAATAAAGAAAACTATTATATTACTCCAAGACTATTACCATTCGGCTTTCATCTTCAATCACTATTAAACATGTAAATTCTCTTAATATACAGAGAATCACTATTAAATCAAGCGAAAAGCGATGGCGGGGAAGCAGAGTCTGTTCTAAATATACATATGGAACGGTGAATAAATAAAGAGAGTCAAGGGCATAGAGACATGTGGTATTATGCAAAACTATATATTTGAAAGTCAGTCGTTAACCAATCAAATGAAAAGTAAAATACGGGTGTTATTTGGGTTGTATTAATCACAAATCTATAATTATTTTATAGCATTTTTCTTAAAGTATAACAACAGAAAAATCTGCGCGTAGGCATTAGTCTAGTGGTGGATGAAGATACGTTTACATACAATACAAGTCGTTAACAAAAATTATTTACTCAGTCATAGGGTTGTTAAATGCGATTTTATAAATTGAAAACTAGATTTAGATGATTTACCTTTGTTATTAGTTGAACTATTTTAAATTCAGTCACCGATATATAATTCATTGTTTTTTAAAGCTTTCTCAACAAAACGATATTTCTTACTTAAATTAAAATATTTTAAAAAAATTAGGAAAATTTTAATTTCAAAACATATAAAACTTTTTTTTTTTGAACAACTTCGTATAAAACTAAGGGAGAATTAAGTGAATATCGTCGGATGAATGCAAATCAAAGAATACAGCAATAATACTTGATATTTAGATCGGTACAAATGTCAGAAGAAAATTCTTCCGTAATTGCCCCTATAGGCGACAGCGCGTGCGTTAAACGCAGTTTAACTCGAGGAGACAACGCATTAAATGGGCGGATACTCGGGGAGATACTAAAGAGATTTTGAAAATTTGGTGATGTGATGAATTGTTATCTGCACAATAATCGACGAAGCTGCTGCAGGGGGCAACCATAGGAAGCCGACAGGTGTTACACGAAGTTTTTGTTGCAGAGATAGCGAAGTATATGATCCCCAGATAACGAATAGGAACCGGTTGCTAACAAATTTATTAACAACAAAATGCAAAGAATATGTCACGATCCTTGTTACCAAGGTAATATATTCTTTGTTAACAAGATAATGTGATGTTTGTTTGTTTTGCGTACCCAAAAAAAAAAAATGAGATGTTTGTTAGGTGTTTGTTAGCAAGGTGACGTAACATGTATTACCATGCCATGTTAGCGTGGCAGCGTGTTGCTAAGCCATCGTGCGTTACCGTGACAACATAGTGTTTTCAAAAGTTCCCCGACACCGAACCAGGCCTTCCATGATTAGTACGATAACATATGTACGATAACAGTGACAAAACCCTATAGCCTAAACCCTAACCACCACCACCCCCAAAAAAGTAAACCCTAAACCCTAAACCCTGAACCCCCCCCCCAAAACTAAACCCTAAATCCTATAGCCTAAACCTTAAACCCTGAACCCCCCCCCCCCTCAAAAAAACTAAACCCTAACTCATATAGCCTAAACCCTATCCACTCTCCGCCTACACTAAACCCTAAACCCCAAAGCCTCAACCCAAACATGTATTACAACAGCAGTTAACATGTCGTCATATAGTTATCATGCTAATGTAGATGTATTACAACAGCAGTTAACATGTCATGATATAATTATCATGCTAATGTAGATGATGCTAACTTTGGTAACACGCCAAATACAACTATTGAGTTCTGTATTGAATCTCGGATACATAGTTTTCTAAGACTTGGTTTACACTTGGCCATTACTCGTAAGTTACAGTAGTAATCCTGTAGTTATCATGCTAATGTAGATGTATCACAACAGCAGTTAACATGCTAATGTAGATGTATTACAGTTAACATGTCATGATAAAATTATCATGCTAATTCAGATGTTGCTAACTTTGGCAACACGCCAAATACATGCACTGAGTTATGTGTTAAATCTCGGATACAGTTTTGTAAGACTTGGTTTACACTTGACCATTACTCGTAAGTTACCATGATAATTCGTTGTTGGTAACATGTATTACCATGCTATGTTAGCGTGGTAGCGTGTTCAGGAAAATATCTCCTCACACACGTTATCTATTGTCCACTAAGCAATACTTACTCTCACTAAGAAATTGGTTCCTACACGCGCTGTGGGTATAGGGATTATAGAGTAATTTCTTTGACTTCTGCCATTGTCAGAAACACTACTTTCCTGTCTACTAATTTTGCGGTTATCCATGTAGAGACAATGCAATTACTCTAAAACTAAACAAAATAATTCTTTATCTATGAGTGTCATCAAGACATCAAGTGAGTGGTCGGTGAAGCAAAATCCGACACCGTTTTAATGCCTGTGACTTTACGATAGCCGTTGAAAAGACAAGACAATCTCAAATTTTGTTGCTGCTTTTGCGATCCTTGAAGGGCCAGATTTTAAGGTTCCTGTCATTTCTGATGCGAATCGCTTTACCTGGGTTCCATAAAGTTTTTTTTTTTCCAATTCGATTTTAAAATTCTCTGATTTGGTGATGAAATCTTAACGATGATGATGATGATGATGATCAATTTGGAACAGAGATGAGCAAGAAAAATCTGGCGATTCTGATGCGTGCTAGGATGAGGTCTAACAATCCCACCAAACTTTCCCTTTCTCAATTTCCCGTAAGCTTTCTTCCTTGTTTGAAATTTTACGAATTGCCTTGATAATAACGCGATTATGCCCGATTTCACCAATCTATGACCATGTGGACATGAAAATTTTGTTTTTTTTTATTACAAAAGGAGTTTAATTGAAGCTTCTGTATAGAAAAGAGGGTTTCTGTTCTTGAGCTTGAGTATAGTGTAAATGGCTGCTTTATAACTTAATAAGAGAAATATGAATATAATAATAAGGCCTTTTCGCTCTAAAATAGTGGTTGTTGACTTTATGTCAGAAGGAGATCCCATCTAATCCTCAAGAGAATGATCGTATTGTGCTAAATTCCAATGAAGGAATTGGAAATTCTAGTGATTTTGGCACTAAAGGAAGGTAATTTGATTGATGCACTTGAAAATGGATTTCTCTTTTTGATTTACAATTGATGAATACACTTGTGTTATCTTTTATATTGCTTAGGTCATATGATGTAGTCCGTGAAACAATGCACTCAGCTATCTCAGCTAGTAAAACTGGTGTAATGGACATTACTCTTAATGATTTTCAAGAGGTAACAAACTATTATATCTTCTTGATTACGTTCTTTGATGTGTTGTTGATTTATCCATCTGATTACTTATGGTTAAAAATGCTTCTAGGGATACTTTAGCCTTTCGCTTGAAGACCGTGAGAAACTACTGCTTGCATTAGCCAAAGAATATGATGTTAACAGAGAGCAAGTCAAAGAACTCGTTAAGCAATATCTTGGACTTGAAATTCCATCCAGTAAGTCTTTGTATTTGTCTTTGGTATTTTGATTCATAGATGTCTCCATTGATGAGCGAGAAAGCACTCTTTAGGTGACGATGGAGGACAAGCTCATTCTCCAAAGAAGGAGGCTTTATCTTCTGTTTTCTATCGCATTGAGTGGAATCTCAGACATGCTCTCAAGCCAACTTATGAAACTCTCTTTGAGAGGCTGAATACACATCCAGGAGGGTTGAGATTCTTGTCCATCCTCCGTGCTGATCTTCTATCCATACTCACGTAATGCAATGCTTCCCATCTTCTTGTTTATGTGACTGAAAACTCAAATAGTTTGTAAAAAGTTTCCTGTTGAACTTGCCACTGATGGTTGTAGAAAAGAAAACTCGCCGTCTTTGCGAACATTAGATTCATATCTAAAGGAGAAACTCGGTATGTGGCTTAGTCCAGCCACTTTAGAGCTTCATCAAATCACTTGGGATGATCCTGCTTCATTGCTTGAGAAAATCGTGGCGTACGAGGTATTGCATTACTCTATCTTCCCATTACAGTAACATCTCAGCTAGTTTCAGATGGTGAAAACAGTTTTGTTTTGTTTCTTCTTCTAATAAGGCGGTGCATCCTATAAGCAACCTCTTGGATCTTAAAAGAAGATTAGGGATAGGTCGTCGATGCTTTGGATATTTTCATCCATCTATTCCTGGTTAGTTACTTTCTGAGCATACATGTTTCTTTGATTTGTACGAGTTAAAACACATTCTTTGACTATCTTGCGCTGTTACTTTTTTCAGGTGAACCACTTATTTTCATCGAAGTTGCTCTTATGGAAACTGTTGCTCAGACAATTCAGGTAAACCACCTACTCTTGATGCTATGCAGCGTAGTTTATATTCAGTAGATATTTGTCTAAAACATTTCATTTGCCGTTGCAGGAAGTTTTGTGGGACAATCCTCCCATACCAGAGAACCAAGCAACATCCGCTTTGTTTTACTCCATTTCTTCAACTCAGGTATGTAATCACTCTTCCTTCACATCTGCAGATATTTTGCATTCTGATCTTGACTGCTGTCTTATACATTTGCAGCCTGGCTTGGCTGGGATAAACCTTGGGAAGTTTTTGATCAAACGAGTGATTACATTGGTGAAGAAAGAAATGCCACATGTTTCTGTGAGTTCTTTGACTACTCTGTATGCAAAATGTGTTAGTGGAATAAGAGATTATCTGCTCAGTCAAGAAAATTGTGTTTCTTTGTTGCAGACATTTGCAACACTTAGCCCCATTCCTGGATTCATGAAATGGCTACTCTCCAAGTTATCATCTCAGTCAAGATTTGCTGAAGATGAGCTCGGTGGTACACAGAGCAATTCACCTTCATCTACTTTCAGCGAGAAAGTATTACTACCAGATGAGGAACAAGCCCTCATGAGTCTATCAGAGTAAGAAGAATCTTTTTTTTTTTATGAATTATACACAAAAATCAAGATAAAAGCATTATCAACTATGTGATCTTGTGTACACAGTGATTCTTCTTCCGGTAGCAACGGCATGGAAGTTCTGATGAATTTGCTATCAGAAAAGAACAGCTACTGGGCTACTTCGCCTCGTATGTTGCCAGTTTTAGAACCTATTCTTATGCGGTTATGTGCTAGGTATGTTCATTCTTGGTTAATCTTATGGCTAACTTATTTATGAATGAATCATTTAGGCATAAAACTCTAATGTTTTTTGTGTTGAATCTTTTCATAGGTATCTCTTGCAAGAGAAGAAGAGAGGGAAAGCTTTAGACTCTGTTGCTAACTTCCACTTGCAAAATGGAGCGGTAAGTCCAGTGAATGAATTAGTGTTCACAGAGAAAACAGAGTGATTCTTATTGATAAGGCTTTCTTGTATTGTATTGTCATAGATGGTGGAAAGAATAAACTGGATGGCGGATCGGTCGGAGAAAGGTATTCATCAAAGTGGAGGCATTATGGTTAACTATGTCTACAGGTAAACTAAACTTTTGATATTTGAAGTTATGAATACTACAAAGCTTTCGTTTTGTTGGCTCCAAACTACGTCTTAAATCGATTCATGACAGGTTAGAGAACATCGAAGACTACGCGCAATCGTATTTCGGTTCGGGCAAAATCCATGCCTCCCCTGGTATCTATTCCCGTCTCTAAGAAATAACTCTGGAAAGAAGTGAAAACAAGATTGATTCGGTTCTTGATTTGGTCAAAAATTTCAAAAAGAAAAGGCTTTAGGATTAAGAAGATATGAAGAAGAAAAACTGAGATTGACACAAACGCAATGGTATGTATGTATATGTATGTATATGTATGTATATGTATGTACAAACGGTTTCATGTGTGTATACTTTTTGATACTACGTTAATACTTGCTGTACTATCATGGCTATGTAAAATTGATTCGGTTCTTGATTTGGAGATTAACACAAGCGCAATGGTATATATGTATGTATGTACAAACGGTTTCATGTGTGTATACTCTCGAGACTATGTAATATATGAATGTGATTTGAAGAGGAGAGCTTTTTCACTTATCGGGATCAGTTTCGACATGGCTAGTCTCTAAGACGTATTCGCGCATGAGTTTTGTGTTGTGTCCATCCACATTCTGCATTTTTTCACAGACATATATAGAGATGCGTCGACTATTACAAACTTACACTCATATATACAGATAGATAGAGTATGGAGAGAAGACAGTAGTACAGTACCTTGAAGGCGAGACGCTTCAAATTGTCCCATTCAAAATCATTCTTACAATAAGCAGACCGTACCTACGTTTGGTAACAAAAGGTTAAAACCGTAAATACCCACATAAGTAAGGATACATGAGATTAAAATGTTTTTGGTATATGTAATTCAAAATAGCTTAGCTTACCTCTAAAATGCGAAGGGCTTGCAATAGTCATGAAACAAAAAAGAAAGTTTAAAGTTTTGTTATTATTGTTAGATCATATACACGTATTCTCTACTTACTATATAAACTCTAAAAATGTACGAAACATATGGATATATAAACTTGGCTTTGATAGGTAATCCAAAAACTGCGAATTGTGTTTTGTAACGCGATAATGAAAGACTTTGTTTTAACAATTGTCATGGCTTAGAGAAAACTTCATTCCACGAAAAATGTGTTTGTATAAAAGCAAATAGATTCCGTGTAAAACAATAATCTTCCCACAGAATATTATAACCAAATTTATCTCTATATATTAAAAATTAAAGTGTTCTTTTGGTACCTAAGTTCATGTGACGTGAAGAGCGACGCATGAGAGCGGCACAGAACTTATCGCCATCACTAACAGAATTTGTATCTAAGAATTCTCTTAACTCCATATACGCCTCAGGGTTATAACTCTGTCGTTAATTAATTAATAACTAGTAAATTATCTTAATTTAAACAGCAAAGGTAATACGAATTTTCTTTAAATTGACCTCAAGCTGTGCAGACACTATCCTCACTGCAACGTAAGTAAAAAAGTCATGAAGATGCTTCGCTGCCTTAGCCTCCGGTGATGCTTCTCCAAAGCCTAACTCAATTAATTTAGCCAATTAATTATAAAACAATACTTAGGAAAATGGAAATTAGCCTAGAGAGAAAATCGTGTATGGATCAAAATCATTCTTTGCGAATAATATGTCATATATTACATACCAGGAACGTACATCTTGTTAGAACATATTCGAGTTGGTTTGCGATTTTGCAGATTCCGCATTAATGGATAAGAAAGCGAAGGTCTTTTCCCAAATTTTGGATTGAAGGAAGAGAGATAAGAATGATGAAGAAGGAGTGAAGAAGACGAATCCATAGAAATTAGATGAAGAAAATTTGCAGGAGGGGCAGATTATTTTACTTTTTGGTCGTATATAAGAAAACGTATCAGGTTCACACATTAAAATATCTTCTTTTTTTTTTCGAGGGTCAAATTAAACTATCTTCTTTTCCGAACATGAAGACAAGAAATAATTTATTTGTATATAATCGTGTTATAACATCAAAATGGTTAAAATTTTACAAACATTGTTACATGCCCGATTAGTATTAAAATTTTTCTGAGACTACAAATTTTACTTTCTAACGGAATGGGTCTATAAACATGCTACTACAAAAAAAAAAAAAAAAACAAAACAAAAAAAATGCTAACATTTTATTTATTTTGTTGTGACTGAGTGGGATTGGTAAAAGAATTACTGTAAAAAATAGTGTGTACGTAGGGTTTTAGGTTCGTCTTTAAGAAGTTAAGTTTATGACTCCTTTATATGGATCTGGATCATACACTGATACACCTGGATACACATCTTCACGAATACCTTTAGAAATAACAAAAAGTTTATTTATATGGATCATAACACATATTTCTTTAACAAGTTAAGTTTATGTAATACTCTAATGGATCAGACCAAAGCACATTTTGCTACCAATGTCATATTTAAGTTTGGTATATAAGCAAATTTGAAAAGTTTCAGGAGATAAAACTACTTTCTCCTTTTGCTCCTAATGAATTCCGTTATATTATAATTTCAGTAGTTTAAGTGGATCGTGATGGAACACCTCACCTTACCCACTTCGCCAACGTTCCCTCAGGATCAAACATTTCAAATAAAATATTTATATTTTTATATACACCCACGTGTATATATTTTCGGCCTTGTGATTCACACAAACAGGTCAAAGTCAAAACTCAAAACACTACTTCAATGTTTTGTAATGGGTTAAATCACCGATCTTACGCGCTGCGCGTGTGTAATACAGATAATTTGTCCACACCACGTGTGAAATGCACATCATCTTGCTTTCTTATATTCCTCTCTTGGATATCATTCGCGCGTGTTATTCAGTCTCTTTCTTAACGCGTGCTATTGGAATCACAGCATTTACGACAGTTATAGAAGTCTCATGCTCAGCTAGCCGTTGGGATCTTGACAGTGTGGCAACGACTATTATAATAAATTGTCATTAATTTATTACGTTACTACTTTACTACTTATTATAATAAATTGTCATTAATTTCGCTTAAATTCGTGACCGAATTATTTCGGTAAAAAGAGAAATAATGGTACTACTAAACAATTTAGGGCTCGATGTTCGTCCTCATGATCAACTATTTAAGAACTTGTATGTGTCGAATATATATCTAAGAAAATAATAATTTAATTTGTACTATCCACAAGTATTCAGAAACATTATACGCAAATGTAAAGTTATTGTCACGTTTACATATACAAAGAAAAACTCATGTCGGTATGTCTAATAGGGTGTCAAGATCTGAACATTTTTTTAGAGAAAGAAACCGACAAAATACTAATAATTATTTATTTTTCGCATCAATTGTAATTTATCGTAACTTCTAAAATCAAACGGTCCTGAAAAACAAAAAGTTTAGATAAATTTAAAAGAAAATGGTAAATAAAATTTATAATTTCCTTATCCTTTTGGCAACAAATGCTTTATGTCTGTCTCTCTCCAAGTTGTGGTATTTTTTATCTAAAACGGCAACAGAAAAAGCTTAAAAAAAAAACTTTTAAAGAAAAATCTTCTCGTCTTCTTCTTCTTCATCGTTACAGTGCCGACAGAAACTTTACTAGTGTCTCAATCAAATTCCCTTTTCAACAATCCTCCATTACCACTGGTCCACTGACAAATCAAAGAAACAAAAATATCTCCAACCCCATAAAACAACAATAATTAGAAAGATTATTTATAAAGAACCAATAATCATCACTCTCTCTACCTCTTCTCTCATGGGTTTCTCGCGTGGCTTGCGTGTTACTTCATCACTGCTTTAGCTTCATACCAATCTCGAGGCAAAATCCATTCACCGCCTTTCCTCACTCCACACTCTTAGGGTTACTTCTCTCTCTCTCTCTCTCTCTCTCTCTCTCTCTCTCTCTCTCTCTGTTTCCTTTTTCTTCTTCCATCGAATCTCTAGATTTCATTCTCTTTGTGGACTACAATTTTGGGTTTTCAAGCATAAAAAACGATTTTTTTTATGCCTTGATTTGTGTTTACGGTTTCGTTTTTGCTTTTCTAACTTGCATTTGTTATGCTTTATGATCTCATGGTTTTCTGATCCAATTTCTTACTCAAAGTTTCGATTTTTGTTCTAATGGCAACCCCGCAATTATCACATACTCGGATCTCGTCTAAATTTCAATCCTTTCAACAGCAGTAAGAACGAATCTTGAATCATGTATTCTGGGTTTGCTCTCAAACGTCTTAAATATGTATAATTTATCCAATTTGGGGGAATTTTATGTTGATTTAGTCTCTAAAGGTTCGATATTGATGTGTTTCCCTGTTAAGAAAAACTAAAGTTTTCATTTTTTTTTCGAGTTGATAGTAACTAACTGTGATGTGACTCTTCATTTGTAAATGTCAGGTTTAAAGTCTGAGAATTTGGAAGCAGCAAAAAGTAACAACCCATGGCAACACTTGAAGATATTGGTGTATCAGCAGGGATAAACATCCTCACTGCATTCATTTTCTTCATAATCTTTGCTGTTCTTAGGCTCCAGCCATTCAACGACAGAGTTTACTTCTCGAAATGGTACCTCAGGGGCTTAAGAAGCAGCCCTGGAAGTGGTGGCGGCGGCGGCGCGTTTGCAACGCGGTTTGTGAATTTAGACTTGAGATCATACCTCAAGTTCTTGCATTGGATGCCTGAAGCTCTCAAGATGCCTGAGCGTGAGCTCATTGATCATGCTGGTTTAGACTCTGTTGTGTATCTCCGGATTTACTTGCTCGGGTATAAAAAAAGATTTGGACTTTTTTTGGCAAAGTCTTATTGAGTCAATGCACCAATTGACTGATTAGTTGAATTAAGTCTCATAAAGCAGAGCCATTTCTAAATATAGATTATGAAGTTGAGTTTATGCTCAAGATTTGATATGTTTTTAGGCTAGGAAATGAAGTTGACTTAACTCTTTAGCATTTTCTCAAACCTGTCCATTAGATTTGAATCATTTGATAGTGATTACTATTTTGCTGTTACCTTCATTTTGCAGGCTTAAGATTTTTGCTCCAATAGCATTACTTGCATGGGCAATTCTTGTACCAGTAAACTGGACGAACAACACATTGGAGTTGGCTAAGCATTTAAAGAATGTGACTTCAAGTGATATTGACAAACTGTCAATTTCAAATATCCCAGAGTATTCAAATAGGTTTGTTTTAGAACAAATTCCTCTTTTTTGTGTGTGTGTGTGGTTTCTCTGTTCTTTAAATGTTGTTTAAGGTAAAGCGTATTGATCTTTTTACCAGGTTTTGGGCTCATATCATAATGGCTTACGCCTTCACAGTTTGGACTTGTTATATGCTAATGAAAGAGTATGAGACAGTTGCTAACATGAGGCTTCAGTTTGTTGCCTCTGAAGCCCGTCGACCCGACCAGTTCACGGTGAGAAGTTGACTGTTTTGTGTGTGTAGAACCGCTGGTACGGATCTAAAATGTCATGAGTTTGTGACAGGTTCTTGTTAGGAATGTACCTCCGGATCCAGACGAATCTGTTAGTGAGCTTGTGGAGCATTTTTTCCTAGTCAATCACCCTGATCACTACCTCACACATCAGGTAACATTTCTAATAACATGACTTGACCTCTTCAGACTAAACAATTACTATTTGATATCAATATATAGGTGGTATGCAATGCAAACAAGCTCACAGATTTGGTTAATAAGAAGAAGAAGCTGCAGAATTGGCTTGATTACTATCAGCTCAAATACTCTAGAAATAACACTCAGATCAGACCTATGGTTAAGGTAACTTTTAAAATTGTTTAACTTTGATAGTGATGACATAAGTCTTTTTTGTTTCTTCCTCTGTTAAATTCTCTTTAACAAACGCAGCTTGGTTGCCTTGGCTTGTGTGGACAAAAAGTTGACGCAATGGAACATTACATTGCTGAAGTTGATAAAATTTCAAAAGAGGTAAAGAAGCTTTGTGGTCTTCTTGTTTCCATTTCTTGTGACATCTTTTTACTTAATGTTTCCAAATCTTTCATTGTTTATTAGATTGCTGAAGAAAGGGAGCGTGTGGTGAATGATACAAAGTCAATCATGCCAGCATCTTTCGTCTCTTTCAAAACACGTTGGGCTGCTGCTGTTTGCGCTCAGACCACACAGACACGAAACCCGACCGAATGGCTAACCGAATGGGCCCCAGAGCCGCGCGATGTGTTCTGGCCAAACCTTGCCATGCCATATGTTTCTTTGACACTAAGAAGATTAGCTATGAATGTAGCCTTCTTCTTCCTGACATTCTTTTTCATCATCCCTATCGCCTTTGTACAATCTCTTGCTACCATTGAAGGAATTGAGAAAGTTGCACCGTTCTTGAGAGTCATTATCGAAGAGTAAGCTTCTCTAACATTGTTTCATTCTTCATAACACTGAATGCACCAAATGATTGTCTTTCTTTATTCGCAGTAAATTTATAAAATCGGTGATACAAGGTTTGCTAGCCGGTATTGCCCTGAAGCTTTTCCTCATCTTTCTTCCATCCATACTGATGACAATGTCCAAATTTGAAGGCTTTATTTCACTTTCATCCTTAGAAAGACGATCAGCGTCTAGATATTACATTTTTAACTTTGTGAACGTGTTTCTTGGAAGCGTTATCGCTGGAGCTGCGTTTGAGCAGCTCAGCTCTTTCCTCAACCAATCTCCAAATCAGTATGTGACTCTCTCTTTCTTGATCTAAATTTTCATTCTTGATCTTTTCTAACTACTCTCTTCTTTCTTGATATGTATATGCAGAATTCCAAAGACCATTGGAGTGGCGATACCGATGAAAGCAACCTTCTTTATCACATATATAATGGTTGATGGATGGGCAGGAGTTGCAGGAGAGATCCTCATGCTTAAACCTCTCATTATCTTCCACCTCAAAAACGCCTTCTTGGTGAAAACAGAGAAAGACAGAGAGGAAGCAATGGACCCTGGAAGCATCGGTTTCAACACCGGAGAGCCTCAGATTCAGCTGTACTTCCTTCTCGGTCTTGTCTACGCTCCTGTCACACCAATGCTTCTTCCTTTCATCTTAATCTTCTTTGCACTTGCTTACATCGTTTACCGTCATCAGGTAAAAAAAAAGTAGTTTTCTTGCTTTCTCTGGTACTACACTGTGGACAAAATCTTCAAACTTTAACTAACCTCTCTGTTTTTTTGTTATTTCTCAGATTATAAATGTGTATAATCAAGAGTATGAGAGCGCTGCTGCGTTTTGGCCAGATGTTCATGGACGGGTTATAGCCGCGTTGATCATATCTCAGCTGCTTCTGATGGGTTTGTTAGGTACAAAACACGCGGCTTCAGCTGCGCCGTTTCTCATCGCGCTTCCGGTGCTTACAATCGGTTTCCACCGCTTCTGCAAAGGCCGTTACGAGCCCGCCTTTATCCGTTACCCCTTGCAGGTTTAGTTTCTTGATCCTTCTGTAAAGATTCATTGGAGTGTCCAACATTTTGTTTTATGAGCCACCGGAGATGGTAACATTTTGAATTGTTTTGCTTACAGGAAGCTAAGATGAAAGATACATTGGAGAGCGCAAGAGAGCCGAATCTGAACCTGAAAGGTTACTTGCAAGATGCTTATGTTCATCCGGTTTTCAGAGGCGGTGACGATGATGATGACAATGACATGCTCGGAAAGTTGGAGGATGAAGTAGTCATAGTGCCAACGAAACGGCAATCGCGGAGGAACACTCCGGCTCAGAGCAGAATCAGCGGCGAATCTTCTCCGTCTATGGCCGTTATTAACGCTAAAGAAGTCTAGTTTCTGGTTCTGTAAACAACTAAGGGTAAGAATATATATATGTACATTAACGGAATTGTCTTTGAGACGTTGGTGGGTCTTTTTTAATTGAAGTACTAGAAGTTGGGCTTTTTTGTTTTTTTTTTTGTAAGTATATAATTTTTATTGTGGTGTATTTTTAACGTTTATTCCAACGTATCGTTCACAAGTAATAATCGTTTTAGTAATAATTAAATATACAGTATATTGTTAGCTAGCTCATGATCTAAAGTATTGTTTGAAGTTGGTATGATCCTCGAGGTGACATAAACATTCGGTATTTTTCTCATATTTTTTATTGGTCGTTTCAGATCGAACACAACCGCTACATTAGTATAAACCACTAAGCTGTTTTTTCCTTTCTTTTTCTTAACATACCTTTGTCACTGACTTTATCAGTAAGTACTTGAATCTCAGGGACTTTTAACAGGCCACTTAATGACTTAAATATTGTCAAGGTATTTATCTGACTCGAATGGATTTACATGAAGTTCTTTAGTGTGAATGATGATGAGTTGAGACAGATCCACAAGTCCACAGCATAAGTTTGATAAGACATCCAACTTAAGAGACATTTTTAGTAACTTTTTTATATTAAGCCTATTATAAATGTTTATATATGAAGAAAAATATAGGTTTTTCAACAATAATAATGATATTTATGAGGTTTGCTTTAAAATATCTGAGTGTTTTTAAATAAAAATGTTGAAAAACTCTATTCAAAAGAGTTTAATGAATAACTTTTCAAACACATCTAGCCTTTACGACCTCTTTTGCCTAGACCACGACTACCACGTCCACCCGTTACAGCTTGTCATCGCATCTCCTTAGATTTTTTCTACGGTCTAACTGAACCAAGATAGTAGATAAAGCTCAAAAGCAAAGGCCCGATGCGATATAAATAATTGAAGCGCGGTTGATGATTATAGTGTTAACTTACGAAGAAATAGTTAAGGGACAAACAGATATAGAACATGAGTTCTTTTATTGTACAGCACTTAGCAAATAAAGAATACTAAAAGAAAGCCATATTGAAAAACAAGATAGAGATCTTATTTAATAATAGAGGTAATATGATTCTACATCGTTGAAATCTTAAAGGAAAAAACAGATAGCAACTACTGATTTTACAACAGTAGCAACATCAACAACATAACAAGGATATTGGACTTAAAATAAGCCACGTTACATAATAAGATATTGATCTTGTAATTCTCGCTCGTTGGGATCCTAAAGAGAAAATATCGCAAGTACAATACTAACAACCTCAGCAACATAACAAATGAGGCGGAAGATTCTCATCCAAGACATCCTTTTTTTGTTTTCTTGTTAAAACTACGATGTATAAATTTTTAGAGAGATAAAAAAAAAGATGAAGCATCGAGGCTAATTTATAGAGGCTAAAAACTCTGAATAAAGGTGATGGACTGTTGAAATTCCCATTTTCCCGTAAATTTAAAAGTTCATTTAATGAGTGTGTAGGTATAATAAATTTAGAGAGAATCAAAACTCAATAAATTCCAACATCGTAACTTGTTTAGTCTGTATTACCTCCCGTGCGTATTTTCATATATTTGTTTTTGCTAAAACACCAAATTTTCATAAAATTAAAACTAAATATTTTTTTACATAGAAAATACATGTATATAAAAGTCATGAGAACATTCTCAAAAATTTCATATAGAGTAAATAAATATGTTCAAATCATGAAACCCAAAAAAAAAAACAAATGTTAATTTTAATATAATATAATTATGGCCCAGAAAAAGCCCTAACATTTTGAAAATCAGAGAAACAATCATCCGCAATTGTCGATTGTCAAGAGAAAACAATTCTCATCTCAGAGTTATTCTGTCATGTTAATTTTTTTCAATTTATTCTCCAGCGTCTTCCAACTCCATTACTTCTGTGTTTATCAATTTTTTCATGCTTCCTCGTTCCCATTTCGCTTTCTGTCTCTATACAGTTTTGTCATTGTAAGTTTTCTCTTTGGATACTATCACAAATAAACAAAAAAATATTATTTTAATTGGATTTTTATTTAGCTAGAGTTTACAGTTTTCGGTTTAAAATCAAAATTTTTAGTATTATGTTCAGATAAATTTGCACTTAAATGTAACGAGTATAATAATATAACTGAAGATTCCGTTTATTGTTATGGTTAATGATTATATTAGCTTCCTATATTTTGCTTTACCAAAAAAAAAGCTTCATATATTTTGTACTAGGGAAAGCCCACGCGTTGCGTGGATTTGAATTATATAAATATATATAACATGTTGTAAACATTTAGTAATTTATTTGGCTGGTTTTAAAATTGATTAATCGACTATAAACTTTTTTATGTTCTTAGAATCTAATATTATGAAAATTTAATTTAGTTTCATTTTTCTAGGACAATGCAAATATTTAGTATGATTGACACATTTAAATATTTTACATTAATTAAATGTATACAATCAATGGAGTTATTAGGTGTGAATCTCAAATTTTTTATGTATGATTTAATTAATTGTATATTTTTGTATGGACTTTATTTGCATAGTAAAATATTAAATATTTTTCTATTGTTTTGTTTAAGAAAAAATATCCATATATTACATGTAAATCTTTACATGTAAGATTTACATTTGGTTGTATGACTTGAGTGTGGTTCAATTTTCTAGTTTCTATGAAATAAATATTATCATTGTGTGAGAAAATTAATTTTATGTGGTTTTAGTTATATAATTTTTTGAGCATTACATTGATTTTCATATAATTTAATTGGCTGTTACAAATTGTTAGTTATGAACATTTAATTTAATTGAATTATTATGTGAGGTTACCATAGAAAATAAGTAAAATCAATGAAGTTATTATTATTATTATTACTATTATATTATTATTATTATTATTATTATTATTATTATTATTATTATTATTATTATTTTGTGTGAAATTCAAGTTTTATATGAATAGATTAAATTAATTCCATCATTTTTTTTGCTGGATATCATTTGAATAGTAAAATATCAAATATTTTCTGTATGTTTGCATGAATTTTATGTATATTTTAATTGTGTATTTCATGAAAAAAGTTTTATGTGTATGATTTAATTAATTGTATGTGGTTTTAATTGCAAATTTTTTGTGAACATCAGTTGCATTGTAAACTATCAACTTATAGTTTATAGTTGATATGAATTAAATAATTGTTTGACATAAAAACTTAATGAAGAGAAATTGATATTGAATTTAAAAAGATGACATGTGTTTGTATGAAATAAATATGATTTAATTAAGTAATTTATATTAAGTAAATATTTGCTTGATAAAAAAACTTAATTGATGTTGAATTGAAAAATAGACACATGTCAAAAATTTGGAGTGACACATGACAGCTTCTCATGGAGTGAGAAAGAGTGTAACCATATAATATTATAATTGAGGATAGATTAAACCTCCGAAATCAAGATTTAGCTTTGATAGTTTGTATTTGACAAACAATTATACGGTAGTTTAAGTTGAAGCTCAATTTATATAATATCCACTCTAATTTAATGTTCGCTATATGATTCACATTATTATTTTTTGAGAATTGGTTATTATATATTTTGCCCTTGCATTAATATATTTGTTTTCAAATTAAGAGTGCTTTAGATTTTAGAAAATCATTATCAACATCTACATTCACATTTATAACCTAAAGAAATGTTTTTCTTTGTGACTATGGAATCCTATCAACATACAATTTAGCGATATGTTTTTCTATGCATCTATACGCCTGATTAAATATTGTACATACAAACACTATGTTAGTATAAACATAAGAAACTTGAAGACCAACCTAAGCCTTGTTTCCGACAAATTATCATCAATTTCCTTAGTTAAAAATTAATTAATTAGTCAAATTTGATATATACATTATTCGTTCATGACAAAACAAAATCAAATGTTAAAATATAGCTTGTACTTGTGATCATATGATGTTAAAACGATATGATCATATGAATTGTGACAAAAGTAACAATTGGAAATTGTGTTAATACTCATTGTATTGCATTACTTGTAAACAACTGATCATTTTTAACTAAAGGAAAAACAATATAAATTATATTTGTTTGATATACTTGGTCGAATTCTATTATGTACGATGATTAATAACATTCATTTTACTTGTACATTGTGAGATTTGTTGAGCTAGATATCAGAATAGTAACCATAGTTCACTCTTGTTATATTTCTTTTACAACAATGAATTTTGATTCTAGTCACCAATGTGCTTAAATGTACGGAAGTTAACTAATGTATTAATATAAAAGATTATATTTATTGTAGAATTACAGAAACACTCGTGACTAATATCCTTGAATCACTCGATCTTTAGCTCCACCATATAATGTAGAGATGATCTCTACTTATGCACAAATACACAACCGTGTAGCCCTTAATATCATTCCCTCCAATGATAAACACGTTTTGTGGTTTGTGTGGCAAAACTTCATCATAGGAGAAGTTTTCTATTTATAGAGTATGAATCTAATTGCGCTCCAATACTGAAGATTGCTTCTAGTAGCGACTGCAAAATGTTGCACACTTAAAATTTCGTTAGCACACAAACTGTTAATACACAATAAAAATGTCAATAATTATACGACAAAGATGAAAAATATTTTTTCTTTTGCAGAAGTATTCTATTTCTTATAAAGTAAATAAAAAGCTGATTCTAGTTTCTTGTTTAGATAAGCATGTCGAGTTAGAATAAATAAAAAAATATACAGTTGTTATTTAAATAGCTTTTCAACTGAAATCATAACATTACCATCAGGAAAAACCAAAAGATAAGCTTTAAATTGTTTGTAAGTTTTATCAGGCTTTTCATATGGTGAAGTGCAGAATAATAAACTATCTATAAAATTTATATACTTGCTATGCACGGGCATGGGCTTTTATAATAATAAACTCTCTATAAAATTTATTAAAAAAATAAATATTATGAAATCACAATTTAATGTTGTGTGGAAATAAAAATAAAAAAACTAAAGAATTGCATAAAAGAAAAATACAAAAATAAGGTTAGTTATACGATCATGTACAACTGTTAAATGTATTGTATGAGTATTGAGTATCTTACATATATATTCAAGTGTTTTTTAATTGAAAAAATCCAAGTCCTGTTAGGTATAGTCTTACATATATCCAACTATCCAAAAGATACACACTTTTAATATTTGTTGAGAATTGTTTTTTTTTCTTTTGGTCGTCTGAAAAGCTTTATTAAGGTAAACACGTTCGGGAACAAAATAACAAAGAAACATAATATAAATTCTGAAAATTGCAAAAAAAAATATGAATCAACCTTTCACTTTTAGCAATCACACCACCACTTTCTCTTTCTCAAAACCAGAAGAACGCATGACCTTATTAGAAATTAAGAAGATATGAACTGTTTATCGAAAGTAAGAGAATGAGAGAGGGAATATTTTAAGTTAAGGCCACAATATAGCTTGAGCCTCTATTAATGCATTTGTGATTGGATCTGCACAAAGAAATTATGAATTCAAAACAAATCAATTTGAGAAATTGTGATGAAGACAAAAAATAATATTGATGCATGTGAAAATTTGGTGAGGTTAGAAAAAAACAGAAATACTGTGATTTCATAAAAAGAGTAGTTTGTATTCTGTTTGAGAATTGAGATCCATGTTTACGATTGTGAGATATAATAGATGTGGTGGAATTTGAAATCAGAGCTCGTGGGTTTGGAAAAAAATATAACCTCGGAAAATATTGTTTCCACATAATATTTTATAGAAATATAACATGCTCATCTTCCCAATTTTATAGATAGTTTATTATTCTTGCTGGTTTATAGAAATACCGTAACAGACACTTTAAGCATGTTATACTGTGCTCAAAATTTTATAGATCAATCCTCTCTTTCGACTTATAACATAAATTGTGCTAAACCCGTTAATTCAATAGGTATAATGTTATGAAATCAGCACAATTTGATGTGTGAAGATGACGATAAAAAAACTAAAGAATTGGATAATAAAAGAAGAAAAATACAAATACATTATAAGGTTTGTATCCAATACAAATCATGTACAAACGATTTGATGTAATATAGATAAAATTGATCTTCTTTTAGTAACACAACTCCATCAATATTGGAATTATAGCTAAGATTTTTTTTCTGTAATTCTGTTTTTGTTTTTCTGATTTAGAAACTGTAAACTAAGCTCACAAATAGAATCATAGATAGATAAACTCTCTAAAATGAAAACGGTTGATTACATAGAACGTGGACAACCTAATTAACTCCACACAAAGCAAATTCATAGCTAAAACATAGTTGTACAAAAGTTACAGAGATATATAAAGATCCATACATAAAATCAAGGTTAAATTAACATCATTGTGATTGAGATGTGCTTATCTGTTGATTCTTGTATTTGAGATGCTTTGAGGCATGTACCTGAAAATAATATTGTAGCTCTATTAAAAGGATGAAAGTATGGATAGAAAATTGATGACGCTATCAAAATAGTTACTACCTTAAGATTCGTCATACTCCTCTGAAATTCTGAAATAATTCTTTGAAGAGACATGTGTTGTTTTCCTGCTGCCTTCTTCGTCAATGATAAGGATCTTAAAACATCCTCTACTTAAATGTCAAATGTTGGACAATGACCTCGTCCTCTACTTAAATTTCAAACAAATGACCTCCGATTCTTAACCTTCCTCCAAATTTCATTTTCATAAACGGACTTCAGTCATTAGTTGGTGTGAAAAAAAGCTCCATCTTGTAAAACAATCACAATAGTGCCTGATATTTGATTCAGAAAAATAATCCCAATTATATTAATTAGAAGAGTAGTCACAAGAGTAAATCTCAAACAAAATAATCGAAAATATTTATACTTTTCAAAATAAAAATATCAGCGTTGGTGATACTAAAACGTCATATTCTTCTTCACATAATTAAGCAAAGTGGAAAAATCTGTTCAAGTCAAACCAGTGCTTCAATCCGTTTCAGTTATCTATATAAAGGTTAACACTTCTTCACAGTCAACAAAGTTACCGCCTAATTAATGCTTAACTAAAAATCCATGAGAAGCCATATAGAAAAGTGAGACGCAAAAGATTACTAATCGCCTTGAAATTTTTCTCAATGCTTCTGCCAACAGGATGTTGAGTCTGCCATCATACTTACATTGTAGCCCATATCTCTAAAGTATTCAGCAATGGTAATTCCTGGAGTTCACATTACAAAAACTGAGTCTCGTAATAAAAAAGTTTGTATGTGCAGTTTATCATTAGAATATGGGATGTGCATCTCTAAAAACTATTAAACCAACATGCCTGAAATTTACCTGTGTAAATTGAGGATTCACGAGCAGCCACATGCATGTTAAAGTTCTCTCACGATGAGCGAAATTTGAAGAGAAATCGTAATGCTTTGAAAATCCAAACAGAGAAAAAAAAACATAAAAAATCACATGAATTGAATTTGATGAATGACTGAGGAAGACGAAAAAATATGGGAATTGAGTGAGATTGATGACGTAAAATGAATTTAAGATCATGGTTTCTTCCTCCACGATTGTGAGAGTGGGGAGTTAGAAACGAAAAATTAGGGATTGGTTTTTCTGTGGAAGAAGAAAGCTGAAACGTGATTTTGATTATTTGTGTTTTTAATTAAAAAATGAATTTTTACATGGCCCAATATCGAAATGAAAGATTAATGGCCCAATATTTTTGTTTTCCGTTTGAATTTTTCTCAATTCTTCAAAACATAACTTATTTACACGGTCCAATATCGAAATTCGGATTTTGAAATTTGATTGAATTTTTAAAGAATATCGACGTGGACATGATTAGCATTTGTTTTACTTAAATAGTATATATGTCACTTTTTTTATTGGTGAAGTGACTTGTAATTTAGCATATAAAGGATATGGAACTTACCTATGTGAGGTATGATAAAGAAGAGTTCATAAGTGTTTCTTTTTCGAGTTTAATTTGGGTCTTGAGATCATTTGAGCCCAAAGTAATCCCAACTATGTTGAGCCCAAATCCATATCCATCCCAACTCATGTGAAGCCGAGCAAAAAATGTATCCCAAATATTTACTCGATTTGTTTTCTTCTTAAACTATTCTTTAGGACAAAAAAAAAAAAAAAAATCCTTGTAAATGATGGTAGTTTTCGTAAAAGCAATCAAGACTAACCGAAAGAATAAGATTTGATGTTGCAGCTATGCAATGAACTGAATGAAGTAATGAACTTTTGTAAACTAATATCGGTAGTTTTCAAAGTAACAACCGATTAGTAGTTTGTTACTGTAGAAACATTGGAGATGGTCTAAATAAATATGGCATGTGGCAACATTCAAGATTTTTAATAGGTTTGTGCAAGTCATGATTCTTGTGATAGACTAACCGGGGGAAAAAAATTATTTTAGCCGTTAGACCAAAAGCAACGAAAAAAAAAAATGTTTAGCAACGAAAACGGCGTCGTTCCGATAATCGTCGTCTCAACTGATCTCAAGGTTCAAAATACAAAAAGCAAACTTATCTAATTATCCACTACAACATTCGTTCTCCGGCAAAAACCCACAGAGTCATAGCAAAATGAGCTCTCATCAAACTCTCCAATTCCGAGCGGACCCATTTGTGCTCTCACACTGTTGCCGCCATATTCGACTCACCGGCTCTCTCACGATCCAGTCTCCTCTAGAGCAGCCTTTTTCCGGTCTCCGGTTCCGGTGGCGCCGCACTATTCACGGCGGAGTTAGGAGTTCGGCGAAGGAGGCTCAGAGTAACAGTGGAAACCGTGAAAAGAAAGGTCCGATGTCGGAAACGGCAATTGAATCGAAAAGGGTCTATCCATTTCACGAAATTGAGCCCAAGTGGCAACGTTACTGGGAAGAAAACCGTACTTTCTGGACACCAGACGATGTCGATACTTCGAAACCTAAATTCTACGTCCTCGACATGTTTCCATATCCAAGGTCTCTTCTTTCTATTACTGATGATTATGTAGGAAGTTCACAAATTTGGCTAATTGAGAGACCATTTCAGCATAAAGTTATGAGCTTTGTGGGATTTTCCTAAATTTCAGTAGCATCCTTGGTTGGGATTTTGTATAGATGATAGATTTTGGGATTTGGATTTTGTGGTAAAGATGAGATTTTTGTATAAATGATAGATTTTGGGAATTTGGGTTTTGTGGTAAAGATGAATTTTTTGTTGTGGTTTGTTCTTCAGTGGAGCTGGATTACATGTGGGACATCCACTGGGTTATACAGCAACTGATATCCTGGCAAGGCTTAAGAGAATGCAAGGTTACAATGTTTTGCATCCTATGGGGTGGGATGCTTTTGGATTGCCTGCAGAACAATATGCTATTGAGGTCCATCCATTTTCCAATTACTAATTTTCTTCATTTCATTTTTGATGTCTTTGTTGATAAAGTCCTTATTACCATTTGTAATCTACATTTGCAGACAGGAACCCATCCGAAAACTACAACATTCAAGAACATCGACCGCTTTCGTCTGCAGGTAATGTATTGCTTTCAACTTAACACTAGCCTTGAAAAAGTCAGCATTTTGTCTGCCAGTTGTTGACATAAGAACTTTGAAAGTTTTGATATCAGTTCTGTTGGTGGAAAATTATGCTTGTATGTAGTTTAGGTGTAAAAGAAAAGCATTGATTTAGACTGTTTTCTTAGGTTTACCATGAGAGTAAGATCCGAGGACCTCCTGTGTCCTGATTGTGTTTCCTTTTGTTTTGGTTGCAGCTTAAATCGCTGGGCTTCTCATATGACTGGGAACGTGAACTTTCTACAACGGAGCCAGACTACTACAAATGGACACAATGGATCTTTCTTCAGCTTTATAAGAGAGGTTTGGCATATCAGGTCAAGAAAATCATTGTCTAGTTCAAAATTTAAACTTGTTCGTTTGTGTATAGAAAAGTTCTTTTTGAAAGATTGAAATTTTAGGCTGAAGTACCTGTCAATTGGTGCCCGGCTCTTGGTACTGTTTTGGCCAATGAGGAAGTGGTGGATGGTGTTAGTGAGCGTGGTGGCCATCCGGTTATAAGAAAGGTAATATCTTTTACCATATGGGAATGTTATTTCTGTTTTTCCACTTCCTGAAATCCGTATTCCTCTGTTTTCAAACTTCTCATGAATTTTACAGTGACATTGTTTATTACCAAGCAGCCGATGAGGCAATGGATGCTGAAGATTACTGCCTACGCTGATCGTCTTCTTGAAGATTTAGACGAACTTGAGTGGCCTGAAAGTATAAAGGAAATGCAGAGAAACTGGATAGGAAGATCTGAAGGAGCTGAATTGAATTTTTCGATTCTTGATGGCCAAGGCCAAGAAACCGACAAAAAGATTACAGTTTACACCACCAGACCAGATACCCTTTTTGGAGCAACGTATGTTCAACAGATTAAATTATGCTTATGATTGAAAATCTAAATTCTTGATCTTGATTGTCTTTTATGATATTGTTCTTCATCTTGCAGTTACATGGTTGTGGCACCAGAGCATCATTTGTTATCTTACTTTGTAACCGCAGAACAAAAACATCAAGTTAGTTTTTTTTCTTCTCTTTTGATTATACAAATACAATACGTCTTTCATGAATGTTATGACTCCTCCCATATGGTTGCAGGTTGAGGAATACAAAGATTTTGCGTCGAGGAAAAGTGATCTTGAGAGAACTGAACTTCAGAAGGAAAAGACAGGCGTATTTACGGGATGCTATGCGAAAAATCCAGCTAATGGGGATGCTATTCCCATATGGGTAGCTGATTATGTTCTAGCAAGGTAAGTTGGTCTCACAATTTACATTGCTTTGAGTTTGCATTAGTGTGAAATAGAGAACTTTGTTTATATGTGACAGTTATGGAACCGGAGCAATCATGGCAGTCCCAGCTCATGATACTCGGGATAATGAGTTTGCGTTGAAGTATAACATTCCAATCAAGTGGGTAGTGAGAAATGAGGCAAATTCAAGTGAAGAAGAGGCTAAGCAGGTTTTTGCTGGAGTGGGCATAATTGAGAATTCATCAATTGTAGAAACAGGACTTGACATCAATCAACTATCTAGCAAAGAAGCTGCTTTGAAAGTTATTGAATGGGCTGAGAGAACCGGCAATGGAAAGAAAAAGGTTCATCTTCACGTCTTTGTCTTTTGGATTATGTAAAGGTTTTGTTTTTGTTTCTTACTCAAAGAAACATGACAGGTAAATTACAAGTTGAGGGATTGGCTATTTGCACGGCAGCGTTACTGGGGTGAACCTATACCGATCTTAATCTTGGATGAATCTGGTGAAACTATTGCGGTTTCAGAGTCTGAACTGCCACTGACTTTGCCTGAGTTAAATGATTTCACTCCCACTGGAACAGGGGAGCCACCACTGTCAAAAGCAGTTTCATGGGTATGTTTTGCAGTTAATGTGATTAGTTTCTTGATACTTAAAAATGGTGATGGACGTTTTGGTAATGATTGATGACTTTGCAGGTGAACACTGTAGATCATGCAACAGGAAAATCTGCCAAAAGAGAAACAAGCACTATGCCGCAATGGGCTGGTTCTTGCTGGTAAATGCTTCTTTATAAACTCTTTGCCCTTTTTTTATTCTTGTATATGATCTCCTCATTACGCAAAACGTATCTCTGAGTTGAGAATTCTTGATGATTTCTACGAGTGATAGTTCTAGTACCTTTTTGAATCTATTGTTGATTCATGAGTCTCTTTATCTCCAGGTACTATCTGAGATTCATGGACCCAAAAAACACTGAAGCATTAGTTGACAAGGAAAAGGAAAAGTGAGAGCCTTTAAACAGAATGCAATCAATTTACCTTCCATTTTAAGTTAAATTTTTGTTGCTTCTGGGAAGATTTTTAAGTATTTTTCTTGGGGCAGATACTGGAGCCCAGTAGATGTATACGTCGGTGGTGCTGAACATGCTGTTTTGCACTTACTATACTCTAGGTTTTGGCACAAGGTGTGTGTGTGTCCTTTGAAACAAGGTGTAGAAGCTATCTTGTGATCTAACCGCAAACCCTGTTCCTGCATCATCTCAGGTACTATATGACATTGGTGTTGTGTCGACGAAAGAGCCCTTCAAGTGTGTTATAAATCAAGGAATCATCCTTGGGGAAGTAAGTTTGTCTTTTCCCCTGTCCTTTTCTTAAAATTTACATATTCTTTTGAATCTTTTTGTCTTGATAGTTTTAAGTTGCAGGTCCAGTATACAGCTTGGAAAGACCAAGAAGGAAATTATGTATCTGCAGATACTGAAGAACGGTTAAATGAACATCAACAAGTGACGATCCCGGAAGAAAAAGTATGAAAACTTCTTTCTCATTCGCTAACTAAAACCTTTTTGACTCTCCAGAGTTATAACCTTATGATCTTTAATGGTATAGGTTATGAAGTCTGGAGATCATTTTGTTTTGAAAGAAGATCCTAGCATCCGTCTGATTCCACGCTCTTATAAAATGAGCAAGAGTAGAGGAAATGTCGTAAATCCTGATGATGTTGTTTTAGAGTACGGTGCAGATTCTCTACGCTTGTATGAGATGTTCATGGGACCATTCAGGTAAACTCCAATCCCAGACTTATCTTTTGAGGTTTTAACAGCCTTCTCTGTGTTTATACTGCTGCATTTTTCTGCTACCAGGGATTCAAAAACTTGGAACACAAGTGGGATCGAAGGCGTGCATCGATTCTTGGCAAGAACGTGGAGACTAGTCATCGGTTCGCCTCAATCTGACGGATCTTTCAAAGATGGAACTATAGTGACTGATGATGAACCGACCCTTGAACAACTCCGTTCTCTCCATAAATGCATTGCTAAGGTCATCTCATTCCCAAATATGATCCCTTTTCGGTTTGATTACATTCCTACTTAAGATAAATGTGTAAAAACCTTGCAGGTGACAGAGGAAATTGAGAGTACAAGATTCAACACAGGCATTTCAGGAATGATGGAGTTTGTTAACGCAGCATATAAGGTTAATCTTAGACTCTTAGCTTCGTTTTTCCGGCTTTGTAGTTACTCATCTTTACTCTTGTTTCTTCTCATGTTGAATCAGTGGAATAATCAACCTAGAGGAATCATTGAGTCTTTTGTTCTTTTGCTCTCACCTTACGCGCCTCACATGGCTGAAGAGCTTTGGTCACGGTTAGGCCATTCGAATTCTCTGGCCTATGAAAGCTTTCCTAAGGTATCACACAACCAGTAAACATAACATATAAACACAACGGAGGAAAGTGTTTAACGGTATTGGCTGTTTTCGTCTTTATGCAGGCAGACCCGGAATTCTTAAAGGACACAGCTATTGTTCTTCCGGTTCAGATAAACGGGAAGACAAGAGGCACCATAGAGGTTGAAGAAGGATGTTCTGAAGATGATGCTTTTGCTCTAGCTTCACAGGACAAGAAACTCGAGAAATATCTGGACGGACAATCGATCAAGAAGAGAATCTATGTACCAGGGAAGATCCTCAACGTTATCCTAGACCGGACTAATGTCAAGGCCACTACAAAGTAGGGGCTCAAAAAGAAACACTTTAAGAACCTGTCAAATGGGCAAAGTTTTCACCTTCTGATAACTCAAAACCTCCATTGAAGAGTTTCAGATGTATTGAAACAACAAAAGATTTCACTGATTCTTAGAGAACATCAGAGGAAACAACGTTAATTCCTTCTTTCCATCCTCTTTGCCGAGCTCGAAGCTCCCACATGTAAGACAATCTTTTTTGTTCATCTAAAGTCGCCTCTGATTTCTCTCTTGCCTGTTCACAAGTCTCCATTCCCATACTGCATTTATCAGCCTCTTTCTGATACTGAGACGCTGCTTTCTTAGCTTCTAGTAGCAACCTGTCTGCACGCCATTCGTCTTCTTGCGCTTGTGCTTCTCTCAGCTTCAGTTCTTCAGCCACCATTTCCGTGAAACTACTCTCGTTCTCTTCACTTGCCTCATCGCGCCTCGTACAATCTTGGCAATGAAACGAGAACCAAAGACATATGAATCTGCAACATTTTAGCGTATATCACTAACTCTATAAGAAAATGTATTGCCAGAAAACACTCACCCAAGAAACTGTGATTCAATCCTGCAGAAGAAGAAATGAACCAAACGCATCAAAATTCGGCTTTTCGTGACCAGCAGAAGAAGAAAAGAAGGGCGATGGTGATTTACCTTCGGGGATAGAGAGAAGAGGCTGAGAAGAACAGTCACAGGTACAACGAGGACAAGAGGAGTCTGCAATGGACTCGTTGAGATGCCAATACAGAGACGGTCCTGCGATATAGGCGACAATACACAGTCCCATTACCCCTGTTACCACCTTCGCTGTCTTCTTCTGCCTTCTGGTCATCTCTCTCTGTTTCTACCTCTCTGCAAATTAAAAAATTTCTTCACTTTTTTTTTTTAATCTGAGAAGATTCTCCAGTAAAACAGATCACCTTGAAATCTCCCCCAAGTATTGGATCATTCCACACTTGTCGTGTTATAAAGATCCTATTTTTAGTAATTGTAAATTATGAAGTAATGTAATTTACATTTTATTGTTATGTATGTATGTAATGGAAAAATAAACCAACCATGACAATTTAAGAAATGTATTGGATTTGCTTCGTTTCCTTGCTAAGAAGTTTCAATACAGACGCTGTCTCATCTGAATGTGAAGTATGATTCATGAAGAACGTTGTGGCTCTACCATTCACCTCGATCTTGCTCCATCCAGGGAGCTTTTTCAAGCCAAGAGACCTCATCTGATTCCACGATTCACTCACATCGTCCCATCTCTTCATCGCGGCGAAAGAATGTGCAAGCCTAACGTAATGTCCAGCGTTTACTGGCTTCAACTCCATCATATCCCGACATATCACATCTTCCACCTCTGTTTTACCATTAACACGGCAAGCATCAAGTATTATACCCAAGACATCGATCGATGGTTTTGTAAACTTGTCTTTGTAGAACTCGAACGCTTCTTCTACTCGTTTAGCTCGACACAGAAGATCCACCACACAAGCAAGATGTTCATGGTTCGGTTCAACGCCAAAATCTCTGCCCATTGAACTGAATATCTCCAAACCTCGGTGAACCATTCCGTTATGGCTGCAAGATGAGAGAACCGCTAGAAAAACCACGTGGTTCGGCTCCATTCCAGAGCGAAGGAACTCTGAGTAAATTTCCAAAGCAATGTCTCCTTTACCATGGAAACCATACCCTGCAATGAGTGTGCCCCATGAGACAAAATCTTTCCGCGAGATCGAATTGAAACACCTCTGTGCAGCTTCTAAGTAGCCACATTTCGCGTACATATCAACCAGAGCCGTATCAACAATTGTACACGGCCTAATAAAACTTCTGATTGCAATGCAGTGGATCAGTCTCCCTACCGGGAGAGCTCCAGCGGATGAACAGGCTTGTAAAAGCGAGACAACGGTCAATGAATCAACTCGTTGCTCGGTTTCGAACTTCATTTCTTCAAACAGTAACAAGGCCTTGCACAGATCTCCGTTCTGAGCATGTCCGGAGATAATTGCATTCCAAGAAACTAAGTCTCTTTCAATCATCCGTTCAAAAAGAACTAAACTTTTTTCCAAATGACCACACTTTGCATACATTGTGATGAGAGAGTTTAACGCATGAGTGTCTAGTTTATATCCTTGCCTCAGTACATAGCCATGGACTGAAGCGCCGAGATCAAAGGAACCTAACTGAGCACAAGCTGCTACAACACTAGCTATTACCTCACTCGACATGTCTGACTCTGAATCTAACATTTCGGAGAAAACAACCAGAGCCTTTTCCGCTCTACCTAACCGCACAAGTCCTGATATCATGACTGTCCAGCAAACAACATCCTTATCAAGAATCGTTTCAAGAACTCGAAACGAAGCTTCCTCCTCTCCGCACTTTAGGTACATCGTTATCAATGCCGTCCTGAGATGCATGTCTACATCGAAACCAGTTTTCGCAATTTGGCAGTGTAACATTCTTCCCATTTCAAGATCACACATTGTTCCACTGACGGAAAGTGATGCTCCAAATGTCTGCTGATCAGGTCTAAAACCATCATCTTCTCTCATTCTGTACAAAAGCTTCAAAATTTCAGTCATATTACCAACAAACGCAAATCCTGAAATCATTGTGTTCCATGAAACCATATCTCGTTGCTCCATCTGGTCAAACAAATCCTTAGCATCTCCAACACGATCGCACTTGCAGTACAAATTCAACATAGAGTTCATTGCAGCTATATCACATTCAAACCCATAAATCACCGCAAAGGAATGTAAACATTGTAACTGCGTAATCTCCGAAACACCACTTAGCATTTCCAATAACGTAACCGGACCCGGTTTAATCCCCTGATATCTCATCTCGTTCAGCAAAGAAAACGCTTCTCCGACAATTCCGTCGCGTGAGTAACACCCGATCATCGCAGTCCAGTGTACCACATCCCTCTCATGCATTTCGTCGAACACTCTCCGAGCATGATCCAAGCGTCCGAATTTAGAGTAGAAACTGACGAGTGAAGACGAAATGTAGGAATCAGAAGAGAACCCATCAACGAGAACCTGCTGGTGAATCGAGAGTCCGAAAGAGAGGAGCTGAAGAGAAGCACAGGCTTTGAGAAGACTAGGAAAAGTAAAAGTATCAGGTAGGAGTTTATTGGCGAGCATGGAAGAAAATGTGGATAGAACTTGGTGGTGATCGCCATGAGAAGATAAATGGTTAATCACAGAGTTGAAGGACTTGGTGGAGTTTAGTAAAGAAGAAGGCCTGATCATAGCTCCATGGTTTTGAATCAAAACGGGAAAAAAAAATGAAGACGACTCAGATTTCAGTTTTTACAGTTGAAAAATGTTGAATATTAAAATTGAAATCGGTCGCTTGGAACGCGTTTTCAAACGTGATTTCTCAGTAAAACAAAAGAAAAAACCCAAAAAACGAGAACCACGAATGCGAACTTGGTGGGCAAAAAGCTATTTTGTCTTTATTACCGGAGACCTAACAATTACCAAGTCTCACTCTCAGTTGAAAATCTTTCTTCGCCAACATCGGTACTGTCAAGACTCAGCACAAAACAGAGAAGTTAGCTCTGACTTCAGTGCAAAACGGCAGAGTTTCAGACAAACCGAACAAGATGCAGGCCCAACAGGAGACGAAGCCCAAAGCAATTCAAACTGAGTCCAGTAATGATCCAGCTAGTCTCCAACGGTCAAAAGCGGCTTGTCGACAAAATACAGAAGGAGATAAGAAGAGAGCTGTAAAGGTAAGACAGAAGGACGCGAAGAAGTCGGAGAACACGATTCCTGGAAACAACAGATTTGCTTTACTAACGTTGAACGGTAATGACGTTGTGTGTGACGTCTAGGTTTAGATGAGTATCCTATGGTCAGCTATAAATAGAGAACTCGTAATCTTGTAAGAAGTAAGTTGAATGAGATAATAAAATTCATTTTACTCAAACACAGTCTCTGTTCTTAAGTTTCTTTCATGGTATCAGAGGCCAGAAGGTAACCTTGCAATGGAGTCACAGGCTCTAGTACAATACACGGCACCTCCTTTGAGTGTGTCAAGTGTGGTTACGGTCAAGTTATCCGAAGCAACATATTTGCTTTGGAAGTTTCAGTTCGAAGTCTACCTTTCCGGTCAAGGTCTACTCGGGTTCGTGGATGGATCTTCACCACCGCCGTTGGCAGTCATCTTTGTTCCTGGCATCAATGGTCAAACAACGGAGGTCACCAATCCGGAGTTTCATTCATGGATGAAGACTGATCACGTCGTCAAATCCTGGCTGATTGGGTCCTTCTCAGAGGAAGTGCTGTCTCTGGTTATCCCGTGTGCTACCTCCCGTGACATGTGGCTTACAGTGGCGGATCATTTTAACAAAGTCTCTGCAGCTCGGCTCTATGACCTTCAGTGTCGGCTGCAATCGGTGTCTAAGAAGGGAAGATCGATGACTGAGTTCCTAAATGACATCTCCTCGATCTGCTCGCTGCTTCAGTCCGTTGGCCAAGGTGTTTCTGAGAATGTTAAGATCTTTACTGCCCTGAAAGGTCTTGGGCCAGAGTATGAAGCAGTAAAGGCAAGTATTGAGGGTGATATGGACAAACTACCGGCTCCGTCGTTCAACGGTATTGTCCCACGGCTGCTAAGTGCTGAAGGTCGGATACAGATGTACTCCGTCAGCTCCGAAGTCACTCCCCACCTGGCGTTCTACACTCAACAGACCTATAGTAACCGGGGAAGAGGTCAGGGTGGTCGTCGAGGCAGAGGACGTGGTTTCACCACGAAAGGCCGAGGCTTTCCACAGCAGCTGGGATCGATCCGTGGGCAAACTACTCAGTCGGACACCGAGAGTAAGCTCCTGTGTCAAATTTGTGGGAAGAAAGGTCACCGGGCGCTGTCGTGTTGGCATCGGTTTGATAACGCTTATCAAGAGGAAGATGATGTGCCTGTGGCTTTGGCCGCCATGCGTATCACCGATGTAACGGATCAGACAGGGCATGAATGGTTCCCTGACACTGGTGCGAGTGCTCATGTCACAAGCTCAACGAAACATCTTCAGCAATCGCATCCGTACACGGGCTCTGATTCAGTGATGATTGCGGACGGCAACTTCTTGCCCATTACGCATACTGGTTCCACCATTATTGGCTCTTCTTCAGGTACTCTTCCTCTGAAAGATGTGTTAGTTTGTCCAGACATTGCTAAATCTTTGCTATCAGTGTCAAAGGTTACCCGTGATTACCCTTGTTCTTTTAAGTTTGATTCTGATGAGGTTGTTGTAAAGGACAAGGTAACCAAGAGGTTGCTTATGCTGGGAAGAAACAATGATGAAGGGATGTATCAGCTCAAGGACTCTGCCCCAGAGGTCTTATTCTCGTCGAGACAACAAGCAGCTTCTGATGTTGTGTGGCACAGACGTCTAGGACATCCGCAGGAGCAAGTTCTTCAGCACCTGTCACATATTAAGGCTATTAGTATCAATAAAAGCTCTCCCATAGTCTGTGAGTCGTGCAGTTTGGGCAAGAGTACTAGACTTCCCTTTAGTTCTTCTGAGTTTGTTGCCAATAAACCTCTGCAACGAATTCATTGTGATCTTTGGGGGCCAGCTCCTGTAACTTCTGTTCAGGGCTTTCGTTATTATGCACTGCTTATTGACAATTGGTCTCGTTTCTGTTGGTTTTATCCATTGAAATATAAATCAGACTTCTTTTCAGTCTTTATCGCCTTTCAGTCTCTTGTTGAAAATCAATTCAATGAGAAGATCAAAACTTTCCAGAGTGATGGTGGGGGTGAGTTCATGAGTAACAGCTTCCTGCAACATCTCCAGACGTGTGGTATACAACACCTTGTGTCTTGTCCTCACACTCCTCAACAGAACGGACTAGTTGAGAGAAGACATAGATATCTTACAGAATTGGGGTTGTCAATGCTGTTTCACAGCAAAATGCCGGAAAAATATTGGGTTGAGGCATTTTTCACAGCAAATTTCTTGACTAATCTGCTTCCTACTACAGCTCTGCAAGGCAAGGAATCACCATTTCAGAGACTCAATGGTACAGCACCTGAGTACTCTGCACTGAGGACTTTTGGATGTGCTTGTTTCCCAACATTACGAGATTATATGGCAAACAAGTTTGATCCTAAGTCACTCAAATGTGTTTTTCTTGGATATTCAGCTAAGCACAAGGGTTATCGTTGTCTTTATCCTCCCACAGGACGAGTGTATCTCAGTCGTCATGTGATCTTTGATGAAGCTAGCTTTCCATTTCAGGATATCTATAGCTCTTATCATCCACCGGCTAGGACTACTCTGAGGAAATCTTGGCTACAAGGTCTTGAAACGTCTAGTAGTCAGTCTCCAGTAACTTCTGAGAAGCCCACCACTACTGTTCTACCTTTGATTCCGTCAGTAGCTCACCAGGAGACATCACCAGGTTCTCACAATGGAACACCGAATCATACAGCGGCTTCTAGTACGAGTCATGTACCAGAACATCAGAGCTTATCTACTACATCAGAAGAGACATGTCCTGGGCGTACGCCATGCTTTGATCATGATGCTATAGGCGACAGCGTGTTCTCCTCTGGTGTTAGGACAGATGACTCTGAAGTTCAGGCAAGAGACTCAGTGAATCAAGAGAATCCTGTGGCTGCAGGGATTACTAATCATCCCATGGTGACTAGATCAAAAGCAGGAATCCGGAAGCCTAATCCACGATATGCTCTGTTATCTCACAAGGTTTCATTCCCAAGGCCAAGAACTGTGACTGAAGCTTTGAAACATCCTGGATGGAATGGAGCCATGACTGAAGAAATTGATACTTGTGGGATAACCAAGACGTGGTCTCTTGTTCCGTATTCTCCTGAAATGAATGTTCTGGGGAGTAAATGGATCTTCACTCCCAAAATAAAATCTGATGGAGAATTGGAAAGATTGAAAGCTCGTGTTGTGGCTCAAGGGTTTGATCAAGAAGAGGGCATTGATTATCTGGAGACTTACAGTCCGGTTGTTCGATCCGCAACAGTCAGGGAAGTTCTTCATCTCGCAACCGTTATGGAGTGGCCCATCACTCAAATGGACGTCAAGAATGCCTTTCTCCATGGTGAATTGACAGAGGAGGTTTACATGAAACAGCCTGCTGGATTTGTTGATAAAGCAAAGCCTGATCATGTTTGCTTACTACATAAAGCGATCTATGGTTTGAAGCAGGCTCCGAGAGCGTGGTTTGACAAGTTCAGCTTGTACTTACTCGAGTTTGGATTCACTTGCAGTGTTAAAGATCCATCTATGTTTGTTTACACCAGAAATAAGGATGTGATAATACTGCTATTGTATGTGGATGATATGATAATTACAGGAAATACCTCTACAGTCAAGGAAAGGTTCTTCACGGAGCTCAAGACTCAGTTTCGGATGAAGGACCTTGGTCAAATGGAGTATTTCTTGGGAATTCAAGCTCACTTCCATCCAGAGGGGCTGTTCTTGTCTCAACAACGTTATGCAGAAGATCTTCTTGTAGTAGCAGCGATGAGTGATTGTGCACCTATGCCTACTCCTTTGCCATTGCAGCCTCATCGAGTCTCCGCCCAAAATGTGATGTTTGACGATCCCAAGTATTTCAGAAGCTTAGCCGGCAAGCTTCAATACTTAACTCTGACACGACCTGACATCCAATATGCAGTCAACTTCATATGCCAGAAGATGCATGCTCCAACTGTGTCAGATTATAATTTGCTGAAAAGAATTCTTCGCTATGTCAAAGGCACTATTACTATGGGGATCAACTTCAGCAAACACTCTGATTTTACTATCAGAGCTTACAGTGACAGTGATTATGGAGGATGTCCTGTTACTCGGAGGTCCACAGGTGGTTATTGCACGTATCTTGGGGCTAATCTGATCTCATGGTCTTGTCGGAAGCAAGAAACGGTTGCCAAAAGCTCAACTGAAGCTGAATACCGAACTATGTCAGATGCAGCTTCTGAAATCACATGGATCAGTGCTGTCTTGAAGGAGTTAGGAGTTCCGGTGTTGACTACTCCGAAGTTGTACTGTGATAACTTATCTGCTGTGTATCTCTCAGCTAATCCAGCTTTCCATGCTAAGTCCAAGCACTTTGAAACTCATCATCATTACGTGAGGGAAAGAGTTGCTCTTGGTCTCCTTGAGGTACATCACATACCATCTCATCTTCAAATAGCTGATATATTCACCAAGTCATTGCCAGTGGCTGTGTTTACTTCTCTACGTTACAAACTGGGTGTGGATGTGCCTCCCACACCAAGTTTGAGAGGGGCTGTCAAGACTCAGCACAAAACAGAGAAGTTAGCTCTGACTTCAGTGCAAAACGGCAGAGTTTCAGACAAACCGAACAAGATGCAGGCCCAACAGGAGACGAAGCCCAAAGCAATTCAAACTGAGTCCAGTAATGATCCAGCTAGTCTCCAACGGTCAAAAGCGGCTTGTCGACAAAATACAGAAGGAGATAAGAAGAGAGCTGTAAAGGTAAGACAGAAGGACGCGAAGAAGTCGGAGAACACGATTCCTGGAAACAACAGATTTGCTTTACTAACGTTGAACGGTAATGACGTTGTGTGTGACGTCTAGGTTTAGATGAGTATCCTATGGTCAGCTATAAATAGAGAACTCGTAATCTTGTAAGAAGTAAGTTGAATGAGATAATAAAATTCATTTTACTCAAACACATTCTCTGTTCTTAAGTTTCTTTCAGGTACACTATGAGGTCTCTGCTTCTACTAAGCCACCGACTCTCGAGGCTTTCTTCTCCGAGGAAACCACCTTCGCTTGTACTTGTAAGCTTCTCTGATCTCTTCTCTGTAACTGTTCTGTTCTGTTCTGAACATCCTCAGGGTGGCGTACGATTCTTGTCGGAAACCCCTCTCTGCCACATTGTCGGCGTTGAGCCTTGTGGATCTACCTCGGAGGGATGGGGAAATCGGCTCTAAACTGATATATTTCATACACAAGACAGTTCAAGTTTTTTCAAATTGGTTCCAAAACAAGTTCTCGTAGACCCGACTTTGAACTTTATTAGAAACTAGACTAATGCTTGTCCATAGGCTGTTATAATTTAAGAAAAATGCTATAAATTATATTTGTGATTAATACTTTAACCCAAATAATACCCGCAATTTAATTCTCATTTGTTTGATTAGCGACTGACTTTTAAATATATAATTTTGCATAATACCACATGTCTATATGCTCTTGATTCTCTTTATTTATTCACCGCTACATGGAACAGACTGTACTTCCCCACCATCAGTTTTCGTTGGATCCAATTCTCGAGAATTTAAATGTTTAATAGTGATTTAAGATGAAAGCCGAAGGTAATAGTTTTGGAGTAATATAATATTTTTCTTTATTTTGTAACTTACAATGAGCACACAAAAAAACAAAAGTTGCATTGAAATTCCATTAAACTTTTAGGTTTTTTTTTTTAAAACGTGAAAATTATATGAAAATTTATTTTGTAAGTTACAATGAGCACAAAAGAAAACCAAAAGTTGCATTGATGTTCATTAAACTTTTGGATTTTTTTTCTACATGTCATCTTCTCCTGTATCCACGTGTCCACAATATGAAATAGATTGATCACAATTGATATATATGATTTATAAAAACTTTTGATTCATTATGGCTTAAAAGCCTTACATTTAGCTACTACAAATCACAATAAAAACCATATCGAACATAGATAATTGCAATACATAATTTGAAATCTAATTTATCCTCTACTTGCCACCACCGGAGCTGTTGCTTGCCATTCTCCTTTTTTTTTTGGCATCTAGGATGGACTCACTCATCTGCAGCTTATTCTGAAGCTTGAGGCTACAGTTTTTGATTCTTTTCAAACGGTCAATGGTTGCATTGAGTTCAGCCTTTCGATCCGGAAAATTTTCTTTGGGGCCGTACGTTTCATTCATCACCTCAGCAAAGGAATGACCACACTATGCATCTTCTTCAAACACATTGGAACTTCCTTCTCCCATAAAAGCTGCCTTCATCTGATTGTGCTCATGAATCATTGCGTAAGTGCCCTCTCATGGCACGTTTTACAATTAACTAAAACTTATTTCTTAATTACAAGTATAATACACAACCTATCATCCAACTTAAACATGGCCATTGAGAATCCTAATTTTTATATGTTTTTACCAATTTTTTTTTCATTACCAAATTGACACTATCACCAACTTATTTCTTGAAATAACCATTTTAGCATCTCCAAATCCATTACCAACTCTTCTAGTATGATATTGTCCGTTTTGGGCCCAAGTGACAAAGCCCGCACGGATTTGTCTTCGGGCTCCTTCCCAAAAGGCCTCATACTAGTTGGAGTTAGACATTTCTTATATATTAGACACTTATTGTCTAAACTTCTGATGTGAGACTTGGATTAATATCCCAACAATATGCAATTATCTATATTCAATCTAGTTCTAAATGTAAGGGTGGCTTTTAAGCCATATAATGAATCAAAGGTTTCTAATAAAAGTTCTTGTTTTGAAACCAATTTGAAGAAAAACTCTCAAGTGTCTTGTGTATGAAATATATCAGTTTAGAACCTATGTTTCGCAAGGAATACAAAGTGACGGTCAAAGTTGGGAACTCTCCAGGAATTGTTTCTTCCAGAGGATAGAACTTGTGAGTTTTTCTTTACAGCGCATGATTGATGAAGATATGCATTGTTTCATGGATGGATATGGGTTTGATATATGGGATGCGCAGTCAGAGGATCTGAACTCTCTTGTCACCTTGGATTAGTTAAACGCTGAGATGGATTTAAAATGGCGTCAGGAAGCTATAGCAGAAGAGGTTGAATATGTTTCCGCCAATTGTCTGACAGGTATCTCTTATATAGTCTAGCAAGGCTTTTGATGGCTATGGCATCGGATGATGCTGTTAAGGGTGTTCACTATAAAGAAATCCTCCACTTGTATAATGATTTGATGGCGCTGGATTCTCCGCATGCACAGTATGGCGCTCGAGCTACTGCTTTTTTAAAAAAGTCATCGGATTTGTAATCTTTTTCCCCCATTCGCATCTACAATACAAGGCTGATTGTTTGGTTTTAGATTTGTAGCACTGAATCCACACCTCTTTCGGTACAATCTTGAATGTCCAAGGCTAAATAAGTAATCACTATCTCGGATAGCCTCTGTCGACAAGTTGCTGTTTGTCCAAATTTTAAGTTGCTTTAGTAGCTTCTCTTCAGTGTGTCCGGCTCATCTCTGCCCAGCAGGCTTCCATTAGAGTTACCAAAACCTGAGAGGTATTGGGAGGGATTACAAGCCGCCTGTTCTGGAACGCAACCACCTGATATCACCACACCAAGACTCAAAACATATACTAAAACTAATGATATTTTGAACAAGTCATATGTTATTTTGGAGTGTTGGTTACCTGAGCAGGACTGAGTCTTGGTTCGTTTGTAGGGCATTGGTATAAATGATACGACAGGTCGATGGAGAGAGGCGGCGGCTTAAGAGATGAGATTCGGCGGCGTGATTTTGATATAGGAAACAAGAGATGGTCATGAGAGATGCAGACACGTGTATTTTGTCAACTGAATCAGCCACATAAGCATTGAATTGGCCATGCCATTGGTCAACGTAATTGCAATTCCATCTGTTTTTTGGACTTGGATTTAGTTTTTATTTTCAGTTCTCTTACTTCTGATTAACTTTATTCATCTAATTTCTAAATAAATGAAAAAATCATTTATCGATTCTGTAGACCAAGTTAATAGTTTACTCCCAAATCATTTTCATGAGTCATGAATTATGATAGTTGTCATTTGACATTTTTTTGTTAAAGAGTTGTCATTTGACATGCTTCTTTCGGCGTTCAGTTTGCCGCATAAAGAATAAAAAAATGAAGCAAATCTCCTATATGTAAGATTTTTAATATATAGTTATATATATAATTAATATTTTCTGTGTCCAACATACTTTTTCCCAAGGAATCATTAGGTCTAGATTCAGTGTTCAACCCAATGCAAACAATTTTAGAATAATATATATGTCGTTGAATATTTGATGACAAACTGAATTTGTCGGGAAAAGATAAGAAACTGAATTTACTAATTAAACCTGTATTCATACATCTTTGTCAAAAAAAAAAAAACCTGTATTCATACACTATAGCATAATATAATTATATATCAAACACCACTATATGTATTGACTATTGACCTGATAGATAGTCTTGATTGAAGTTCCATTGGATTAATCATTTACACGGTAGGGTTTAGTTAGGGTTTAAATGAATCTTAAAATAGTTAGAATATTGTAAATATAGTTTAATCACTATAGTGTTAATTGATACGAAATACCTCTACAAGATACCAAAATTACGAATATAAGATTGATAAAAGACAGGTGTAGACCAATAGTGTTAGATAGGACCACAGAGATGCTTAAACATAATCAGGACCTGCTCAGTCTAATCCATATATGACAACTGGTAAGTCATGCTAGCTAGGGTTGAATCAAACCCATCAAAATAGTTATTTTAGTTAGCTTCTGACCTACCGAATCAGGTATCATAATAATATTAAAACCAAAACACAGTGTTATCAAAGTGAGATTGTCTTCTAAAATATTGATAAAAATTTGGTAAGATAACAACGTATGAATGTAATTTTGGCTATAGGAATAGCTGTTGCTAAAAAACTTATTAATACTTGAGCTTTATAATAAAAAAAAAGCTAATACCATTGAATTGGATTATTGTTACTGGATTTAATATTGGTATAGAAATGAAACCTTATTCCGTCCATAACAAATTAACAATAAATGAAACCTTCCCGTCGGTTTAAGTGGCATCATGCATGAATCTTAACATTTATACCCAAAAAATGATATCATGCATGGTTTGTACTAACTTTTTATTATAAGACAATGTTATTTATTTGCAACCGATATTTAAATCAAAACGTTACCAGCAGTATTATTTGACCATTCGTATGCTTAACATTTAACAACTATATCATCCAATAAATCTAGAAAATTTATACACATACACTAATTTTACTGCAATATATTTTAAAACTAGTGTCCTATCTCAATTGTTATTTAGTTTTTGTTCAAAGCAAATAAAATTATAAAACTCACACATTTACTCCCTTTAACAAGTTTAAAACCTTTTCTGATTGTTAAAGTTTAAGCCAGTAAGCACACATAATTGTTTAGACGTCTGCAATCAAACGACTGTTGTGATTTTTTAGACACATAATGGTAAATAATGTTATGATTGTCAAACATTCAGTTCAATAAATTTAACATTCAATTCAAAAAGAATGTTCTGATTATAAAAAATAATTAAGGAAGTACTGTTTTCTTTATAGTTACACAAACCTTCATCTAATTTATTTATGTGGCGCAGGGAAATTTTATTTGTCAATAAATTATAGAGAGACAGACAATTCTTTGTCTCTTGAGGCCAAGAAGTCAAAGAGTGACCGAGTCCCATGGTGTGATAGTCAACAGGTTTACCGGTAAACGTTAGCTTATTTATAGAAAACCTAGTGGGACCCACAGCCGGTCACCAGTCAGGACTGCATTTGTGAGGTATCCCATTCCGATCCCATTAATCTCGTTGACTTAGCTCAACGATTGTCTATTTTCTTTTAATGAATATTTAATTCTTGTGTTGAATTGAAGATATTAATTACGGAGGAAAAAACTATATGAAAACTTAATATTGATGAAAGTCTAGAAATATTAATAAAAAAATTAAAAAGATTGTAGAAACGTTTGTGAATTCTGATCACGCATACTTTTCCATTTTCAGGGTTTGTAGCGATAGATTTCGAATAAATGGTCAAATTAAATTCAGTTTGTAACTTTGTTTGATAAATGTTCGACGTCGATTTTAAATTTTCTCCACAAACCCCTTAACTACTTTTTCGGTCGTCTTCTATCGCAATTTCAATTTACCTAGTCATAACTTATTAAGTGTTTGTGTTGGTGTTAATTTCAATTTAGTAAATTCGAGTAGAAACTGTTTAAGGTTATACTCTTTTCATTTACGCACATAGGCTTGTAGATGCGAGTAAACACATATAGGCTTGTAAATGTTTCTGCCATTTAAGTCATTTACATATGTCAACTATAATAATGGAAATTTCAAAAGAAAAGGATACTCAAAAATCTGTTTTTTACAAAATAAATTTTCAACTATAGAATCTAATTTATGTAAGCTTGGAGTTAAAATTAAAATACACAAACATTTTAAGGTAATACAGTGTACCAAGTCTTAAACAAATTTCAACAAATTTTGCGTACATGTCTGAGTTTATGTGATGTAACAGGCATTGAAGCTTTAAATTACTTCAATCACGTGGGAAGCGCCGATTGAATTGCGACCACCGGTGAGATTCATTTCTATTTTCTGATCTATTAATTCTATGAACTAGTCAAAAAGTCTTTCTTATAGAAAACAAGTAAAAGGAAAATAAATTTAAAGAAAATTCACTAATTTAGTCAAAAAGAAAAAGAAAAAGAAAATATATTTCCATCTGTAATAAGAATTCATTGAAAAAACTTATTCCCTAAAAATAGCTTTCTTCTCCAGAGCTCATATATTGACTTGATCAACCAAGGATTCAAAGTTTTACTATTTAAGACAAATTATTTGAACAAATTTCCTAGATTAGAGTTCTTTTTTTAGAATGGAATATTCCTGAGATTTTTTTTAGTAGAGTAGATTGGTCAATGTAGATATATATAATTTACAGATAACTATCTAAACCAAAAAACCCACATGATAGTAGGATGGTTTACCAATTTAAAAATTATTCAATTTTTTTAAATAAAAACTAAATTAGTTTTATTGTCTGATCATTATATCATTTACTCTTTCATTATTTGTTCAGATTGATCTATCTCTTTCATATACACTATTTTAAATCTTATATTCTGACGTAGATTTGTAAATGATTTCTCGTGAGGATATGGCCTCTTTCGTTCTAGGTTGAATTCTTAACATTTGCTAATCCTAAACTTATTATGCATCTAAGAGTTTGCAACAAACTTATACATAAATAACTATTTACTAGAAAAATCAACCAAATTAAAATAATATATCAACGTTTTACTAAACCTAGCTCCTCCTATAAGAAACAATAAAACTTTAGTATTTTCTAATTGTTTGAACCTAAAAACTGTAATAATCCGTCTGTAATATGAAATAAAATAGTTAGGTCGCATAATATGTTTGTTAACATTGGAGGTCAATGCTAGGTGGTAGACAAATGGACAAATGACGTCGACACTGACGCAAAACGAACCAAAACAAATCTCCACAAATCTCTTTCCACGAGAATCCAAATTAAAACCTATATTATTAAGTATAATAATACATAAAACAAACAAAATATAGACAACACGCAACAATATTGTCTTTTAACAATAATATTATCATAAAAGACTAAAAGTTATATATATATATATCAGTAGAAAAAATTGACAATATCTGAGTCCACGTCAATACCATTTTAGTAGCCGAAACATCTGGTTCGGTTAGAAGGTCTCTCTCTCTATCTTCGTCTCTAACCACATACTCGACAAAGTATCTCCCTTTCTCTCTCTTCTAAGATATCTTCTTCTTCACCTCTCTATATATGGAGGATTAGATATGGTACGGAACAATCACACACACACACAGTGGATAGATACGTACCTTTTCATGTCCTTCAAGTAACATATCCTCTTTTTAACTAGGGTTTCGGAATTCGGAATTCGGATAACATACATGCAGCAAAATCATCATCCGTACTCATACTTTAAACCAAAACACAATCTAACTAGTCTATCTCCAGATCTTAGGATATCTACAGAGAGAGAGATGTTTCGTTTTCCGGTGAGTCTTGGAGGTTCATGTGACAATACGAAGCAGTCTCAGCCGTCGGATGAGCAGCAACATCGGGTGGTGATGGATGAGGTTGACTTTTTCAGGTCGGCGGAGAAGAGAGATAGGGTTTCAAGTGATGAACAGAATGTTATCGCCGATGAGACTCATAGGGTTCATGTGAAAAGGGAAAATTCACGTGTTGATGATCGTGATAATCGTTCGACGGACATCAATGTAAGTAGTTAATACTCTCTTTTAAATTTTCTTTTATTTTTTACCATCCTATCAAATTTTGTTTGTTAGCGAGTATCATTTGCTGCGGATTTTCGTGAATAGATTATAAAAGATAATTTCGTTACAGATCCTTAATATTGCTATATTTAATTTTAATAGATTGGACTTAATCTTCTCACTGCGAACACGGGAAGCGACGAGTCGATGGTGGATGATGGATTGTCTGTGGACATGGAAGAGAAACGTACAAAGTCTGAGGTACACTAATGAAATTAGTAGCTCATTTTTTTGAATAAAATTTTAAAAATAAGCAAGTCCGTTAAATTTCTCTTTTTAATTTTCTTTTAGTACCTAAATATATATCTTAAGAATGAACAAAAAATAGCAATAATTTGTCAAAATCCATGAAAACGGTATATTAAAAGTTAAAACTAAATCTTGACTAGCTATTATGTGTTTTTTTTTTATATTTATTTATTTATTTTTATAATCCATCTTCATTTTTCTCGTATGTACGTAATCCATGAAATAGATATGTATATTTCTCTCTTTTCTTTAGATTCAGATTAAGAGAAATATACCGTTTTCATTGACTTTGACAATCTTTTTTGTGTGTTCATAATGGTTAATTCGTAAGACGGACATTTTAGAGAGAATTGTTTTTTACTGAATTTGATGTTCTTACCTTTTAGAGAGATGTATCTTTTTACAGGAAATTTACCTTTTTCAAATGAAGTATTTAATTAGTCTAATACATTGTGTTGATGAAATGAAGAATGCACAACTTAAAGAAGAGCTAAAGAAGGTGTCTGAAGAGAATCAAAGACTAAAAGAAATGCTAAGTCAAACAACCAACGAGTTCAACTCCTTGCAGATGCAACTTGTTTCTGTCATGAGGCAACAAGAAGATCATCATCATCTGGTAATTAATCAACACTCAATAATACTTATCTAAATGTTTTGGAGTTTGATAGATGTTGCTATCACCAGGTTTTAAACACTACTCTTGTTTTCACCAGGCTACGACCGAGAGCAAAGATAAAGCCAATCAACGACATGAAGCGCCAGAAATTGTTCCGAGACAGTTCATCGATTTGGGACTTCCGTCAGCTGACGTAACGTCCGAGGAGAGGAACACGGTTAGGTCAGGTTCTCCACCATCGCTTCTAGAGAACTCAAACTCACGTCAGAACGGAAAAAGATTGCTTGCAAGAGAAGAAAGTCCAGACACCGAATCTAACGGCTGGGGAAGCCCTAACAAAATTCCTAAACACTTGCACCCGTCCTCCAGTGGTAATGGCGATATTGGCGCCAATGCCATTGATCGTGCGGCCGCAGAAGCTACCATGCGTAAAGCACGTGTCTCTGTTCGTGCTAGATCCGAAGCTCCCATGGTAAACACTTAGTCTCCATCTCTATTGTTTGTATAAAGATTGTTATCGTATATACGAATGTTTTGGAGGTTAACTAACATCAATGGGATATTTTTTTACAGTTAAGCGATGGATGTCAATGGAGAAAATACGGACAGAAAATGGCAAAAGGAAATCCTTGTCCTCGAGCTTATTACCGCTGCACAATGGCCGTTGGATGTCCTGTTCGCAAGCAAGTATGTTACTTATACCATTGTGGTCTACATTAGCATATAGAAACTTTTATTATTTCCTCAAAAAAATCCTTAGATATGGTTAAAAAAAAAAAAAAAAAAAAAACCAATCCATTCATTATCAATTGATTTTGAGTTGACAATCCATGAACAAATAAGACCAAATTTTGACCGATCTTTTCACTCCAACATCTCTATTTAATCACGTGTACGTAGTTATATATATTCCAAACATCTAATCTGTGTTAGGGTGATCAAGTTAAGTTATGTTGATTAATATATTTTTGTGTTACTAACTAACTAATGACTCAACAGGTGCAACGTTGCGCAGAAGACAGATCCATTCTCATAACAACCTACGAAGGAAACCATAACCATCCATTACCTCCAGCGGCTATGACCATGGCTTCAACCACAACCGCAGCTGCAAGCATGCTTCTCTCTGGCTCCACAATGTCGAGCCAAGACGGTTTAATGAACCCGACAAATCTATTGGCTCGAACCATGTTGCCTTGTTCCTCAAGCATGGCCACTATCTCAGCCTCTGCACCATTCCCAACCATTACGTTAGACCTCACAGAATCATCATCCAATGGTAACAATCCAGCTAATAACAATCCGTTGATGCAATTCTCTCAACGGTCTGGTTTCTCCCAGTTGGACCAATCGGTTTTGCCCCAAATGATGGGTCAGGCTTTGTATTATAGCCAACAACAGTCCAAATTCTCCGGTTTACAGATACCGTCTCAGACGCTGAACGCTGGTGAGAGCGTTAGTGCTGCCACTGCCGCTATCGCAGCCAATCCGAACTTTGCAGCGGCTCTAGCCGCAGCTATAACGTCTATTATCAACGGTTCGAACAATCATCAGAGCGGAAACAATAATAATAGTAATGTTGCAACGAGTGACAATAGGCAATAACGTTTTCTATATGTTTGAGTTAGGGTTCTTTTATCGGTCGTTTTTTTTTCTTTCTACATTTTGGGTAGTTGTTACGGCATTTTTTCTCTTTCCCGAACAACAAGAGTCTTGAGAGTTGAGAGCAATTTTTTTTCTAGCTGCTTGTGTATGATCAACAATTTTGTTCCGGAATATAAAGTGCCTCCTTTTTTTTTCCAAAGTTAATTCATTTCTTATAAACTCAAATAGAATTTTTTTTCACATATTTGTGAATAGTGATTTAAATATAATATCTGAAACGGATTATATAATTATTTAAGGATGAAAATTGGGCTTGTTTTTGAGAAACTGAAGAATGAGCCGATGCCCAAAATAGAATCTGACCAAAGCTTTCAATAGTTTTTATTAGTCTTCGTAACAATCGATTCTGTTTGGCTAATAGACTTTTGATAGTTGGTTCAAAGAATCGCAAATACATTGTACAAGGGTCAAAGTGAAACTAAAGAAACCTTCAAGGGGTTAAGTGAGGAAATAGTGAAAAGTTGCAGCTTTAACGAAACGCTATTTGCGTTTACGGGTCCCACGCAGCGTCAACAACGTGAAGGCGTTTGCTTGTGCCACAAATCAAAGCAACCTTATAATTTCCATTTACAGCAAACACCAATCAAACAACACATCTATTTTATTTACTTTTTCTTGCAAAAATACAAGTTATGTTTAACCTTTTTTAAAACATTTTTCTTGTGAAAATTTCATAGTGTAATATACATATATTTGTATGAAATATTTAAGTAACGTATATGAGGTAACGTAACTAGAAATGTCGAATAGTATTATTAGGGTGAAGAAGTTGATTTACAGACGTTACTGTAACAAACGGGTATGCTTAGCTGGACTTACGCATGGGTTCATCAATGTGAAGCGTACCTAATGCGAGACAAACCTGAAACAGCGAATATTTTTGCAAGCATTTTAATCAACTTATTCATAATTCAAAAAAAAAAAAAACTTATTCATAATTCCAAGTAATAAATAAATTAGCTAGCAGCTAGCAATTTTACTATTTATTATTTTTCTTTCCCTTGTTTTCTTTTATGTACATTTTCCCTTAAAAATTTTAACTTTTTTACCATGATTTATTTATTTTTCTAAGTTTTCTATTTTAAAAATTAATTATTACTAGTGTACCAAGACCAAAACTATCACTTTTAGTTCTCCATTTATTTTTTTTTATCATAAAAACGGATTCTGCTGATCTGTCCGGGCCCACACAAACAAGGTTTCATAAACGTGACGCTTGCTTATGAATCTATACACAATTAAATTTAATTAATACTTCAAAACAAAATTTCCATTGGCAAGCAACACGTAATAATTGCTTACAGAAAAAATGAAGCTTTATGTTTCTGTAATTTTTCTTTAACGTTTCTCTGTTAAGTCATTTACGTATAAATATAAATCCCTGCACCACTCTTCTTCGTCTTGTTAAACTTGGGTTATTCTTCTTAGTCTGCTTTACGAATCTGTTCTGTACCCACATTTTCTCGGTGAGTGTTCTTTTGCTTCAATATTTTCTGTCAAATCATTCTGTTTGTTAATACTAAAAGCTCAATTTCTGAATATTTTTTGTTTTGTTTTGATAATGTCTCAATTTCTGTTTTTTCCCCTGTTCTCGTTTAAATATTGGAATTCGTTCTTTTCGTGTTCCTGTGATTTTCACTTTTAGTACTGTTTGGAGTTTTGATTAAAACTGGGGATTCTATACTTTAGAATCCCAGGGTTGTTTGCTTATTCTGTGGGGATCATATCTTGACTTAGTCGGTCTTAACCTTTTTACCAATTAGTTCTTATACTTTTTCATTTTTTTTACTTGAAATGTGACGGATAATTTAGTCAACAATATTACACTTTGGCTTGTTAATTTTATGTAGTATTCTCTAGAATTTTGTGAAAAAAGAAGGAATATAAGACAGAATTTGTAGTAGTTTAAATTTTGCTAAATCAGAATAAGGTAAAATTGTTTGATTTTGGTGTAGTAAAGATCTTGCTGGAGTTACGAACAAAGTAGTTTCAGTATATTAATTTCTCTAGAACACCTTTAAGGTTTTCTGTTTCTACCTTAATTGGCTTGAATTTTGAGGGATAACTTAATTAACAACATTATACACGTTGGGTTGTTTTAGTCTCCACTAGAGTTTTGTGAAAAACATTTGTAGTTGTTTTATATTTGGTAAATTAAAAACGTAATGTAAAATTTGTTTGATTTTTTTTTTTTTTTTTTTTTCTTTTTTGGTGTAGTAAAGATCATGATAAAGTTATGAACAAAGCAGTTTCAGCGTATAACTTTTTTAAAACACCTTTTAGGTTTTCCACTTTTCTGTTTCTACCTTAATTATGTAATATGTTAGAAAGTCCAAGGATAAATTCATGAATCTTTAATCTTGAATTTGAATCTTGGATCTTTTGTTTAGAAAATCGCTCTAGGAGATGGTTTTAAGGTTGTCTGAATATGACTCCTAATGATAAAATTTGTAGGAACTAAGGCATATAACAATGTTACATGCTATGTTAAAATTTTCATGATAGAACAGTAACATCTAAGTCTTGTGTGGCTGCTCTTTAAATTGATGCTGAGATTATTATTTTGATGACAGGTAAAAAATGGGAACTCGGTTCCAATCCTTCTTGCTCGTGTTCTTGCTTTCATGTTTAATCCTTGTATCGACAATCTCGTGTGACCAAAACGGTGATGGAACAGTTAGAATCGGATTGAAGAAAAGGAAACTAGACCGAGCCAACAGGCTAGCTTCTCAGCTTGTTTCGAAAAGCCGAGGATCTTGGTCTCCCAAAGATTATTTCCGCCTGGCCGATGCAAATGCGGATAATGTTCCGCTGAAAAACTATTTGGATGCTCAATACTATGGTGACATTACCATTGGTACTCCACCTCAGAAGTTTACTGCCATCTTTGATACCGGAAGCTCCAATCTCTGGATGCCATCTAGTAAATGCTACTTATCGGTACGCATTAGAACTTAACATGTTCTTAGGAATATTATATCTTATAATCTTCTTTAGTCTCAAAAACTAAAAACACAAAATATATTTCAGGTTGCTTGTTATTTTCACTCAAAGTATAAGGCTAGCCAGTCATCGACATACAGAAAGAACGGTATGTTGTGTTTAGTCATCTTGTTATTTGATTCTTGATCTTGAGTACTTTGATATTCCTATGATTCTTGATCTTGAGTACTTTGACACTAAAAAATATTGATAGTACAGGAAAACCTGCGTCGATCCGCTATGGGACAGGTGCTATTTCTGGTTACTTTAGCAATGATGATGTTAAAGTTGGTGATCTTGTTATCAAGGATCAGGTAAACCCCGATTCATCTTCTTTCATATCTCAGAATAATCTTGCGAGTTTTGGATGTTTCTTGTTTACATATCTTACTGTTACTTCTCTATCATCACAGGAATTCATAGAGGCTACTAATGAGCCTGGTATTACATTCTTGGTGGCAAAGTTTGATGGTATCCTCGGTTTAGGATTCAAAGAGATTGCTGTAGGAAATTCAACTCCGGTTTGGTATGAAAACACTTTCTTTCTTACTCTTTTTTCATCTCATAAAAGACTTTGTTGTACCATCTAAATTTTGATTGAGGAATTAATGTTGATGTGATATATATAGGTATAACATGGTAGAGAAAGGTCTGGTTAAGGAACCGGTCTTTTCGTTCTGGCTTAACCGTAACCCGAAAGATCAAGAGGGTGGTGAGATTGTTTTTGGAGGAGCAGACCCTAAGCACTTCCAAGGAGAGCATACTTTTGTTCCGGTGACACATAAAGGTTACTGGCAATTCGACATGGGTGATCTCAACATTGCTGGCAAACCAACCGGTAAGTAAAAGGCCTTCGAGAAATTTTCAGTTTCAACATGAATGAGTCTTTAGAGATAACATTCAACATGTGCATTTCTATGTGGTTCAGGATATTGTGCTAAAGGTTGTTCTGCCATTGCTGATTCCGGAACTTCTCTGCTTACCGGTCCATCGGTGAGAGAAAGATCTTGCTGAAAGTCCTTGTAGATTGTTCACTATTTAGCAGCCTGGAACATTCTGAATAGTTTCATTTGGTTTTGTTTTATGTATAGACTGTCATCACAATGATCAATCATGCCATTGGAGCAACAGGACTCGCGAGCCATGAGTGCAAAACCGTTGTTGGTCAATACGGAAAAACCATGTTGAACTCTCTTCTATCTCAGGTTTTGAAGTTACTTATCATACCAACACATTCACACTTTTATCTATTTATTTAATTAACACAATCTTGAACTCTGCATCATTTGACTTTACGGGCGGATCCAAGGAAGGTATGCTCACAGATTGGACTCTGCGATTTTGATGGTTCACACAGTGTGAGGTCAGTACTGACATATTAAGGACATAACTTGTCCATTAGACAGCAAACCTAAACTGATTCAATGGTTGTCTGCAGTATGGGGATTAAGTCAGTCGTAGAAGATGGAACATCAGAACTTATAAACGAAGCGATGTGCAGCACCTGTGAAATGGCAGCTGTGTGGATGCAGAGTGAATTGACTCAGAACCAAACACAAGATCGCATACTCGCTTATGCTGCTGAGGTAAGTTTTGAGACATAGAGAGACTCTTGAAGTCTTGTTTTAGGACATTAACCATGTTAAAGACTCTAATCTCTGCAAAACATCTTTTAGCTTTGTGACCATATACCAAGCCCAAACCAACAATCGGCAGTGGATTGTGAGAGGATTTCGTCTATGCCTATAGTCACATTCACAATTGGTGGCAAAGCCTTTGATCTCTCCCCTCAAGAAGTAACACTACTCTCTCATCAGATTCTCCTCTTAAATTTCAGCTTACCAAAGGAGTTTAAAGCTAAAGTCTTTTTCTTTTGTGGATCAGTATATATTCAAGATTGGGGAAGGGCCTGAGGCTCAGTGCACCAGCGGTTTCACCGCCATGGATATTCCTCCACCTCGTGGACCTCTATGGTAAATATCATCTGCAATATCTAATCTACTAACCCAAAAACACAAATGGGTTTTACGCTAAAATTTTGTAATCTTGCGAAAATGCAGGATCTTGGGGGATATGTTCATGGGACCATACCATACTGTGTTCGATTACGGGAAAGCAAGAGTTGGATTCGCCAAAGCTGCTTAAACAAAATGATCTCTTTCTTTCCTTCTTTATTACCCCTTTTTATATGATGTTTGTGAATGTGTTTTAGACAAAAAAAAAAAAAAAAAAAAAAAAAAAAATCTGAAAATGGTTTGTAATAATTTAAAAACATTGCTATCCTAGAATGGTATCACCATCTTAATACAGATTTTTATTTGGTTGCAGCTGTTCTTTTAACTCACAGAGTACTGAGAGTATAATGTGTCCAACATATTGTGTTCTCGTCTTGATCGATGTGTTTCTCTTAATCACTTAGCCTTTGCCAAAGCCAGCGTCGTTGACCTCGCTCGCAAGGTCAGGAAAATTCCCCTGAAAAAGCAAAAGCAGAAGAAGAATGTTGAGATCACAAAGAAATTTCAATACTTTGTGATCTAGACTATCAAGATATCTAAATTTTCAGTTTTGATCATGGTGTGGTTTGTGGAAGCTGCAGCAATTGATTCATTGTCTTACCAAAAGAATGCGACGAGGCTGTGCAAGATGACCCGGAAGTGCAATGGCACATACTTGTAGTTTATCCATCCCACGACCGGGAAAAACTGTGATTCACAACACAAAGAATCAAATGAGTAAACATAAAGAACATGTAAAGAGCTAATAGTCATGTAACTAAACTGATATCTAATCACTTACCGTCCATGCTGTAATCTGGACTGTTGGATAAGTCTTCTTGATCCTATCTCTAACAAGATTCCATGGAGTTCCTATATCACACAACATTGCAGAACTGTTTATCAGAACTCTTAATATCATCGACGACTTTTACAAATGGAGTGAAAGAAAAAGAAAAGGAACTTACTTTCGATGACTACACCATAATAGATCATGAATAGCAAATGGTTCAATGGTGACAATGTCAGTTGTTCCACAAGTACCTACCAAAACATATCAATTTAAGCATTAACCTCAACGAATCTTTAACATTTGAGTAGTAAATTTTTTCTTCAAACCTTCTTTGCAACAGTCTTTGTGTCCTTCTTCCCTTTGAAAAACTTATCTAGATTTGTGTGAAAGAAATGCCCCACTGGTCCGAGAAAACCACCTGCAAATATCTGTCGAAAAAACGAATCAAATGAAGCTAGGATTGGCTTGAAAACAGGGTCATAGATGAGAGAAGGGTTCAAGCTTTTCACCATTTTGAGAAGAACCCTTCTCAGCTGAATCTTCTGTATGCCAGAAAGTTTCTGTGAAACAACATCGCTAACACCAGACAGTACTCCAGCTGTAATTGCCTACAAAATTACATACATTTTTACTCCAGTTTCATCTTAAAGATCTATCAACTACATAATTCACTTCAGCGAGGAGACAAGAACCCAGAAAAACCTAAATTAATTCCCAGGAATTTCAGCCAATCATGAAAAAAGTCGACGATTTATTGAAATTACGAGGACTCTCTCTCAGATAATTGGTTTGTTACACTGGGTTTGGTTCAAAAACACAAACTTTCAATTGAAAACATCATTATCGATGAAACTAAACCCTAATTTCAAAGAAACGAACCTACCCTCTAACTACATCACAACCATCAATCACTTCCCTCAGAGAAAAATTATTCATCTTTAGATCACAAAGAAGATGAAAAGAAAATAAAAATCGAACCTTTGTTCTTAAAGGATGTTGCTGAAGCTGTGACAAGTATCGTTGCAGAGTCGTCTTGTTGTTTGGTGAAGATCCCATTTTTTGGATTCTTCTCTTTCTGATTTTCTCTCTAGTCTCTGTCTGTGTGATCAAACTGATCACTTGGTAGTTTGTACCAACATTTCCTTATAACGAAACCGAACCGGTTCAATCCAACAAATGTTAAATCAAACAAACCGCTCCGGTTCAATTCAGTTAAGAGTATTAAAGACTCGTTCTACGAGGATGCCGGGTAAAATTGGGAGGCTTTCGGTTTAGACCATAACCGCCACAGGAGAATTGATCAAAGCATAAGAATTATTTGGTCCTGGTCAAAATTCAATACTCATTCTCTCTTTGGTCAATTCAATTCCTTTAATTTTCTATTCTTGTATTACGCTTTTCTGCCTATCATCGATAAACTTATATATACAACCATCATCTGATCTCTCCCTTCATCATCTTCTTCATCAAAACACAATCACAAAACTTCAAAGAGAAACCAAACGTAACCAAACCAGTTTAATAACCGGTTTATACAAAGATTCATAAAATTGTTGTTTCTTTCTTCTACACATCAATGGCTTCATTGCAGGTTTCAAGATTAGTTATTTCGTCTTCATCTTCTTGTTCAAGACCAAAAGCCGCAGTTTCCATCCCGAAACTGCCTAAATTTCATGTCTCGGTTCCGAAAATACCGATAAAGAAACAGACTTTATCGGTTAAAGAACGGAGCTTTGAGTTAGATGGATTCATTGAAAGTCTTCCTCTCTCTTTGAAACAGAGGAGAGACTCTGAATCTATCCAAAGGGCGCGCCTCAATGCGGTTCTTGAAGCTGTTATGGATAGAATTGAGATGCACAAGAACATCGGAGATCAACGCAAGAATTGGAACTCTCTCTTGCTCAATTCCGTCAACATGATCACTCTCACCGCCGCTTTGATGGCCGGAATAGCTTCCGTTAACGGTCACGGTGTAGACTCTATAACCGCTGTGAAGATAGCTTCAACGGTTTTGCTAACCTCCGCAACGGGCATTGGTGCCTTGATGAGCAAGATTCAACCGTCTCAGCTCGCTGAAGAACAGAGAAATGCGACGAGGCTGTTCAAGAAGCTGAGAACCGAAATCGAAATGTTTCTGAGAGCAAACGAGGAAATCGACGAAGAAGATGTGAAGGAAGCGATAGAGAAAGTATTGTCTCTAGACAAAGCTTACCCTCTTCCTCTAGTCGGAACAATGCTCGAGAAGTATCCGGAAGAGTTTAAACCGGCGACTTGGTGGCCTGAAAACAAAAGGAGTATCCATAAAACCGGTCTTGCGAACGGGTGGAGTCAAGAGCTTGAGACGGAGATGAGAGAAGTGGCTCATATGGTGAAGAGCAGAGACGCAGAAGATTATGAGAAATTAGGTAACGTGGCGTTGAAGCTAAACCGGTTCTTGGCTATCTCTGGACCTGTTTTAACTGGAGTTTCAGCAGTGAGCTCTGTTTTTATCGGTCAAGATTCCGGTTTAGCTGGAATGGTGGCGCTGACTTGCGCTTCTTTGGCTGCGATTGTCAATACTCTAGAGCACGGCGGTCAAGTGGGAATGGTGTTTGAGATGTATAGAAACTCCGCCGGATTCTTCTCTCTGCTAGAAGAAACGATGAATTCGACGGAGAAGAGAGAGAACGGACAAGTCTTTGAGACAAAAGTTGCTTTGAAGCTAGGGAGAAGCTTATCGGATTTGAGAGATCTTGCGAAGAGATCGAATCTCGCTCAACTTAAGGCTAATGAATTCGCAAGCAAGCTTTTCTAGGTTTTTTACAGAGAGAACATTCATTTTCATTCTTTTATGTATAGATGAATTCATTCATTCTTTGATTTATTTGTAACTAGGTGGTTAGCCCGCACCCTGTGCGGGCATAACCTTTCTAAAATAAAAAAAAATTAATTACATAAGTAACAAAATTTAAGATGATTGATTTTAAAACTTATATGCATATACAAAATTAATATGATAAAATCAATTAAGTTTCATTATGTTTTAGAAATAATTCTTTATATACTATATTTATTAATTTCATATATTTTGTATCTTTAAAATATTTTATTATGCTACTTTTAGTTTAATGCACGAAACCTTATCAATTATTTTAAATTTATTATTCGTGAAAGAAGTATTAATATGTTGGAAAAATGAGAAATATCAAAATATAAATTATATCTCTTATATTGATATATAATAAACCATTAAACATAATGCAAATATGTGTGCTTTTAGTGATTGTATTCATTTTTTTGTCTATTATTAACTTTTTATTTTTCTAATTTTTATGTTTCATCTTTGACTTCTCCTTCTCTTTCTTCAGCTCAGTTTTCTTCTTCAATCTTTTCTCCCTCTTATTATTTTCCAATGATCTCATTTTTTTCATCGTCTTATTCCTCTTCTTCTATTTCTTCCATTTTTATTTGTCGTCGTTTCCTTTTCTTTATCTTTCAATGTTTTTCTTTCAATCTCTTATTATTCATCTTCATAACCTCAAATTCTCTCTCTCTCTTTCTTTTTCTTCCTGTTTTTCTTCATATTATTTTTCTTCTTCAATCCTCCTCTCTCTATCTTTATCGCCTTCACATTATTCTGATTTTTATATACCCCGCTCGTCTTTTACTCTTCATCTTCTGTTTTTCTTGTTCGAGCAGAGCTTTTCTTCTTCTTCTTCTCCAAGTTTCTCATTGTTTTCTTTTTACTCCAATTTTTATTTGTTCTTGTCTACATCTTTTCCAACTTCTTCTTCATCGGCCCTGTCTTCTTCAGCTTTATCTTTCAACTTTTAATACTCTCATATTCTTGTGTTGTATTCGTATACTTCTTCTTCTTCTTCTTTATTCTTCTGGTTTAGTTTTATCTCTATTTTTCCAGTTTTTATCATTCTTAATTATTTCTCCACCTTCTTATGACATTCGTCTTTTTGACTTTATATTCTTCTAAATTTTTTTTTCTTGTATTCATCTTCATCTTCTTTTGCTTTGTCTTCTGCATCTTTTAGATTGCTTTTCTTATCTATCTTCCTTTTTATTTTTATTTTCGGTTTTTCTTATCCAACTTTATTATCTCTTTTTATTTTTCTTCATCTTTTTTATTTTTTTATTTTTTTATTTTCGTTTATATTCGCCCTCTTCCTTTTATTTACAATTTCTTTCTTCAACGGCTTTGTGTTCTTATTCTTCATATTTTCATCATTCGATTTTTCCAGCCTTGTCTTTGTTTTTATGTTCTTCTATTGTAATCTTGTTTTTTTTTTTTTCATTCGTTTTGTTATTTCAATTTTGTTTCTTCCTCGTATTCTCATTCTTTTTCATTTTTTTGTTCGTCTTCATATCACTTGACTCTCTTTTCTTCTTTGTTTCCCTTAATTCTTTCATTTTTTTGTTTATTGTTTTTTTCTTTTCTAACTTTTTATTCTTCTCATTATTATTTCCTATATTCCCATCTTTGATTTCTTATTCTTTGTGTTCCGGTTTTTCTTCATCGACTTTGTCTGATCTGTCATCTTTTTCTTTTCTAGTAGTTTTTATTTGCCTTCTTCACCTTCTCGTCTGAGACTTATTCTTATTCTTCATCTTCTTATTCTCCAATGATATTAACTTCTTCTTTCTCCTTTTTATCGTTTTCTTATTCATCTTCTTATTTTTTCTTTCTGTTATAATATGTGTTTTCATTGTCATTTTATTTTTCTTTTTGATCTTTCAATTTTTCTCATATTCTCCAACTTCCTCTTCTCCTTTTTTTTTTCATCAATCTCTTTTTTTTTTTCCTTTTCCTCGAATATTATTTCCCCTTTTTAATCGCATTTGTATTTATTGGCTCGAAATTATATTTTTTATGTATCATTTTCTTCTTTTGTTTTTGTCTTCTTGTTATATTTCTTCTTCTTCATCCTTTGATTTTCTTTTTGGACTACTTTTACCTCTTGTTCTAGTTTTTTTTCTCCAATTTTCTCATATTCTTCCCTTTCTTCCATTCATATTCGTCTTCTTCATCCTCCAATGAATTTCTCTTATTTGTTCTTCTGGGTTGATATTTATCTTATCCTTCGAGTTTTTATTCTTCCTCAATTATTCACTCTCCATCTTTATCAAATTCGTCTTGTTTTATTCTTCCTCCTTTTGCTTATCTCATTTTTATTTTAGGTTGATATGTTTTTTAAAAAAATATATATTATAAATGTCAAAATAATTCAAATTTTTAAAAATGCACCAAAAACTAAACCCTACACCCATCAATATAAACCCTAACAGCCTAAACCCTAACCCCCTATACCCCCCCCCCCCCCCCCCCCCCCCCCTTAAACCATACACCATAATCCCACATTATAATTAAACTGGTTTTGGATTTGCTTTATTGTTTTAGTTTTTTTTTTTAAGTTGTTGTTGTTGTTTTTGTTTTAAATCGGTAATGTTAGTGTTAGATCGATAAACAAAAAAAATGAATAATATATATTTTTACTGGTTATAGATCATGGCGCAGAACATATAATTATAAATAAATTCTCCAACACCGAAGCACCATTATTTTTGTCTTAAAGCACCACAACATATTAATAACATTAGAAACTAAAAAAAAACACACCAAATCACAATTAATATATCTCAAAGCACCGTAACATATCAAATATCATAATCAAACACCAATATGTTGTGTTTTTTCTTCTACATCCTATACATCAAAATAAGAAATATAATTTACAACTGTGGCTAGAATAGTATTGATAAGAGAAATGTGCTACAAAATTGCTGCATTGCTAATGTCTCTCTCTATGATCATTGATAATCTCAATCAGTGCCAAATCTGGAAATATTTTTTACCAATCTCAATAAATAAATTTAAATAAAAAAATCTATAATATGGGTGTCATATGGAGAGTTAACCTCTCTTTCTCTTTTGTTTTTTACAGTGTTACATGACACCATAATAGTGTTAAGTGAATTTTCCACTGTTCTCAATAGGTCTCATTCCCTCTAAATTTTTTCATGATCTCCAAAATCACGTTACGAAAACTCATCATCTTTTGCTTCTTGTTTTTCTTCTTCATTGTGTTTGTCTTCTTCTTATTCTTTGTATTCTCCAGCCCCTCTCCTCTTTTCATCACGTTTTACTTTCTAATCATCTTTTTTTTTTCCTTTTGCGCCATCTCTCATTATTCGACTCGTATTATTTTTCTGATCTCCTTCTCAGTTCTAGTTTTCTTTCTCTTTCTCAGTGATATATTTTTCATTGTTGTAGGTCGTGGCATAGAACATATTATTATAAATAAATCTTTAAATGCCAAAGCACTATTATTTTTGTCTCAAAACACCATAATATATTGAGAACATTGAAAATTAAAACGAAATCATAACTAATATATCTCGAAACACCATAACATATCAAATATTATAATCAAACACCAATACAGTGTTTTTTTCTTTTTTTTATCTTTCGATTTATCATTTTCTCATTCTTGTTTTTTGCTCTTCTTTCTCTTGTTTTTCTCTTTATCTCCTCTAATGTCTTCATCAATTTTTTTTTTCTAGTTTTTCTTTATATTCTTCTTCCGGCTTTTCTTCTTCATTAGTTATTTCCCCAACTTTTTATCACATTTTTTTTCACCGAGTTTTTGTTATATATTCCAAATTTCATCTTCTTCTTTTTTTACTTTCTCCTCTACTTCTACGTTTTCTTATTTTCTCCAGCGATCTTATTTTCTTCTAACACTATATTATAAATCCAATCATATAAACCATAGATTATATATGCTTGAATTCAATTTGCAACTTCAAAAATCAGTTTTTCTAAGTACATATTTGTGATATAAATTTCAGATGTAAAACCAAATTTTGTTTTGAAATATTCTTCCATATATAACTATTGATAATTGTCTTTAAGAACAAAAAAAAAACTACTACTACTGATTATTGTCATTGATAGTGTAACGGCAAACAGATTTCAAAGAAAAGTTGATGACTGTAATTAATTAAGACTAATAAAAAAATCTGAAGCTAAAAACAGAACCCATAAGGTAAAAGAAAAAAGACAGAGTATATTTTTCTTTCTTCTCGACTGAACCCTATGCCAACACGGGATTCATGAAGTTCTCCGGTTGGCTGCTCAACAGAAGTTGAACTCTCCATGATTAAACAGATTAAGCAGAAGCATTTGGGTGACCGATTAAAACGTTCTTGTAGTCTACATATACCAAACCAAATCTCTTAGTGAACCCTTGAGCCCACTCAAAGTTGTTTAGCAACGACCACACAAAGTATACCTTTATATCCACTTCGTCTCTGTTTCAGTTTTCATCATTAACAAATCACTCTCAGCGTTCTATCTCTGTTTCCTAATAAGATCTCTACGTCCTGCAACGGATATAAAGATATGGAAACATGCACAGCCAATATAAGATATTACACAAGAAAACACCAACCTAAATTAACCCTACACACACAATACTGATATGTAGGGTTCATCCTTATTTTTTCGGTTTGTTTTTTTTTTTTCTTATTTTTAAAACAAAACAACAACAAAAAAAAGAAAGTTGTATACGCATACTTGTGGTGTAGACACCAACCTCTTGAAGGAGAATAATTTTCAAGTTTACAGCCATGCTTAAAAGCATCCATCTCCATGCCGTTTTGATCCGTATGTATGATCCTTGTTCTTCCCCTGTTTTGATACCATCTTATTCATTGAGTAAAAACACAATTACTCACCTCAAACTCGAAACTCATAACCATATTTAAAAGAAAAAAGAAACTAAAGGCTAACCTGGATTGATCAATTCAACCAGAAATACTGATAACAAAAAAAAAACGGAAAGCCATCGGAATCACTCTTTTTCTTCGTTTGGATATCGTTCAAACCACAGAGCAAACGTTGTTGCATCATCCATGTTGTGAATATTGTCTCGACGACACTTCTTTCTCTTTTCACTGCGATGCAATTCACAACAAACAAAACAAAAAGCATTTTTTATGTATATTATATATATCGACTAACTTTAATTAAACAAAGAGAGTCAAAAACTAACTTCTACCATCTGCAAAGTCGTAATCCATTGTAGCAAAACATTTTTTGGTATTTCAATGAATATAATATGCACACTGTTTAGCTCCGTAAAAATAAAATAATACTGTTAGTATGTAATTAACAATTCCATGTTGATGGGATCATGGTACGTAGAGTTTCACGATTCAGAAGGAAACGAAGCTATGGCTTGTAAGACGTTTTGTATCAGATCACTTTTCTTTTCTTCAGAACCTGTTTAACAGAAATCACACAAATTAAACAGATTATCAGGTATGAACGTAAAAATGTATTGGCAATCATAGAGTGAAAAACAGCACGAACAATCTAATATAAAAAGTGAAAAGAAGACTACGAAGAAGATACCTTGATGCAGACGATAATATTATGATTTTTTAGGGTTTCTGATGTTTTAGCGATAAGAGTTTCAAAGTAAAACCTAGTACACTGCATAAGCTCATTCATCTCAAATATCCAGCATAGCCATGACCTAATCAGTCTCAGAATTCATAGTTTCACTCGAATTTCAAAGCTTCACACCCAACAGATTCATCTATATATACTCAAATCCAGAGTTCGCTGAATTCAAAACCCGTTAGGGTTCCGCTTAACATCCATCTGCAGATATTGATGTGTATACGTAAGAACACAAATAAGATGGCCGTTTTTGTTAGTCACAACTTTGTATATATAGGTTTGTATAAAATTATATAAGAGCTAGGGTTTCCTCAATATTTTCTTTACGGTTATTAATTTATAAATTAGGAGGTTGCATATGTTTTAGTTATTAATAGTTTATAAGAATCTGATGAAATAATATAATGTGAAGTTTACTTTTATTAGTTTCCGAAAAGATTATTAAAAATAATATATGAAAAGTTTACTATTTTGATTTTCCAAAAAAATATTAACACAAATCGGATTTTAATTGGAGATTTAATCAAGATTTTCATTAAGGGTAATCCGGTAATTCCGCGGCTGAGAGCGAACGTGGTGCCTCGAAACGAAATTCTGTCTTCGCAAATAATAGTATGATTTTCTTTTACGAAGATAATTTCTTTTTGATCAAAACTTCAACAAGAAACTGAATCAAATTGACTTTTGAAGTTTTGATTAAACTAGGTTTTTCACCCGCGCTACGCGCGGGTCTGTATTAATAATTTGATTAAATATATTTATTCATAAGTTTTTTTCGTCTGTAGCATGATTGATATATTGTAGTGAATCAATATTCTTATTTCTCTTATTTTGTTTCATGTTTTTTAGGTTTTTAGTTTTTTTTTCCCTTTATTTTCGCTCTTTATTCGTTTTTTTTTTCCATCTTTACTCTTCCTCGTCTTCCTTACTTTTCAGTTATTTGTCCTTACAATTTCTTATTCGGTCTCATTCTTCATCTTTGTTATTTTTCTGTTTATCTTTTGTCCTCGTTCTTTAATATCATTGTCTTCGCTTTTTTTTATTGTTTCTTCTTATTTTTGTCCTCGTCTTGGTTCTTGTTCTTCCGTTTTTTCTATAATTAGTTCATGCGGTCGAAGTTGCTAGGAGTTTGCTATATTTTTTTTGTTTATCTTCTTCTCTTTATTTTTCTTGATTATTCTCCAGGACTTGATACCTTTTATAAATAGTTTTATTGTAGTTCTCTTTAATTTAATATTATGTAGAGTAAAAATTTAATTATCTGATACACCTAACCAAACTTAAAAATGAAAAAAATTCACGGAAACAAAATTAAGCTAGAGATGGTACAATTACATATTCACACATGTAATAAGCAATGTCTAATAATAATATAAATAATTTAATTTATGCAATCATAGAGATATAGTTACGCATAGATGCCAGTTTCTTATTTTTCGGTTTCATTTTTTTATTTGGTTTCCTTCTCTACCCTTATCTTTTTGGTTTCTTTTATGGCTTTGTTCTTTGCTATCTTCGTCCTCCCTTTTCTTCATTTACTTCATTTACTTCATTTTCTTTTTGTTCTTCTTGGTTCTTATTCTTATGTTTCTTCTATGATAAATTATTTCCATCGAAAATGCTAATGTTTTGCTAGATTTGTTTTCTTCTTCTTTGTATTGGTTATTCTCCTTTCTAATTTTTTCCTCACTCTATTGCTTTTGTACATATTTTAGCATAAGTCTCTTTAATTCTATGTAGAACATATTTTCATTATCTGATACACCAAACCAAACTTAAAAATGAAAATGTACGCATAAACAAATTTAAGCTAGAAGATAAGCTAATATTTTGGTAGGTTTTCTAGGGTTATAAAACCAAAATGAAGAGAAGCTAATCGATATATATTATTGTTTTTCATTTTCTTCTTATGTTTTTTAATTTTCTTTGATTCATTCTTATTCAGTCTCTTCTGTTTTGATTTCTTCTTTGTTTTTTCTCTTATATGATTTCTTTTTCATTTTCACTCATCTTTGCGTTTGCTTTTCTTCGTCTCCAGGCTTCTTTTTTATTATTATTATTTTTTTTTTAATTTTTGTTTTGTCTCCTTCGTTCTTATTCGCTTTCCTCTTTAGATTGGTCTTTGCAAGTTTTTTTGTTTTTGTTTGGTTTCTTCTCCTTCGTTTTTGTTCGATTTCCTCTTCAAATTTTTCTTCGCAAGTTTTTTATCAGGTTTTTTCTTATTCATCTTTGCCTTCTTTGGTTTTTATTTTGTCTTCGCAATTCAATATATTCGTTTTCGCTCTTCTTCGGTTTTATCTTCTTACTCTTCTTCTTTGTGTCTGTTTTTTTCTTCAACTTTTTTTCTTTCTTATTTGTCTAGGTTATTCTCCACCATTAAAATTCTACATGGCTCCATTTCTCTTGTAAAATATTAATTTTATGTTGAAATTTGTAAACTAATTTAAACATAAGTTTTTTTTTAATTTGATATCGATCCATAAGTTATTTAGAGTGTCCACATATAAAATATATATATGCTTTACAAATTTGTTCTTTCTTATTTGTTAAAAAATTTCAGTGATTATTTATATAATTAAAACCATTATCTTAAATTAAGAAATTTTCCTAATATAAATCTAAGTAGATTTTTGGTGTTACTAAAAACTTATACCTGTTTTTCTTATATCTATCGATATTCCAAATCTAAAATTTGGAAAATTTCTTAATCTAAGATGATTATATAGAAAAATATTATTGATTGACGTTTAAAATTTTGGAAAATTTCTTAATTTTAAAGATACTGATTTGGCATAATTTAATTGGTTATAAAAAAATTAAAAGCTGATGTGGACACCCTTAAAGACATTTAGCCTCAACTTTTATATAGTATAGATATATATACAAGAACAATGTTATTTAATTTAATAAATTTTCGAATATTTATTTACCTAAACTAGAAAACCAAATCAACCCGATCTGGTGTAAATTAGGTTACAAAATTTAACCAAACTTAATCGAATTCGCCGAATATCCCACCTAAAAAAAAGTTCAGAAGAACTTTATTGGATCTTATGCTAACCTACAAACAAGTTCGAAATGTATGAGACTAACTTGCGTCCTAAGAAAATTCTATGGCTTGAAACTCCGAGAGGACAAAAAATGGAAGATTCACCGAGGATACATCACAGTAATCGAAACATCGTCCACTGAAAACGCAGAATCCTTGTCTTTAGACTTGTTAAAAGATCTGTTTGTAGGTTTCACAGAGAGAGGAAGCGTGAGGAAAGCAGCTTCCGTAGGTTTAGGTATTGTCAGAGTACCGTCTCTTGCAAGCCAAACTATTACAGAGTTCATGGTTGGTCTCTTTGCTGCATTCTCTTGAACACACAACAAACCAATCTGAATCAACTTTGTGATTTCGTCTGTCGGATGTTCGCTTAAGTAAGGATCGATTATACTCTCAGGCTCTCCTTCGACCCATCTCTTCCATGCCTTAATCAAAAGAAAATGTTTTAATAAGTTCCTTTACAGAAGCTGAGAAGATAAACAAAAAATGAAAAGGTGATCAAGAAGCTTACAAAAGCAGGAAGTCCTTCTGCTTCAAAGTTCTTGTTTTTTTCACCACTAATCATCTCCAAAAGCATAACACCGAAGCTGTAAACATCAGATTTGGCCGAGAATTGTCCGTGTTTCACATACTCTGGAGCCATATATCCGCTGCCAGAACCAAAACCACATTAATGGTGATGCTTATCAAAGAATATTTAAAAGCAAAAGCAATGCATCTTTGTCTGAAACAGAGCATTCAAATCTTAAACAGAGCATACTTACTAGGTTCCAACTACTCTGCTTGTCTCTCCTCGAGTTTCGTCCATGTTAAACAACCTCGCCATCCCAAAGTCTGCAACTTTAGGGTTCATGTCAGCGTCTAAGAGAATATTACTCGCCTTTAAGTCTCGATGAATAATCCTCAGTTGAGAATCTTCATGGAGATAAAGAAGCCCTTTCGCAACTCCTTCTATGATTCTACACCTCACATCCCATGTAAGAAGCCATCGTTTGTCTTCATCTACAAATTTTCAAAGTTAAGTCTTTCTTTAGTGTGAATCTGATAAAAGTATTATAACAAAAAAAAAAACGTTACATCGGTCTTGTGAAGGCTTACCGAATATAAAGTGATCAAGACTTGAATTAGGGACATGCTCGTAAACAAGAATCTCTTCATTTCCTTCATTACAAAACCCAAGAAGCTTAACAAGATTCCTATGTTGGAGTCTTGTCAAGAGTAAGACCTCATTCTTAAACTCTAAATCTCCTTGTCCTGATCCTCCAGCTAATCTCTTTACCGCTATCTCTTGTCCGCTCGGTAAAATTCCCTGAAACCGGTATAAGATCATAGGCCCATATAAAGATTTTTTTTTTTTAATAAGATATTTACAAGTTTTTATGAAATTTCTCACCTTATAGACAGATCCAAATCCACCCTGTCCAAGTTTATTTTCCGGTGAGAACTTATCGGTTGCGATTAAGATCATGCCAAGATCAAATCGTAACATAGATTGACCATCGGTATCAGAATTATCTGCACATATATATATATATATAAAAGGTTTTTCTTTCAAAAAAAAAAACTCAAAACTTTTCAAACATTAACTCAAAAAGACTTGAGACTACACTCACTGTTGAGTCCAGCATAAATCCTCCTCCGCATCTGGCGATAAGCAAGCACGAAAGCAACAAACACGAACATATTAATGACCGTAGGAACAACGGCAACCACAACGCTCCAAGTTTGAAATGTTTTTCCTGAAGACCTCCCAAAAACAGTTAAAAGTTTTATGCAAGTGAAGTCAATTCAACATTTCAGCCAAAAAAAGAAAAAAATCTATTTTGATACCTTTCTTGATCTGAGCATCTTCTGGAGGAGGTTGAGGAGGTCGAGGAGGCGCAGAAACTCTCTTTAGATTATCAAATGCTCCTACGAAAGGGTATAAATCCCACCTGAAATAGCAACTAGGACGACCAATCGCGCTCCCGATTCTTCTCCAGTAACTTTCTTGATTATACCTAAGATTCTCTCTCAGACAATACTTACAGTCACTGGAAGATAAATCAGGTGTGCATTGCATCAACATGTAAACCTCACGAAATTCAGTAAACTCCGCACTTGAGACTCCATAGTACTTCAACTCTGAGGACTCATCGGCCGTGGATGCAACATCGATTGTTCGATTAGCCATCACAGTAAACTCTTCGGTGAAACGGGTCAGATTCGAAGAGGGGAGGCTCGAGTGAGGAACAGTCGTAATTGGGTCAAGCCTTAGTTTGCCGAATGTAGGGAGATTTGAGTAACGTACCATACAAGAAACGTTTGTATCGGTTTCAGAATCCCACTGAAATGCCTCAGTTAGGCCTTGGCACAGTGTTAATAGATTCCTACTTGCTCTATAGACGCAGCTACGACAAGATTGAGCCTCGTAGTGTTTTCGACAAAGAGCAAGAGCGTAAACTCCGCCTAGTGAAGCGTTGTAGAAACCGCCTAGTGCGATAACGTTTGAGGCAAGAGAAGGCAAGAGAGTGTCGAGGTCTTTCCAATAGTTTGTGTTTGCAGAGAAGGTTTCGTTGCCGCAGATGTAGTTACCGTGAACGCCATTGATGGTTAAGAGAAGGAAGAGAAGAAAACAAGGAATGTGAAAGAGAACAGATTTTTCCATCTATACAAACAATTGACGTCTGATTATTAAATGCTTTAGTTTGGCTTTAAATAAAGAGACTTGATTTGTAATTTCTTCGAAAGCAAAACAAGAACAGAGAAGGGAATATAGACTTTTCTACTATCATATCGTTTTCATGAGTGAAAAAACCTTTTTAGAAACCATGACTTTTGTATAGTGACGTAAGGAGCAAGGAAGAGACTTTTCTCTACCACAACGTAAACGACACGTCGAAACACTTCATTTCTTTAACTGGTGGCATGCAATGTCTTTTTTTTTTTGACTTTATAATATAATATCTCATATATTTTCAGTAGATATATTTTTTTTCTCAACGGTCCACGAAGAGGGACTAGGTTTCTTTAGAGACCTAAGAAACAGGACAGATTACAGCCGAACACAAGCAAAAACACCTAGACAAGAACGAAATCAAGTCCTCTCTACACACTCCACAAGGAAAGAGTGCAGAGGAAATAGGGGATCAAAGAGATCAAAAAAACCAAAAGGACTGGCTTAGACAGAGGGAACGCAATTCTCAAGTTCAAATAAATCTACTAACCACAAGGGATGACCACTTGCAACATAGGATTGAAAGAAGTTACACCTAGAGACACTTTGAGCTATGAGAAAAGCCCCTCTATTAGCACAGCGCTGAACCAACTCCACTTTCCAACTCCAAAAATTAGCAACCAACGGGGATAACAGAGAAGATTGGTACCTGAAAGAGGGCCAAGCCCTCGGTCTAGCCAAAACCCCCGCCACGACTGATTCTTCGACTGCTAAAATAACTCTCTTGACTCCATGGCTAACCAAACTTTGTAGCGCCCAAGAAGTTCCTCGAAAGCTACACTCCAAACGGCTTTTCAGGTTTACAAACGATCGTCTACTATGTAACAGCACGATTCCTTCGTCGTTTCTAAGAACCCAAGCCATTCCTCCCAAACTTTTTCCTTTGTCCCATACACAACTAACATTGCACTTAAGCCACGGTTTTGGAGGAGGTCTCCAGCGAATAGCAGAAGCCTGGCTTTCCGATTTCATGAGCAGCTCCCATTCCTTATCAATCTCTTGAGCTAGAAACCAAAAATCAACCTCAGCCGCTATTTTCTCCATTGACTCCCTCGCGTCAAAATTAACATTTTCAAAAAGCAAGACATTTCTATTCTTCCAAATATACCAAATAATCCACGGGAAACGTCTTCTCACCATCTCTGGGACATCTTTCTTTTTTCCTTGAGTGAATAGATGATAAAGATTAGCAAAGATAAAATCACCATACCCCTTGGCTGGAGAAGGGATGTCGCTCATTGCCCATACTTGTCTCGAACGTGCGCAAGAGAAAATGACATGATTCACTGATTCCCCTTCTTTACCACAAGCTTGGCAGATGTTCTGAACCTTGATACCTCTCTCTTGAAGTTTGTCCTCCACAGCGATCGCACCGCAGAGAGCCTTCCAAAGAAATTTTTTTTATCTTTTGATCCGTTTGCAAAGCCCAGACTTGGGATTTTAGGACATTTGCAGATGGTAACATTGCAGCTGCTCTCCATAAATCCGCTTTGTTCACCTTTGAAGCTAGCCAAAACCCAGATTTCACCGAGTAATCACCACTCTGATTATGCACCCAGCTCCAATAATCTTCCACACTAGTTACTGGCTGAGAAAGAAGGATTCTTGTAATATCCTCAGGAACGAAAACCTCTTCCAACTTTCGAACATTCCATTTATTCAACTGAAAGTCAATGAGATCCTTAGCAAGGAGATTCACATCAAAAATTGACTTTAACCGCCATGGAGCTCGAATTCCCGTCTCATCACTAATCCAAGGATCAATCCAGACGTTCAGAGAGTTTCCATTCCCTACTCTCTTCCTCAGACCTTTACACAAAAGCTCCCTACCCCAAATAATACTCTTCCACGCAAACGACGGCCTATCTCCTACTCGAGCCTCCAAAAACTCTGTACCCGGGAAATATCTGCTCTTAAGAACTCTTGCAGCCAAACTTTCAGAGTCTTGAAGGATTCTCCAAGCTTGTTTGGCCAAAAGGGCTTGGTTGAAGTCTTCAATGTCTCTAAAACCCATTCCTCCCAAATGTTTGGGCAAGCACATTTTTTCCCAGCTTATCCAATGAACTTTTTTTTTTGTTTTCAACAGAACGCCACCAAAACTCAGCCATAACACTTCTCAACTTTGCACAGATCCCTTTCGGTAGCCTGAAACAAGACATTGCGTATACCGGCATGGCAGAAAGAACCGATTTAAGCAATATTTCTTTGCCCCCTGGAGATAGAGTTTTTGAGAACCAACCTGAAACTCTCTTTTGTACTCTTTCTCTTAAATAATCCAGCAGGTCAATCTTTGAGCCACTGAAGCATTCAGGGAGACCGAGATAAGATCCTGAACCACCTTCATTTGAGATCCCCAGCGAGAGTTGGATTCTTTTCTTCTGTTCAGTACCAACCTTGGCTCCAAAAGTTATAGATGATTTACTCTGATTAATCACCTGCCCTGACACTTCCCCATATATCTTCAGAATACCCTTCAAAGCATGACATTGTTGATCGGTTGCTTTACACAGGAAGAGGCTGTCGTCAGCAAAAAGAAGGTGATGAATAGCAGGACCCTCCTCATTAAACCTAATTCCACTCACAAGGCCAAGCCTTTCCGCTCTGTTAAGTAAGTGAGTTAAACCTTCAGAACATAAGACAAAGAGGAAGGAGGAGAGAGGATCTCCTTGTCGTAACCCTCTTTGTGGCATTATGATCCCGTGAGGCTGGTCGTTAATAAGCACCGAGAAGGAAACTGAGGAGATACAAAACATAACCCATTCCACCCAGATCTGATGAAAGCCCAAAGCTTTGAGCAGAGCTCTTAAATAGCTCCATTCGACCCGGTCGTACGCTTTAGACATATCAGATTTCAATGCCATGCTCTCCGCCGAAATCACTGGGTGCGTTCGTAGACCATGGACTAACTCATGAGCAATAATGATATTGTCAGAAATCAACCTTCCGGACACAAAGGCTGATTGATTAACCGACACCAAATGGTTCAGTATGGGCTGCATCCTTTTCACCAATATCTTGGAAACCGTCTTGTATAACACCGAACAAAGACTAATAGGTCTTAAGTCACTCATCTTAGACGCATTTGTAACTTTTGGTATCAGACTGATATGCGTATAATTCCACTCTCTAGGAAAAATTCCAGTAGAGAAAAAGTCTTTAACCTCCAGCGTGACTTGGTTGCTAATAGTTCTCCAATAATGCTGAAAAAACAATCCCGTCATTCCATCTGGGCCCGGAGCGCTGGATGGATTGATGGAGAAGACAGCATCTTTGATTTCATCGACAGAGACTGGACTTATTAAACCATGATTCATTTCAGGAGTTACTCTTGGAACGAAATCAGCAAACCAATCTGCAAAGTCTGTCGGATTTGACGATGAGAAAAGATTATTGAAGTAAGCTTCCGCTACAGCTCCCTTAGACGCTTCCGATTTATGTGAGGTTCCATTCTCGTCAAAAAGCTCTTCCAGTCGTCTATGGGATCTCTCGCTTTTGACTGAATCATGAAAGAACTTGGAGTTGCGATCCCCTTCCCTTAGCCACTTTTGCCTACTTTTTTGTTTCCAAAACAACTCGTCTTCTTTGTAGGCCGAAACAAGTTGTCGCTTTAGAAAACGAATTCTGAGAGTGCTCGGAAAAAGGCAGGATTGCTCTTCCTCCAAGGTTCTTTCCAACTGATTAAAACGGTCTCGGGCATTCATATTTTTATTCCTTTTCCAACTACTCAGAGTTTTCCGGCACACTCTTAACCTTGTACACACTGAACTGTTTGCTGCAGCATTTCTGGAGTTCCAAGCCAAAAAAACCGCTTCTTGAACTAAAGGCTGAAACAAAAAGCACCTATCAAATCTGAAATGTCCTCTGTAAGAAGCCTGTGAAGAAAGCAAAGACACCAACACCGGGCGATGGTCTGAGCCCCTTTTGTCCAGGAAGGATTGATTTGCAGCCGGAAATCTTGAAAACCACTGATTATTTCCAAAACATCAATCCAATCTGCTTTGGATCCACAGTGATCCTCTCATGCCTCCCCAGGTAAACCCATTACCATGGCTCTCTAACTCAGACATTCCACATTCCGATAGCATAGTAACAAACGGATAGAAGGACTGCAGACTTCTTCTTGGACCACCTAGTTTTTCTCCATTGTGGATAATCTCGTTGAAGTCTCCTATCATACACCAACAATCTTTCCTTGAGGCACCAATGTTACTGATATGATTCCAAACAGCCATCCTGCTCCTTTTATCCGGTGCACCATATACACAAGAAACGAAGAAAGAAAGATCTCCAAACTGTACATGCATATCTAACAGATTTTTATTAGCCACCAACAGCTCAATATTTACACCATGTTTGCAGAACAGAGCCAAGCCACCACTAAACCCAACCGGCTCTACCGTGTAAACTCTCTTATAATCCAACCATTCTTGCAAATCAACAAGCACATTTCTACAATTCATAGTCTCCATTAGGAACATCACCTCCGGGAAGTACTTTTTACGCAGCTCCTTGAGGCGCGGAATCACCAAGTCTTGAGGCCGCCCACTCCTTGGCAATTCCATGCTAGAATGCTCATTAGATATCGGGCGATCCCTCAATTGGGATCACCTTTTGGTATTTTCTTCCGGGGTTATGCGATCTTGTTTCTCTCAGTGTCAAACATTTCCTCTTAGGCCCAGCTACACCCTTTCCATTCTTCTTGACTTCTGAAACAGGACCAACAAAACCATCTCTAGACTGGTTGATTTTTCTTAGACGCTTCACTTGTCTTTTCCTTGATTTTCCTTTAATAACAATAGCCCCGGATGGACCAGCCTCAGAGAGACTAGAGCCATATTCCGTAAAGCCATCTGGAGGAGAAAGACCGCCTTTTATTCCCCTTGACATATCAAGTTTGGAGCGAAGATCCTCAAAACCTAACCTTCTCATCATCATGTTATCATCCTTGATCGCTCCTGCCATCAATTTCCTTTCGACAACAACATCTGTGACTGGCTTAGAAGTTTCAAAATCAAAAACTCTACCCTTGCCTTTATCCGCATCCATCGTAATAATGGTTCTCGGCTCCAACCTCAAAATAACCTTCTGGGCTTCTGAGTCCAGCTCCACATTCGCAATGGTTGATTTAACTCTCTCCTTTTTAACTGCTAAATCATCACCATTTACTGAAATTAGATACCTCCTCATTTCTTCCAGAACATCTGGATCTATTTTGAGGCGACCAGTAAGCGGGTTTACTCCTACTTGCTCTTCCTGTAACACACCATATAAAGGATCTGTTTTCTTCAAGACCAAGTTCACTTCCGATAAATCAGCGTGAGCATTTGACCTTCTCGCTGAAGCTTTATCCTGCCTCGCTTTGACCAAAAGAGGACACACCTCTCTCGCATGATTTAATCTTTGGCAGTTATAACATCTCATTTGAACTTTCTCGAAGAAAAAATCCACGGTAACCTCTTCTCCAGACGGAAGCTCAATCAGCTTAGATTTACGCAAAGGATGCGCCACATTGAATAAGATCTTCACTCTGACATACGGTTGACTCTGAGTCTTCGTGTCGTCAAAGGCAATCTCTGTCACCACACCCAAGATTTCACCGATGTCCAAAATCGTTTGAGTACGATAATTGTTGACCGGCAGATTACGAATCTGAACCCAAAGTGGAACAGATTGAAGGAAGTCTAGAGGCGGCTTCTCGACCCACCTCTCCAACGCAAAAGCCCAGAAGTTGTACGAATGAATACCTCTTTCTAGAATATCGACTAGATCCTCTTCACAATTGAAGAAAAACTGAAACCTCTCCTTATTTAGAGCCACTCCTCTAATCTTACCCTGCTTTTGCCATTTCCGAGGCATCTCCAAGATTAGATGAGGCACTTTTTGAAAGTCTGGGTTTAATATTCTTCCTATCAAGCTCAAAGCATTGATTCCGCATGAGCTATACTCTGGTCTGTTTGGAATGACTAGAGGTTTATCCTCCTCTTCAATTGACATCGCCATCATCGCCCGATCCATAGCTGCAGACATCGTCACACCGTTGGATCAACCGAAAGAAGCGGAAACAAAGAGAAGCAAAGGGACTCTTCAAAGAAGATGCAAGCACACACGAAGCACCTGAATTCTTCACCAACCAAGCTAAAACAATCGTCGAGAAATAGAAAGATCAAGCGTAATAAGATAAGAACAGCTTGCACAAACTTTAGATCTGAGAAGAAAAGAGAGCAAATATCAAAGAAAACAAGAGAAATAACTGGATAAGATATTTCAATTGAGAAGGATAACTACACGATGCTCTTTTATTTATGTAGCTGACCTATGTTCAAAATATCGCTTCTCGCTAATTATTCGGTCGGGCAGCGATTAGCGATTTTTCATAAAACCGTTAATAATACGGGGATTAACCGGGGCGGAATTTTAGGTTTATTTTAATATATTTTTAGACATTTAATATATAAAATAACACATTAGTATGAAAATCATATATTTCCAACCTAGATTAAATATTTTTTGAAATTCACATATACTAAATAAGACAAAAATAGTCAAGGTTTGTGTTTAGAAGATAAATCCCAAAATTGATTTGTTGAAAACGATTAATCACATATTTTTTTGGTTAAAATAACTTTAAAAAAAGAGGTTTTAATCAAAGAAAAGAATGACGTACACCTTTTTTTTTTTTTTTTTTTTTTTTTTTTTTTAATCTTCAAGACTTCTTCAACACTGGAAAAAAGTACGCCAGCTAAACCCGGAAAAGGAGTATTGAATTTAACACCAACATGACTATCCAAGAAAGAAATGGTAAAAATTTAGTCTCTAACGCAAAAACAGTTGGAGGAGATGACGAGACAAAGACAAAAGCTGCAAGTCCTTCTCCTGCGAATCTATTGTTTCTTTCACCACTTATCATCTCTAAAACCATAACACCGAAGCTATATACATCAGATTTAACTGATATTTCCCCTTGATTCAAGTATTTTGGAGCCATGTATCCACTACATATATGCAAATTACGTCATGATTGTTTGATCCAAAACCTTTCTTAAAGATTATGTTATAAACAGAGCATTTATATGAATAGAACCATATATTACTTTAGATCTCATCATACGTGGAATCCTATTACTATATTCTTACCGTGTTCCAGCTATTCGTATTGTTTCAGCTCGAGTCTCATCAGTGTTGAACAATCTTGCTGTCCCAAAGTCAGCAACTTTAGGGTTCATCTCTGCATCTAGAAGGATGTTGCTCGCCTTCAAGTCTCGGTGAATAATCTTCAGCTGAGAATCTTCATGGAGATAAACAAGACCTCGAGCTACCCCTTCTATAATTTTGAATCTTACCTCCCACGTAAGAAGCGAACGCTTCTCTTCATCTGCGGATTTCAAGGAAACATTAATTTGCTAAAAGATTCTAAAACAGTTCAAAATGAAAGCTTTCTTTCCAAGGCTCACCGAAGATAAAGTGATCAAGACTTGCATTGGGGACAAGCTCGTAGACAAGAATCTCTTCGTCTCCTTCATTACAGAATCCAAGAAGCTTAACAAGATTCTTATGTTGGAGTCTTGTCAACAGCGAAACCTCATTCTTAAACTCCGTATTTCCTTGTCCTGAACCTTTTGCTAATCTCTTCACCGCTACATCTTGCCCGTTTGGTAATGTTCCCTGAAACCGGTTCATAATATCTATTACTCTCGATATTTTATCCAAGACCAAGATCAATCAATATTTTATCATTAGTAAAAACATTGTTACTACCTTATGGACAGTTCCAAATCCACCTTGGCCAAGCTTATTTTCAAACGAAAAGTTATCGGTTGCCATTAAGATCATACGAAGATCAAACCGTAACATAAAATGACCGTCACATTCAGAGTACTCTGCACCACCAACTAAAAGAAAAAATAAATAAGTCTTACTCTCGAAATATTATAAGGTTGATTGATTTGAAGCAAAACACAAAAGGTTCAGTTACCATTGATTCCGTTTCTTGATTTTGTCCTCCGAGCATAGACTTTAATGTAACCAATAAACATTAAAAGATAAATAAAAGTAAGAAGAACCACAACTATCGCAATAATTCCGATAGTCTCAATGCTTCTCCCTGCAAATTATTAACCCTTTTAAGTCACGATGAGAACCTCTTTAGCATATAATTACAATGTGGAAATGCTTTACCTTTCTTGTCCTGAGCCTGAGGTCGAGGAGGCGCAGGAGTTCTTGTTACATTACCAAAAGCATTATGGAAATCATATAGATCCCACCTAAACAAACAGCTCGGACGATTAACTTCGCCTCCTTGTCTTCTCCAATACTGGCTTTTATACAACCTCACGCAATCTCCCAAACATCTCTTGCAATCTTGGGAAGATATGTCTGGCGTGCATTGCATCAGCATGTAAACATCTGGAAACTCCGTGAACTCGGCTCTTAGGGCACCATAGTACTTAAGTACCGTGGACGTATTAGCTTCTGTGGCAGCCTCGACGGTCCGGTTAACCATTGCGTCCCACTCTTGTTCGAAAAGGGTCATGTTTATAGATGGATCTATACCTTGTGGACTTGCGTATATAATAGGAGGTCTAAGCTCGAGGTAGCCAAAAGTTGAGTGGTTTGAGAAACGTACAAGACAAGAAACACGGTCTTCACCGTCTTTGTCCCACGTGAACGAATCCATACGGTTTAGACAATCAGAATTAGCTTGTATACTCTGAGTCGCGCGTTCGACACAATCGATACAACCTTGTTTCTCGTAGCCTCTTGCGCAGAGGACAAGAGCGTAAACTCTGTCGGGACTTTTGCCGAGTGAAGTATTGTACAATTCACCATTGGCGATAGTTTGATAAGCAAGAGTAGAGAAGAGTTTGTTGCGATTCTGAGCGTAGCTGCTGTTACCGTTGATGAAACTTCCGGCACACCCGACGGCGTTAACGACTTCGAGGTTTTGAAAGACAAGAAAAAGAGAAGAAGCGAGGAAGATTATCAAAGCAGGGCATTTCCCCATTTTTTATTTTTATTAATATGATATTAACTTTTATTTTCCTTGTACTACTTCGTTATAGTTAGAGCTTTGTTATATAGGTGAGATGAGAAAGCGAGTATTGTTCGACTCCAAACTCCAAAGACTGAGAAAATGTGTATTGGTCTTCTTCTTCTTTTTTCTTTGAATAAAAAGAGAATGAACTAAAACAAAAAAATATACTTATTTCCAGATTCGGGTTCAACTACTTGCAAATTTGTGGAAATAGCACACTGTAGTATATTGAAAAGTAGGCAAATAATCAACCAATTACTAGAGTGTTGACCAAAAAATAAAAAATCAATCAATTACTAGATTTTTCAAACAAATATAAATATGTAAACAAGTGCACCCAAAAAACCTGGAGGAGAGCGGATACCACTACAAATATCCTCTCGGTGGCCACTCCTGATATAGACTCTGATGTAAAACTCCTCAGTTTACCAAATAAAAGAAAACAAACACACACACCCTCCCAAAAAAATTTAATAGCCATCTGTTGAAAAAAGCTATGTTTCTAACTTTCTATGGTTTAGAAAAATTGGACTTTATATGCAAAAAAAAATTTGATAAAATGAGACCCTAAACTATTAAGAAAAATAAATAAATTGGATCATGTGATATATCTCATGTCACACACTGGGCCTGCACACACCAATGGTATATACCATTTGTGTTTTGAAAATGTGAATCCGCTATTTTTTTTTATTGTTCATCAAATATCCCTTATATATTAAAACAGAATGCACTGCTGAGGTGTCATCACCAGAACCATTCTCAGGGAGTTTTTAAATTAAGACATAACTTACTACATAATTTACAAGGAATATCATTGGTTATTTTGTCTTTTTAATTATTTAGGAGTAAATGCTACCACATCCATAATATATTAACCATTAATATATTATTTCCTTTCCTTAATTGGTAATCACGAAAATTATTAAATAAGAAATATATTCAATTCAGTTCTATCATATTAATTATTTTAAAATCATTATATTTCTCCTATCATCTTTTTTTACTTTATTTTTAAAAATAATGTGTATCATCTATATAAAAAAATAAGTAGAATAAAAAATATATATTTTTCTTTATATTTTATGATTTGAATTTTAAAAAACAAAATAAATTACGAGAACTGTTAAAATTCCACATTGAATATGTTGTTGAGTGATGGTTAAAAAATCTATTATAAAAAAATATACATTATATGCAACCATATGAGAATAAAACCTCATTTAGTAGGCATCTAAATGTAAAAGTTTTTCTAAACTTTATTAGATTTAATATAGTTTTTCAGTTAGACTATATGATTAGAACGAGTAAATAAATATTTTAATATATTAAAACAGAATGCACTGCTGAGGTGTCATCACCAGAACCATTCTCAGGGAGTTTTTAAATTAAGACATAACTTACTACATAATTTACAAGGAATACCATTGGTTATTTTGTCTTTTTATTTATCTAGGAGTAAATGCTACCACATCCATAATATATTAACCATTAATATATTATTTCTTTTCCTTAATTGGTAATCACGAAAATTATTAAATAAGAAATATATTCAATTCAGTTCTATCATATTAATTATTTTAAAATCATTATATTTCTCCTATCATCTTTTTTTTACTTTATTTTAAAAAATAATGTGTATCATCTATATAAAAAAATAAATAGAATAAAAAATATATATTTTTCTTTATATTTTATGATTTGAATTTTTAAAAACAAAATAAATTACGAGAACTGTTAAAATTCCACATTGAATATGTTGTTGAGTGATGGTTAAAAAATCTATTATAAAAAAATATACATTATATGCAACCATATGAGAATAAAACCTCATTTAGTAGGCATCTAAATGTAAAAGTTTTTCTAAACTTTATTAGATTTAACATAGTTTTTCAGTTAGACTATATGATTAGAACGAATAAATAAATATTTTAATTTGAACTGAATTGTAAAATATTTTATAATAGATCAAAATTTTGAATATTCTAATTTTTATTTTTAGAAAAATGTAATATTTTAACCTGATCAAAAAGTTAAAATATTAGATGTTAATATATTTTAATATTATTATAATTCTATCAAGATCTTTGTAATGTACAAAATTTAAAAATTTATAATATAATATTTAATATATATATATAAGTAATCAATAATATAAAAATTAAGAAATGTTTATTTTATCTTATGAAACGTATTTTTTTAAAACTTAAGTAATCATACCTAAAACTTCTTATCTTATGAAATACATGAAGTATAATTTTTTTTAAATAATAAAGTTTTATTTTCAATTTTTTTCTTTGAACTATATTATTATATTATAGTCATTTGAGTTATATATCTTGCTTAGATCTATTAAATATTTATGTATGCGATCAAAGTTTTAATTTGTTTATCTTTTTAAAAAATAGTTTAAAATGCTTACTTTCAACAATATAAATGAAGACATAATCAAACCAAGGTAAAACTTTTGTCTCATAAAATTTCGAAATAGTTAAATAGTTTTTTTTAATAAGGAATATATTCAATTCAGTTCTATCATATTAATTATTTTTAAAATCATTATATTTCTCCTATCATCTTTTTTTAACTTTATTTTTAAAAATAACGTGTATCATCTATATAAAAAAAATAAGTAGAATAAAAAAATATTTTTTTCTTTATATTTTATGATTTGAATTTAAAAAAATAAAATAAATTACGAGAACTGTTAAAATTCCACATTGGATATGTTGTTGAGTGATGGTTAAAAAATCTATTATAAAAAATTATACATTATATGCAACCATATGAGAATAAAACATCATTTAGTAAGCATCTAAATGTAAAAACAATTCTAAATTTTATTCGATTTAATATAGTTTTTCAGTTAGACTATATGATTAGAACGAATAAATAAATATTTTAATTTGATCATAATTGTAAAATATTTTATATTAGACCAAAATTATGAATATTCTAATTTTTATTTTTAGAAAAATGTTATATTTTAACCTGATCAAAAAGTTAAAATATTAGTATATTAATATATTTTAATATTATTATAATTCTACCAAGATCTTTGAAAAGTACAAAATTTAAAGATGTATAATATAATATTTAATATTAATAAGTAATCAATAATATAAAACTTAAGAAATATATATTTTATCTTATGAAATGTATTTTTTCTAAATTTAAGTAATCATACCTAAAACTTCTTATCTTATAAAAAATGAAGTATAATTTTTTTTTTAATTACAAAATTTTATTTTCAATTGTACTTCTTTGAACTATCTTATTATATTGTAGTCATTTTGATCTATTAAATATTTATGTATGCGGTCAAAGTTTTAATTGTTTACCTTTTTAAAAAATAATTTAAAATATTTAATTTCAACACTCTAAATGAAGGTATAATCAAACCAAGAAAAATTTCAATGTATAAAATTTCGAAATAGTTAAATAGTCATTTTTTAATAAAAATATAAATTTAAAAACTATCACCCCGTGCAGAGCGCGGGTCCAACCCTAGTTCACTTTTTAAAAAGTAATTCCGATATATGCAATTAACTTAAAAATATAATTAGAGCTTTTCAATGTTTTATAATTATTTTAGAAATTTTTATTATGCTTAGTTTGTTTCGCAAACAGTTAATTTTTTATTTTATTGATATATATGTCCGACCTACGATAAACTTGGATTTGGATTTCAGTATATAATCTAATCCTATATCTTGGGATTTTCGCATCTTTTCTTTTTTGTTAAGAATAAAGAAGGAATTTTTGCACCCTTTATATATCTAAAACGAAAAGGAACCATCAAAGAATTTTTATCACATAAATTTCATGAAAACTAACTCTTGAGAATGATTGTTTTGTTAGACGAAAATAAATTTCGGATACGATGTCGTTAGTCTTAAACGGACAATGACGTTTTCAGCAGACGTCACCTAATAAACGTCACCTAAATAAACGGACAATGAAGTTTTTGTTCGGATGTTTTAAAAACCGAACAAGCCGTCGAACTGGATGTATTTTTGAGTGAATGATTGAATTTTCTATTATTCAAAAATAAATATATTTGAATAGAAAGATAAGATAACTGCTTAGTTGACTCTGAAGTTTATAAGAGATTCAAAAAAATCAAATAAAAACGTTTAAATGCAATATACATCATAGTATATTAGTATATGTGTATAAAATCATCTAGAGTAGTTGAGCACCATCTTTTTTTTTGTTTTTTCTAACATAAAAGTTATTTCATCTTCGTCATTTACAAACTAAAAAGTTCATGTTGTATTTCAATCATACAAATAAATTTTTTGGTATTACAGTATAAGGAAACGGAGCAAGCAGCCAAAAAAAAAAAAAAAAAGGAAACGGAGGAAATATATGTTTTAGATGACATATACAATAACTTTATCTTAAAACAACATTTTGATCCACTGAATTATAAGTCAACGAGAACTCAACTCCGTGAAGACATTGCTCATTGACATTGTACCACTTTCAGATGATTGGGATTGGCTTCCAGGGAAAGCAGGAGATTTAGGTAAAGGAATGATGATAGTGTCACTGCTAAACCATACTACTACAGAGCTCATGGTTGGTCTATTTGATGGATTCTCTTGAACACACAATAAACCAATCTGAATCAACCTGATGATCTCGGTTCTCGGATCCTCTACCAATAAAGGATCAATTATTATCTCAGGCTTTCCTTCAACCCATCTCTTCCATGCCTGCACCAAGAAAATATGTTAGTAATCTCTCTCTATAGATAGATGTTAAAAGATTATATAATGTGAAAGACGCTTACAAAAGCTGCAAGTCCTTCTCCTTCGAAGTTTTTGTTTCTTTCACCACTTATCATCTCTAAAACCATAACACCGAAGCTATATACGTCAGATTTAACTGAGATTTGCCCCTGATTCAAGTATTCGGGAGCCATGTATCCACTACATATATGCGAATGAATTCATGTTTGATCCAAGATTGTCTTAAAGATTCTGTTAAAAATAGAGAATTTGTATGAATAGAACCATATAACTTATATAATATTTCTTACCGTGTTCCAGCTATTCGTCTTGTTTCTGCTCGAGTCTCATCAGTGTCGAACAATCTTGCTGTCCCAAAGTCAGCAACTTTAGGGTTCATATCTGCATCTAAGAGTATGTTGCTCGCCTTCAAGTCTCGGTGAATAATCTTCAGCTGAGAATCTTCATGAAGATAAACAAGACCTCGAGCAATGCCTTCTATAATTCTGAATCTTACCTCCCACGTAAGAAGCGAACGCTTCTTCTCATCTGCAGAGTTCAAAGTAACAAAAATTGTATTACAAAAAGTTTCTAAAACAATTCAAAATGAAAGCTTTCTTTCCAAGGCTCACCGAAGATAAAGTTATCAAGGCTTGAATTAGGGACAAGCTCGTACACAAGAATCTCTTCATCTCCTTCATTACAGAATCCAAGAAGCTTAACAAGGTTCCTATGTTGGAGTCTTGTCAATAGTGAAACCTCATTCTTAAACTCCATCTCTCCTTGTCCTGAAGTTTTTGTTAATCTCTTCACCGCTATCTCTTGCCCGTTTGGTAATATCCCCTGAAACCAGTTTTCAAGATATGTCACTCATCACAGCCAAGATCAATCATAAACTCAATATTAGAAAAAACGTTTCTACTAACTACCTTATGGACCGTTCCAAATCCACCTTGGCCAAGCTTATTTTCACACGAGAAGTCATCGGTTGCCATTGAGAGCATACCAAGATCAAATCGTAACATAAACTGACCAGCAGAATCAGAGTACTCTGCACTACCAACTAAAAGAAAGAAAAAAATTTAAGTCTTACTCACTTTACATTTTAAGGTTGATTGATTTGAAGCCAAAAAAAAAAAAAAAAATGTGCATTTACCATTGAATCTCTTCTTTAATTTTCTCCTCCGAGCATTAAATTTGAAGAAACCAATAGATGCCAAAACGTTAATTAAAGTCACAACCACAATTGTCACGATGATTCCCCTATACCCAATGCTTCTTCCTGCAAATTATAGTCATGTTGAGACTTGAGAACCTCTTTATCACATACTTAAAATTTTTGGAAATTCTCTAACTCATTTTTTTTTTTTACCTTTCTTGTTTGTTATAGAGCTCTCCTTTTCCTGAGCCTGTGGTCGAGGAGGAGCAGGAGATCTTGTTACATTACCAAAAGCATTATGGAAAGCATATAGATCCCACCTGAACAAACAGCTCGGACGATTAACTTCTCCTCCTTGTCTTCCCCAATACTGGCTTTTATACAACGCCACGCAATCTCCCAAACATCTCTTGCACTCTTGGGAAGTTATGTCTGGTGTGCATTGCATCAGCATGTAAACATTTGGAAACTCCGTGAACTCGGCTCTTAGGGCACCATAGTACTTAAGTACCGTGGACGTATTAGCTTCTGTGGCAGCCTCGGCGGTCCGGTTAACCATTACGTTCCACTGTTGTTCGAAAAGGGTCATGTTTTTAGATGGCTCGATACCATCTGGATGTGGGTATATATTAGCTGGTCTAAGCTCGAGTTTCCCGAAGGTTGTGTGGTTTGAGGAGCGTACAAGACAAGAAACACGGTCTTCACCGTCTTTGTCCCACCTGAACGAATCCATGCGGTTTAGACAATTAGTTTGTATACTCCGAGTCGCGCGTTCGACACAATCGATACAAGCTTGTTGCTCGTATCCTCTTGCGCAGAGGAAAAGAGCGTAAACTCTGTCCGGAATTTTGCCGAGTGAAACATTGTAAAATTCACCATTGGCGGTGACTTGATTAGCAACAGTAGAGAAGAGTTTGTTGCGATTCTGAGCGTAGCTGCTGTTACCGTTGATGGAGGTTCCGGCACACCCGTCGACGGCGTTAACGACTTCGAGGTTTTGAAAGAAAAGAAGAAGAGAAGAAGCTAGGAAGATCATCAAAGCAGGGCATTTCCTCATTATTAGTGATAAAAAAAGAAAACAAAATTTCTTGTTATAGTTAAGAAGTAATCATTTTAGAGCTTTTACAGATTTATATAGGTTGAGATGAGAAATCGAGCATTGGTTGACTTCATGAATCAGTAAATGTGTATTGGTTTATTTTTTTGGTTCCGGTCAAAGAAATGTGATCGCCGGTCGTTAGTCGTTGGCTGCTTGAATATAATATGTTTATGTTTTGCAACTCGTATATAGTAATTTACTTTTTGGTCAAGTGGATTTTGATAATGTAAGGTTGGTTATTGCTAATAATGTAAGGTCGTCTGCATAATCATTTGTGTCCCCTTCAACATCATGCAATATAGTTATTAAGATATAGGTTATGCCGTGCTGTATATGTCCAAAACATTTTGGTTGGTTCTGCAGTTTGGCTTAACGTTATAGACTCATGCCTACCAAATTAAATTAACAATGAAAGCTGGAGCCGAATCGAGATCGGTAATTAAAGAGAGAAAGGAAGCTCGGTAAAGACAGGGGTTGTCTTAGTGACTAACTGTTGTTGATAAACTCAGACGTTCTTAATCAGATAAAATTTTAGTATAAACTCCAACTAGAGGATATATATGAGTTTCTTACAAAAAAATGATAAACTCACTTAAAAAACTGGTACCGTTTCAATACATAATATTGTTATAAATTAATGTATTTCAAAGGAAGTAGCGTGACTCTTCATTCAGATGTGGACAGAGGAATATTGATTTTATTGTAATAAAAATATGTAATCTGTTTAGATTGACACGTTTTTTACTCGAGTCTATGTTAGTTAGTAGATATCTAGTTCTTAGATATTCACTAGAATTTAGGTGGCTAATCACCAAATCTGTTTTTGGCATGTTGCCAGCTTTATAAACTCAATCACCATATACCTGTTTTGTTGTATATACTCGTCATTCACTGCTAGATGTATATAGCTTTTCTTTTTTCGTTGGAAAGTGAAAACTTTGGTTAAATGTGTGAATATGAGTCGGAGCAAGGTCCTAATTCAAAAGAACATTGGGATCACCACTTTCCTGTAGTCCACATATCTAGCAATTCAAGTTTTCAGATACACCTCTTGCTGCGAGGTACGTACCCACCGGTACGCCGTTCCTGTTAGGTTTCAGAGTTTTGGAGAAAACTTATGACATGGTAACTAAGATTGTTAGAGCAAGTGCAACGCGGGTCGCTTAGCATGAATCTTAGGGGAATTTTGGATTTAAATAAATGAAAAATGCCTTTAAAATGTAGCTCTGACGCTTAATTGAGCGTTGGAAGCGTCCTGCTTATGCCACGTGGCATCCAACGATTGGAAGGAGGGAAAAAAAAGGCGCTCTCTCTCTTCATTCTTCACTTTCCCTTTTCTCTTCATTTAATTTATAATAAAATATTATCTAAGCTCCCATTTGCACATGCCCTTAGACAGGGAATTATCCATAGGTTTCTTTGTTGAAGTGGCTCATGTGATTAAGAGAGAGAGAGACGCAGAAGAGTATGATAGATTAGGTGACGTGGCGTTGAAGTTTTTGTGTGAAAAGTTCCATTTGATTTCGGTTTGGTTTCAGTATGATGATCGGTTCGTTAAGAGAGACGCAGAAGAGTAGGCCTGGGACTTCGGATATTCGGGTCGGGTTCGGGTAGGAACCGTTCGGGTCCGGGTCTATCGGGTATATGAAGTTTATACCCATATAGGTTCCTAAGGAGTTTTGGTTCGGTATCGGGTCGGTATTTTCGGTTTCGGGTCGGTTCGGGTCCATAATTCTAAGACCAAATATTACCCAAAAAATTTCGGTTATTGTTCGGATTCGGATATTTCAGGTATTTATTAGCCAAAAACCTAAAAATATACCTAAAAACCTAAAAAATATATCTGAAAACCCAAAAATATATTCAAAATCTCGGAAAATATTCACGAAAACCCCAAAAATATCTGAAAATCTGAAAAATTAAATGAAAAAAATAAAAAAATTGTAATATATCCGAAAACTTATAGAAATATTCAAAAAAAAATAAAAAAATTATTTATAATTCGGGTCATTCGGGTAACCCGATCGGGTATCGGTTCGGTTCGGATAATACCCGATACCCACGGGTATTTAAATATTTTACCCATTGGGTAAATAGTCTTATATCGGTTCGGTTCGGTTTCGGGTATTTCGGGTCGGTTCGGTTCGGTATTTCGGGTATAGGTAAATAATCCCAGGCCTACAGAAGAGTATGTAGAATATAAACCCATTGGTATTGGAACTTTTCACACACAAAAAAAAAAAAAATCTGATTTAATTAATATAACTAAATTTATTGAAATTTGATTTATTATTTACCTAAACCAAAAACCAAATCTAACCAAACATCATAAGAGCTTTCTTAGATCTTACGCTATCCTCTGCAAGAACTAAAATCACATGAGTAAAATGATACTAATTCCAAGATTGTCTAAAATTAACGTAAAACAAAAACAGAGGATCTATATCTTGTCTAAAAGATTTTGTTAGGAAACAGAGAGCATCCATGTCCAATACGAAACACCTAGGGGGCTGTTCGTTTGATCATTTGGCTGATCCTGCTGGATGAAGCTGCTAGATGATGTTTGTTTAGTGACAAAAATGCAAATCATCCAAATGGACCATCTGAATGAGTTTAAAATTTTAGGCAAAATTTTTAACATCTAGCTGGATCATTTGGCTGATCCAAATTGGATCATTTGGATGAACATGATACAGCCACAAATACAAATGACAATTATACCCTTAATTTATACTTGAAAAATTATAGATTTTTTTTTTTCTAAAATAAAAAAAAAAATCAAAATCATCCGAAAAAATCATTTTTTCCGTAAAACAAAAAAAAATAGTTATTCGCCAAAATCGCAAAATCATTCCCTTCAAATCCGTAAAATCATGTTTTTCCGCCAAAACCCCAAAATCACATTTTTTCGCCAAAATCACAAAATCACGTTTTTCCGCCAAAATCGCAAAATCGCGTTTTTCTGCCGAAACCAAAAAATCATGTTTTCCGCAAAAACCGAGAAAACACATTTTTCCGTGAAAACCACATAATCGCGTTTATCCGCTAAAACCGTAAAATCGCATTTTCCCGCCGAAACCACAAAATCACGTTTTCCCGCCAAAACCGCAAAATTGAATTTTCCCGTCAAAATCGTGAAATCACGTTTTCTCGCCAAAACCGTAAAATTATTTTTTTTTTGTCAAAATCGTGAAATCGTGTTTTCCCACCAAAACCGCAAAATCACGTATTTCTGTCGAAACCGCAAAATCGTGTTTTTCCGCCAAAACCACAAAATCACGTTTCCCGCCAAAACCGCAAAATCACATTTTACCCGCCAAAACCGTAAAATCACGTTTTCCCGCAAAAACCGTAAAATCATGTTTTCCCGCCAAAACCGCAAAATTGAATTTTCCCGCCAAAATCGCAAAATCGTGTTTTCCCGCCAAAACTGTAAAATCGCGTTTTTCCGCCAAACCCACAAAATCATGTTTTTCCGCCAAAACTACAAAATCACGTTGTCCCACCAAAATCGCAAAATTGAATTTTTCCGCCAAAATCGTAAAATCGTATTTTTTCGCCAAAACGGCACAATTGAATTTTTTTTGCTAAAAGCGCAAAATCGCGTTTTTCTGCCGAGAAATCATGTTTTTCTGTCAAAACCGAAAATTGCATTTTTTGTCAATACCGTGAAATCATGTTTTCCGCCGAAACCGTGAAATTGTGTTTTCCGCCGAAACCGCAAAATCACGTTTTATTGCTTTGATATTATTTTATATCATAAATTTATATTGTTAAAAAAATAATTTAGATAAAAAAATGATTTGATAAAAAATGAGTATTTTCTTCTCAAATCAAAACAAGGGTAGTTTTGTCTTTTTATATTATAAGCATTTGAATGATCCATCTAACTGAACAAATGAACAAAACATTGCATCTCGCTGAACCATCTGAATGAGAGTAAAAAAAAGAAATATCATCTAGCTGCTTCATCTGAATGGTCCATCCAACTGGATCATCTTGATGAATCAGCCAACTAAGCAAACAAACAGGGCCTAGGTCTGAAACAGAGTATCCATTTCTAAAACATAGCATCTACGTCTGAAACAGAGCGCATGTATAATCCATGTCTAATAGCGCGCACCTAGGTCCAAAACAGAGTATCTATTTATAAAACAGAGCATACTTACTAGGTTCCAACTACTCTGCTCGTCTGTCCTCGAGTTTCTTCCACGTCAAACAACCTTGCCATCCCAAAGCTTGCAACTTTAGGGTTCATCTCAGCGTCTAAGAGAACATATTATTACTCGTCTTTAAGTCTCGATGGATAATCCTAAGTTGAGAATCTTCATGGTGTACAAATCCCATCGGAAATTACAACTAGAACGTGCGCGCAACCGTTCCTCCGATTCTATCCGAGATATGTTCTTGATTATACTCAACATTCTCTCTCAGACAATGATTACATTCATTGGATGATAAATCAGGTGTGCGTTGCATCAACATATAAACCTCAGGAGTACCTGTAAACTCTGCACTCGAGACTCCATAGTACTTCAATACCGAAGACTCATCAGCCATCACGCTAAACTCTTGAGAGATACTGGTCAGATTTGAAGAAGGGGGAACACTCGAGTGAGACACATTCCCGAGTGGCATAAGCTTTAGTTTGCCTAATGTAGCGATATTTGAGTAACGTACCAGACAAGAAACGTTTGCATCGCTTTCAGAATCCCAGTGATATGCTTCTGTTTTGCCTTGGCACTGTGTTAAGAGATTCATACTCGCTCTGTTGATGCAGCGACGACAAAGGCCAAGGGCGTAAATTCCGCCTAGCGAAGCGTTGTAGAAAAGGCAAGTTAGCTGCCAGATTTTCGCCGTAGGTTGTGTATGGGGAGAAGTTTTCATCGCCGCAGACGTAGGTGGTGTGAACGGCGCTGATGGTTAAGAGAAGGAAGAAGATAAGATAATAGGGGTGGTGAAGGAGGGAGGATTTTTCCATATGTATTAACAAATAACTCCTGATTAGTAAAACGTTTAGTTTGGCTTTAAATAAGTGATCTTGATTTGTAATAGTTCTTTGAAACTCAAACAAGAACAGAGAAACAGAGAGACTTTCCTAAATATATACTTCGCCTTTGTTGTGTTAAAACTTTGGCTCGTAAACACAAAAGTACTGTATGCGCTTTTTTAAAACTTAGGATCTAGAAGATGGTAAAATAAGTTATTCGGCAGATTTTGATTCCAATAATTATCATATCCTTTTCACCAGTGGAAAAACCCTTCTAGAAACCCTGACTTTTCATTTTTTTTTGGTAAAAGAAACCTTGAGTTTTAATGGTGAGAGTTTGAGGGCCCCAAATTTTAAGGAGTGCAATGGTTATGTCCTTGTATATTGGCTTCGAGGTCTGCAGTTCGAATCTAAAATTGATTGTTTCGCTTGAATTTCTTAAAGTACATGTTTCTTAAATGGGCCAAAAAAATTTGGTTGCTTTATGTGTAAATTCATGTTGGGCCGGCTGGTGGTGAGACGAAGGAGAAAGGAAGATCTATCATAACGTAAACGACTCGTCGATAACTTCATTGTCCTGAAGAGCATGCAATGATTTGCTCAAGACTTCAACGTTGGAAATAAACGACATCGTCTCCTATATTTATTATGTAACGTGTTGGATTCGGTAAAAGAAAACTAAATTCATGTAGTCTCCATGCATGGGCCAGAAGACCATGAATATATAATAAAATCAAAAGACTAGTAGTGGTTTCAAAACTGATAAAAAAAAAAGAATCTCATATAGCAAGCGCGTGGAAGCCTACGAGGCTAAAAATAAGTCACGTACTCTCAAGGACCTACAAGATCGTTGACATCAAACCAAAAGACTACTACACAAAAAAAATTAACTGAATAATAAAACATTAGGAAACGCCGCAGAATCATGCTTCTTTAAAGAGTCAATTTGGAAGCGTATGAAAGTATTAAGATTTTTTCGATTTCAATTTTAGAAATTGGTACGTAATTTGGATGCGTAAGGGATGATTTTAGTATTCTTATAACCTAATTACAAATCTTAATTGTTCAATGAATGAAAAATATATATGAATAATTGCTTCTAGTTTCTTCTTCTATTCTTTACCAACAAAAAAGCAAGAGTTTCTTCTTCTATACAAAATTTGATCTAGATATATATTTTAGGTGTTTAACAAAAACAATAAGAGAAATATTAGAAGTAATGTAATCTTCATGCTTTCATCATATCGTGTGTGATAGAGTTGGTGAAAGTAAAAAATACAATGATCTAATTAGACTTAAGTAAGTATCAGTAATTTTGGTTTTTTTGTAACTCCCAACTCTTTCTGACACAAACAACATCATATCTTAACCATAACAAAGCTTCAAACCAAATTTATTACTCAAAAATCAAAAACCCTCCTTCTGTAATTACCGAGAAAGAGAGATGCAGAGTATATAAAACGTACCCATTTTACAGATTTCTGAAAAATATATGTTCTAATTTTCCACGTACCGCTTCTATTCCACGCAACTCCGGTCCAAATTAGACCAGGTTTTGTTATTCTATAGCCCTATAAGCTATTTTTCAACACATCTAGAAATAATACACACTTTTTCAGTACTCTTTAGAAGTCAACCGATACTCGTTTTCTCGTCTCACCTATATAAATATGCAAAGCTTATTAATCGATTACTTAACAAAAACGAAGTACAAGAAGAAATAAAAGTTGTTATCATAAACTGAAAAAAAAAAGAAAAAAAATGGGGAAATGCCCTTCTTTGATGACCTTCCTCGTTTCTTCTCTTTTTCTTGTCTTTCAAAACCTCGAAGTAGTTAAAGCCGTCGGTTGTGCCGGAAGCATCCTCAACGCCAACAGCAGCTACGCTCAGAATCGCGACAATCTCTTCTCTAATCTTCCTGATAAAGTCGTCGCCAATGGTGGATTCTACAACGTTTCACTCGGCAATAGTCCCAACAGAGCTCACGTTCTTGTCATCTGCGCAAGAGGCTACGAGCAACAAGCTTGTATGAACTGTGTCCAAAGCGCGACTCGGGGTATACAAACGGACTGTCCAAACCGCACGTACTCGTTCACGTGGGACAAAGACGTTGAAGACACTGTCTCTTGTGTTGTACGCTCCTCAAACAACACAACCTTCGGGAAACTCGAGCTTAGTCCAGTTATTATGTACCCAAGTCCAAATGCCATCGGGCCATCTAACAACTTCACCCTTTTCGAACAACAGTGGGACGCAATGGTTAACCGGACCGTCAAGGCTGCCACGGAAACTGAAACTTCCTCGGTACTTAAGTACTATGCTGCCGAGATAGCCGAGTTCAATGAGAATCCAAATGTTTACATGCTGATGCAATGCACACCCGACATAACTTCCCAACAGTGCAAGAGATGTTTGAGAGACTGCGTGGCGTTGTATAAATTCCAGTATTGGGGAAGACGAGGAGGCGAAGTTTATCGTCCGAGCTGTTTTTTCAGGTGGGATCTATATCCTTTCCATGGTGCTTTTGGTAATGTAACAAGATCTCCTGCGCCTCCTCGACCCCAGGCTCAGGAAAAGGAGAGTTCTATAACAAACAAGAAAGGTCAGAAACATGAGTTAAAGCATATATTGCCACAATTTGAAAGTATATGATAAAGAGGTTCTTAGACTAACAAGTGTTTAATAATTTGCAGGACGAAGCATAATTATCGCGATAATTGTGGTTTTTACTTTCATAAATTTTTTGGTGTTTATTGGTTTTATAAAACTCTATGCTCGGAGAAGAAGATCAAACAAGATGAGTTACATAACCAATGGTAAGTATACCTTGTTTCTTGCTTCAATAAGCTTTATAATGTAGAGACAAAGAGAGTATGACTTTTTTTTTTTTTTTTAGTTGGCAGTGCAGAGTACTCTGATTCTGCTGGTCAATATATGTTACGATTTGATCTTGCTATGATCTCAATGGCAACCGATGACTTCTCGTCTGAAAATAAGCTTGGCCAAGGTGGATTTGGTACGGTTCATAAGGTAGTAACAATATTGTTTTACTAATAAGGAGTTATTGATTGATCGTGGAACTTGGTCTTGGATGAGTAACAAATCTTGAGAACCGGTTTCAGGGGAGATTACCAAACGGGCAAGAGATAGCGGTGAAGAGACTAACAAAGGGTTCAGGACAAGGAAATACTGAGTTTAAGAATGAGGTTTCACTCTTGACAAGACTCCAACATAGGAACCTTGTTAAGCTTCTTGGGTTCTGTAATGAAGGAGATGAAGAGATCCTTGTCTACGAGCTTGTCCCTAATTCAAGTCTTGATAATTTTATATTTGGTGAGTTTTCTTGAGACGCTACATTTTGGTTACAATACTTCTTGAAATATTTAGCAAAAGAGTATTTTTGTTGAAAACTCGCAGATGAAGAGAAGCGTTCGCTTCTAACATGGGAGGTGAGGTTCAGAATTATAGAAGGCATTGCTCGAGGTCTTGTTTATCTTCATGAAGATTCTCAGCTGAAGATTATTCACCGAGACTTGAAGGCGAGCAACATCCTTTTAGATGCAGAGATGAACCCTAAAGTTGCAGACTTTGGGACAGCGAGGTTGTTCCACACTGATGAGACTCGAGCTGAAACCAAACGAATAGCTGGAACCCGGTAAAAACATATTAATCAACTGTGTACTTTGAAGACACGAAAATATTACTCACCATCAATTAACTTTACTAGTTGCATATATGCAGTGGATATATGGCTCCGGAATACCTAAATCACGGGCAAATCTCAGCTAAATCTGATGTTTATAGCTTCGGGGTTATGCTTCTAGAGATGATAAGCGGTGAAAGAAACAATAGCTTTGAAGGAGAAGGACTTGCAGCTTTTGTAAGTTTTTTTCACATATCAGTCTTCTTGATCCTTGCTCTTTTTTTTTGGGTCCTTCCTTTAATCCTTTTGTATCTTCACGTACCTTATATATTTTTTTTTTGTTCAGGTATGGAAGAGATGGGTTGAAGGAAGGCCTGAGATTATAATTGATCATTTCTTGGCACAGAAGACTCCGAGTAACGAGATCATTAAGTTGATCCAGGTTGGTTTGTTGTGTGTTCAAGAGAATGCAACAAAGAGACCAACCATGAGCTCTGTAACAGTTTGGCTTGGCAGTGAGACTATCACCATACCTTCACCTACGGCTCCTGCTTTCACATGGACTCAAGCCCAATCTGAAGATTGTATAATGTCAATGAGCAAGGACGTCTTCACAGAGCTGAGTTCTCGTTGAGTTATAAATTTGTTAATCATTATGTTGTTTTTAAGGAAGTACAAATTATTCTAATTGAAACTCTACAGAGATTATATGCTAGTAACTGTAATTGATACATATTTTATTTACCATTTATTAGGGTAATCTCTATGAATCTTTATACGCCCCTTCAATATAATCTTAATATGTTTTTGGTTTGTTGCCAAATTTATTATCTCAGTCACCATATATTAACCTCTTTCTTATATTATAGTCTTCATGAATTGCTAGATATATTTAGCCCTTTACATTCTTTTCGTACATGTCTCTCAGTAGTCAGTATAAATAGTGTATGTGTCCTCTCTAACAAGACACATTAATGAAAATCATCTTCTTCTTTCTCATCCTATACTATCCTTTTCATGGCCGGATAGGAAGGTACTGTGAAAGGCATTAACGGTGAAAAGAATGAAGAAGAGAAGATAACGTGGGAGGAGAAGGAGGACGGATTTTTCCATCTATATAAACGTCTGATTAATGTCTGATTATTAAAAGCTTTGTTTTGGCTTTGAATAAAGAGATTTTGATAAGTAAGTGTTTTTTTTGGACAATCATACAAGAATTGAGAAAAGAATACGATTTTCTGTTATCATCATATCAGTGAAAAAAACAACTTTATAGAAACCCTTACTTTTGAGTTTTGAAGATGATGTCAGGGGCAAGGAAAGAGTTTTCATCCCTCAATTTCGCTTACGTAAACGACAAGGCAAACACTTAGTTGTCCTTATTCCTTAATTGGTATGCAATATATGTCTTCGTGACTTAAACACTGGAGAAAACCGACAGTTGTTGCCGCTTCCATACAATATATTTGGACAAGAGATATATAAACAGAGTCAAGGTCAACGGATTTTAACTATCAATAAAAGAAATCAATTTTAGGAAAATGGATAGTGATACATTAGTTTTTTTCTTGAAACGAGGATAGTAAATCTAGCTAGTTACATTACGTACTACGTAGCGATGAGTTACTTTCTAGCTCCTCACTGGTGCAAAATTACCCCCCACCACCACCATTAGCCATCTAATTTTTTTTTTATGATATCTAAGAACTAGGTATCTACCTAACTATAACACGGACTCGAGTAAAAGAATGTGTCAGTGCAAACGAATGACATATTTTTGTTACATAAAAATCAATATTCCTCTATGTCCACATCTGAATGAAGAGTCTTGGTCTTCTCTTCCATGAAACTCTCACGCTATTTCTATGGTAGCAGTTTTTAAGTGAGTTTTTCGTTATTTTGTAAAAACTCATTTTACAAACTAGAGAAACTAGCTTTTACTAATCTTTCCTATATTAATTGAAAAACTAAAATCTATTTAATTTTTATATTCTCTTCGAAAAAGGATAAACTTAAAGCCAAATACTAAAATCAAACTCTATAAGTATTCACATCCATATAATAAAGCCTGACCCTTAATTTTATTTGTTTTCACAATGAGCCTGCAAACTCTTTAATAACTTTTTTCTGTAACAATTCTAACTTTTGTTTTTTAATCGAAAGGTTTTGATTTTCATGAAAGTATCACGGTGCTACCTTTTATTTGGAATGCATGAATCAATAACATTAAAATGTATATTCTACCATTTTTCAGAAGCCTTAGCCAAACTGCAGAAACAACCGAGAATTTTGGACATATACAGACAGTATTGCATGTTGTTGAAGGGGACAAAAATAATTATATAGACGACCTTACATTATTAGCAATAAACCAACTAGAGGTGGGTAATCCAACCCATCCAACCTATTATCCAAATGGATTGAAAGGTAATGGATCATGGGTTAATCCAACCCAATTAGTAAATGGATTAGGTTGATCCATGACCCATTTAATTATATGGTTTAAATGGTTAAATGGTTAACCATGATCTATAAATAATAAATAAAAATAATTTTTTAAATAATTTTATTATTAAATTAATAATAATGAATAATATCTATTAATCATAATAAATTTAATTAATAAAAATGTGTTTTTGGACAGAAATTTTGTGAAACCGCGTTTTGGATGGAAAATTTGTGAAAATGCATTTTGGGCGGGAAAATTTGTGAAAATGCGTTTTGGGCGGGAAAATTTGTCAAAACACGATTTTTGGACGAAAAATTTGAGAAAACGCATTTTGGGCGGGAAAATTTGTCAAAACGCTATTTTTGGACGGAAAATTTGTGAAACCGCGTCTTGTGCGGGAAAATTTGTCAAACGCAATTTTGGACGGAAAATTTGTGAAAACACGTTTTGGACGGAAAATTTGTGAAAACACGTTTTGGATGGAAAATTTGTGAAAATGCGATTTTGGACGGAAAATTTGTCAAACGCAATTTTGGACGAAAAATTTGTGAAACCGTATTTTGGGCGGGAAAATTTGTCAAAACGCGTTTTGGGCGGGAAAATTTGTCAAAACGCGTTTTGGGCGGGAAAATTTTTTAAACGCAATTTTGGACGAAAAATTTGTGAAAATGTGTTTTTGGCCGGAAACATTTGCGAAAACGCGATTTTGGACGGAAAATTTGTGAAAACGCATTGTTGGCGGAAAAATAGTGAAACCGTAAGTTTTGGTAAAAATTTGCGAAACCCGCATTTTTGGCGAAAAATATTGTGAAATCGAGGTTTTGGCGAAAAATATTGTGAAACCACGGTTTTGGCGAGAAAATTTGTGAAAACTATATGTTTGGGGGAAAATCTAAATTTTACATTTTGTTGGGTATAATTGTGAAAAAAAAAAAATTGGGACAGGTTAATTTGCAAAATCATGTTTTTGTAGATAAATAGTGAAATCATAATTGTGGAATGACTAATTTAGAAAATAAATTAATGTATGATGAAAAGTTGATGGTTAACCATTTCATCCATCAATCCATTTCAATTTGACTCATATGATCCACAACCCATTTGATCCACAATCCATTCGATCCATTAATTCATTAGGATAAAAAAATTTGATCCATTATGATTAATGGGTTGGTTGGGTTGGGTCAACCTATGGATTTCAATCCATTTTGACACCTCGAACCAACCTTACGTTATTAACACCCACTTGATCAAAAAGAAAAACATTATCAAAATCACCACTAAACGATTTTTTATTTAACAGCAAAAAAATAACACAAAACTAAAATCCTATTTTCTTAGCCAACTTAACTTGTACCCATCAATTCATTTCTCATGTCTGACCAAAAACTATATTATCATATTATGGGGGATATTACTCTCCTATGTAATGAAAATGGTCTCTACATTCATGGATTGAACTGTTTTTTAAAAAATATATATATATGGATGAATTCATTATTCATACGGAACAAAAAAACTTTTGTTTTTATTCTCTCTTTCTTTCATTCCACGATATTTAAATTCTAAGGCAGATCAAGGAGTGCTAATTAGGACCAGTTGAGTTATGCAAATTTAAATTCAACGGAATACGTATGGAACATAATTGAACTTGAAACCATAAGCTAATTATAGGATGAGAACTATAGGATCATTTTTTTGTTTGGTGTCATCCTAACTACATTTATTCATAATTTATTCACCCACAAGTATTGTTGTAAGTTGCCTAGCATATAGAACTCATAACCACGCGGCCAATGACCAACGACCGACGCTCACAGTTCTTTGACCACTACCAATAAAACATAGACCAATTCATTTTTCTGAGTTATTAATTAAGTCAATTAGTCAACCATACTCGTTCTCTCATCTCATATATATAAATCTGAAAAAACTCTATGAATGATTATTTCTTAACAATAACAAGATTTTTTTTTTCCATTAACAAAAAAAATGGGGAATTGCCCTGCTTTGATGATCTTCCTAGCTTCTTCTCTTCTTCTTGTCTTTCAAAACCTCGAAGTCGTTAACGCCGTCGGTTGTGCCGGAAGCTTCATCAACGCTAACAGCAGCTACGTTAAGAATCGCGACAATCTCTTCTCTACTCTCCCTGATAAAGTCGTAGTCAATGGTGGATTCTACAACGTTTCACTCGGCAATAATCCCAACAGAGCTCACGTTCTTGTCATCTGCGCAAGAGGCTATGAACAACAAGCTTGTATGAACTGTGTCCAAAGCGCAGCTCGGGGAATACAAACGAATTGTCTAAACCGCATGGATTCATTCACGTGGGACAAAGACGTTGAAGACACTGTTTCTTGTCTTGTACGTTCCTCAAACCACACAACCTTCGGGATCCTCGAGCTTAGACCAGCTATTATATACCCAAGTCCACTTGGTATCGAGCCATCTGAAAACATGACCCTTTTCGAACAACAGTGGGACGCAATGGTTAACCGGACCGTCGAGGCTGCGACGGAAGCTAAAACTTCCGCGATACTTAAGTACTATGGTGCCGAAAAAGCCGAGTTCATTGAGTATCCAAATGTTTACATGCTGATGCAATGCACACCCGACATAATTTCTCAAGATTGCAAGAGATGTTTGGGAGATTGCGTGACCTTGTATAAAAGCCAGTTTTGGGGAAGACAAGGAGGAGAAGTTAATCGCCCGAGCTGTTTTTTCAGGTGGGATCTATATGATTTCCATGGTGCTTTTGGTAATGTAACAAGAGTCCCTGCGCCTCCTCGGCCTCAGGCTCAGGAAAAAGAGAGCTCTATAACAAACAAGAAAGGTAAAACAAATGAGTTAGAAAATTTCCAAAATTTGTAAGTATTCCCTCCGTTTTTTATTAGTTGTCGTTCTAGAGATGTATTTAAACTCAAAACACATCCATATACAATTCTAGAACGACAACTTATATAAAATGGAGGGAGTATATGATAAAAGAGGTTCTTAGGCTAAAAAGTCTTTAATAATTTGCAGGAAGAAGCATAAGGTATGGCGGAATTATCGCCATAATTGTGGTTTTTACTTTCATTAATCTTTTGGTGTTTATTGGTTTCATAAAACTCTATGCTCGGAGGAGAAGATAAAACAACATGAGTTACATAACCGATGGTAAGTATACCTTGTTTCTTGCTTCAATAAACCTTATGATGTAGAGACAAAGAGAGTAAGACTTTTTTTTCTTTCTTTTTTTTGTTAGTTGGTAGTGCAGAGTACTCTGATTCTGCTGGTCAATTTATGTTACGATTTGATCTTGCTATGATCTCAATGGCAACCGATGACTTCTCATGTAAAAATAAGCTTGGCCAAGGTGGATTTGGTACGGTTCATAAGGTAGTAACAATATTTTTTACTAAGAATGAGTTACTGATTGATCTTGAAACGTGGTCTTGGATGAGTAACAAATCTTGAGAACCGGTTTCAGGGGAGATTACCAAACGGGCAAGAGATAGCGGTGAAGAGACTAACAAAAGGTTCAGGACAAGGAGATACAGAGTTTAAGAATGAGGTTTCACTCTTGACAAGACTCCAACATAGGAACCTTGTTAAGCTTCTTGGGTTCTGTAATGAAGGAGATGAAGAGATCCTTGTCTACGAGCTTGTCCCTAATTCAAGTCTTGATAAATTTATATTTGGTGAGTTTTCTTGAGACGTACGCTACATTTTGGCAACAATACTTGTTGAAATATTTAGCAAAAGAGTATTTTCGTCAAAAATGTGCAGATGTAGAGAAGCGTTCGCTTCTTACATGGGATGTGAGGTTCAGAATCATAGAAGGCATTGCTCGAGGTCTACTTTATCTTCATGAAGATTCTCAGCTGAAGATTATTCACCGAGACTTGAAGGCAAGCAACATCCTTTTAGATGCAGAGGTGAACCCTAAAGTTGCTGACTTTGGGACCGCAAGGTTATTCGACACTGATGAGACTCGAGCTGAAACAAGACGAATAGCTGGAACTCGGTAAGAATATTCATATCAATAAACCTTGAAGACACATATAAGTATGATGTTTTTAATCAAATGTTTGATACATTCTTGGATTATATAGTCATGAATTTTTGCTTATGTTAGTGGATATATGGCTCCCGAATACCTGAACCACGGACGAATCTCAGCTAAATCTGATGTATATAGCTTCGGTGTTATGCTTCTAGAGATGATAAGTGGTGAAAGAAACAATAGCTTCGAAGGAGAAGGACTTGCAGCTTTTGTAAGCTTCTTTCACATTATATCAGTCTTTGCTTCATAACTTTTTATAACATATGTAGAGTGAGTAAGAACATGTCTTTTCTTGGTGCAGGCATGGAAGAGATGGGTTGAAGGAAAGCCTGAGACTATAATTGATCCTTTACTGGCAGAGGATCCGAGAAACGAGATCATTAAGTTGATTCAGATTGGTTTATTATGTGTTCAAGAGAATCCAGCAAAGAGGCCAGCCATGAGCTCTGTAATAGTTTGGTTTGGCAGTGAGACTATCATCATTCCTTTACCTAACGCTCCTGCTTTCACTGGAAGTCTTCAGTCCCAATCTAAAAGTAGTACAATGTCAATGAGCATTTTTTTCACGGAGTTGAGTTCTCGTTGAGTTATAAATCAGTGAATCAAAATGTTGTTTTTACATTTCCTCCGTTTTGTTTTATGAGATATCTAACATTTTGCTCCACTCCTAGTGGGTGAATTTTAATCCAAAATTTATTAGCTTGTAATAAAGAGTTAAGCTAGGAAACTGGATATGAAAAATCACATAAATATTGGCTATGCTCTATTTGACGAAACTCTAATAAACGCTAAAAGTTTACAATTTATAATGATATATAAAAAAATTATAAACAAGTTACAAATGTAATATTTAAGAACTGATTTCATCGAAATAGTATTTAGCGATCGATTATTTCACAAGAACTAAAGTTTGTGGATGAGAAAATTAACTAGTCTACACCAATTATGACTTTTGGGTTGTTGGTTCTAAAAGCTAGGAAATGAAAAAAAAAAAAAAAAAGTGCAATAAGTTAAACAAGGGATAATCATAACACCGTGAGTTTAACTATTATAAGAAATAAATAACAGTCAAACAATGACGATGCATGAGATTTGACCTAAACGCTATCCTAATTCCTAAAACATGACTTTCCTTTGCAAGTCGATCAATAATTAAATGAGACTATGCAAGTCAAATTTAAGGGTATGGTTTAAGTATTTTCGACAAACACATTTCATATAAAATATTTCAAATTTAGATTAGGAATGATAAAAATAAAACTACCATTAATCTGATAATCTCAACCTAAATGAAATAATTATTTAGTTAATTTGCAGTTCGGGAAAAGTGGGAGTTTTTTTATGTATAAGTTTTTCCATATTACATTTTATAGATATATATATAGGAAGGTACGTGACTAATTCGACTCTCACACACTTGACCTGAGTGCTAGATCAGAAGCAAGAGTCGCCCACGAGTTGTAATTGTTTCAACTTTTTTATTTATATTATGTATAAGTCCAAAAGAAAATTGACGCAGCCGTATTCAAAGGGTATATCAATTTATTAATATTATTGACGAAGACTCCAAATGTGTGAACACCAGGCTGGCCTTGTAGGTCATTGAGATATGACCGTAGATTCAATCTGTGGAGGAAAAGAGATTGAGAGAACATATATATAACAATTAACAAACTCATAATCTCCATTTCTTTTGAAGTTTTTAACAATTTACAATGAAAGACTCTGCTACAATTTGTATCTCCTTTTCCTTTCTTCTTCTTCTTCAAACTTTCAACGGAGTTAAAGCCGGTTTCCTCTGCGTCGGAAGCTCCATCCTCAGCAACAGTAGCTACCGCGAAAACCGCGACACTCTCTTCTCCTCTCTTGCTTCCAATGTCATCACAAACCGTGGATTCTACAATGGTTCACTCGATAGAGCTCACGCTCTTGCCCTCTGCAGAAGAGACTTCGAGCGGCAAGCTTGTATAAACTGTATAGAAAAGGCCATTAAAGAGATAAAAAGAAGCTGTCCTGATAAAGTTGAATCGTTCAATTGGGACGGTGACGATGCAGTATCTTGTCTTGTACGAACAACGGATCGCCCAACTTTTCGGATACTCACTCTTGGACCACTTACCAGCGACCCGAGTCCCATTAGCATCGATTCATCAACCAAGAACATGACTCTTTTCCGCCAAGAATGGGAAATAACGGTTAACCGGACACTCGAGGCTGCAACCGCTGCGAATCCCGCATCGGTTCTCAAGTATTACGGAGCTGTGAACGCAGAGTTTATGGAGTTTCCGAATGTCTACATGATGATGCAATGCACACCGGACATAACTTCAGGGGAGTGCAAGGAATGTTTGGGAGAGTGCGTTAAGTATTTTAGAGATTTTTCTTGGGGGAAACAAGGAGGTACGATTGGTCGGCCGAGCTGCGTTTTCCGGTGGGATCTTTACCCTTTTTACGGAGCTTTCGCTAACATAACAAGAGTTCCTGCGCCTCCTCGACCTTTGTTACCTCAAGCACAAGCAACCTCTGCTAGTGGCATGAAAGGAAGAATTATTGTGATAGTTGTGGTTCCTACAGTCATTAACTTTATTGTGCTTATTGGTTTGATCAGAGCTTATGGTCAGATGAGGAAACCGAAAAACGAAACCAGTGGTATGTTCACATGCTTTTTCAATCAACATTATGATGCATCCTTGTCCTTGCTCATAGGTTTATTTTTAGGTTTAGAATGTGCAGAGGAGGATTGTTTTTCTGATAGTCAGTTTATGCTACGGTTCGATCTTGGCATGATTCTAATCGCAACAGATGACTTTTCACCGGAAAATAAGCTTGGCGAAGGTGGATTTGGATCTGTCTACAAGGTAAAGAAACTTGTAAAAATGCTTTCAAAAATGACCTCATAAAGTATAACAATGAGAAACTGTTTTCAGGGGATATTACCTAGTGGGCAAGAAATAGCAGTAAAGAGATTAACAAGCGGCTCAGGGCAAGGAGATGTGGAGTTCAAGAACGAGGTCTTACTCTTGACAAGACTACAACATAGGAATCTTGTTAAGCTTCTTGGATTCTGTAATGAAGGAGATGAAGGGATTCTTGTCTACGAGCATGTCCCTAATTCAAGCCTTGACCACTTCATATTCGGTGAGCCTTTTTGCTGACTGCATTTCATGATCTATAATGGTTTTTGTATTGATGATGCATCTCTTGAAAATCTGCAGATGAAGAGAAGCGTTTGCTACTAACTTGGAATGTAAGGTACCGAATTATAGAAGGTGTTGCGCGAGCTCTTGTTTATCTTCATGAAGATTCTCAGCTGAGGATTATTCACAGAGACTTGAAGGCCAGCAATATTCTCTTAGATGCTGATATGAACCCTAAAGTTTCAGACTTTGGGATGGCAAGGTTATTTAACATAGACCAGACTCGAGGAGTGACAAGGAGACGCGTTGGAACCTTGTAAGTATGCTCTGTTTCTCAAACAGAGGTACTCTGTTTTCTTACATAGATACTCATAGATGGTCTGTTTTTAAGAGGATATTGCATACAAATCATAGATGATATGCTATCTTTAAAGTAGAAAATTTGTAGTGATTCTTGATATGACTGTTGCATTAGGATCACATATCATATGTAACAATTTGCATGAATATATTGCAGAGGCTATATGGCTCCTGAATACGTTAGGAACGGAAGGTATTGGGATATTGTAGAGGTTAATGGGTCATGAGGCCTTAATCTCTAGAAAGTGTGTGTAAGATAAGTCCCACATCGAAAGTTGGGAGGAACCTTGAACAATATATAAGGGACCGAGGCCTCTCCACCTATTGCCAATTGGTTTTAGGTTGGATGCTAAGGAAACTTAACATGGTATCAGAGCCTGATCCACACACTCTCGTTGACCCGGCCCAAAAAGGGCCCGACCCCCGATCCTAGGATTGATGGTCTGCGAGATTAATGGCTAGAAGGGCCATTATCTCGAGGGGGGGTATTGGGATATTGTAGAGATTAATGGGCCATGAGGCCTTAATCTCTAGAAAGTGTGTGTAAGATAAGTCCCACATCGAAAGTTGGGAGGAACCTTGAACAATATATAAGGGACCGAGGCCTCTCCACCTATTGCCAATTGGTTTTAGGTTGGATGCTAAGGAAACTTAACAGAAGGATTTCAGTTAAAACAGACGTTTACAGTTTCGGGGTTGTGCTTCTGGAGATGATAACCGGTCAAAGTAACCAGAACTACTTCGAAGCCATGGGGCTCCCTGCACATGTAAGCATGTAGTAGTAATCACAAAATGAATATCTCAACATTTAACTAATTAATAAAGTTGATGATATGATAATGTATTAGGCATGGAAGTGTTGGGTTGCGGGTGAAGCTGCGAGTATCATCGATCCTGTCTTGAGTAGGAACCAAACAAACGAAATCATGAGGTTCATTCACATTGGTTTGTTGTGTGTACAACAGAATGTTGCAAAGAGACCGACCATGAGTTTCGTTATTCAATGGCTTGGTAGTGACACTATCTCGATTCCTTTACCTACAACTGCTGGTTTCAGCACACATCTTCCGTCTGAATTGCATAGAACCGATGCAGCGAATCAAGCCGAAGGTGAAGCTTCGTTAAACAAGTTATCAGTCACCGAGTTAAGTGCTCGTTGAATTCGAGTTTTTTTTGTCTAGAAACCTTCGCTGCTCATGATCATTTCATTAAAGTGTGGTCTTGAGATATTTAATTTCACATTTGGCAAATGGAAACTTAATCTATGAAATCTTTATTTCCAAAACTTCAGCACCAATATCTTCACTTTTGTATTTCTGCTTTTCACTACCGATAGTTTGTTATCTATGTTCACAAATCACAATGTTGTAAACTTGTAATGGTCCGTATGTATTACATAAAGGGAAATTTGGCAAAAATAAAGAGGGAGAAATTGTGAATATACCCCAAAAAATGAGACCTCTTGTCCTCTTACACATTTTTTGAAAATTCCCAAATTTAGACTCTAATACCCTTGCATATACTAACAATATAAAATAAATAGTTTTACAATTTAAAATTTTTACAAAAATATTTAATAAATTCAATAATATTATATGAAGATTTTAGAGAATTTTTTCACAATTGTTTTTTGAAATTTGAAGTTCAGAAAATTAAATGAAGTTTGGTTCTACCAAGTTTGGTTTTCAAAGTAGAATATGTCTTCTACTAGATGCTCTAACATCTATCCGTAGTAGAACATAAATTCTACCATCTGTTCAGTCATCTACCGTCGTAGAATTTGCCTTCTGCTAAATATCATACGTTCTACGAGTTGGTAGAATGGTTCGTCAATTGTTCTACGTGTTACACGGTTTTCTACCACCGATAGAACCTATATTCTACCATAGACACTATTTCCTACCAATCGTAGAATCTGTATTCTACCGTAAACACTCTCTTCTACATTTTTTAGATTGCATGTTCTGCCGAAAATACTGTCTTCTACTACTCGTAGATTATGTCTACTACTCAAAACAAGGTCTTCTACCATAAGTACAAACACCATTCTTCCGTTGACACTTATTTCTACGGAATGTAGAATTCATCTTCTACGAAAATCTGAGAAAATATAGCAAAAATAGTAACTGAATATTTAAAAATCTTTTGAAAAATATATTTCCTTTTATTTCTTTTCTCAGCAAAAAAAAAAAAAAAACCTACACCTCCTCCTTCCACGATTATCTCATCTTCTTCTTCTTCTTTTTTATTTTTTCTTATATTTTACTCTAGTTTTCTTTTTAAAATTTTTCTTTTCTTCTGTTTTTTTTCTTTGTGTAGACTTTATGTCGATTTTTTTTTTAATTATTTATAAATTATTTAATAATTTAATTATTTATTAATTATTTAATTTTCTTAAACATGATTTGAAGGTTAAAAATGGGATTAAATTTTAATAAAGTGTATATGGACAACATTTGAGAAAAAAGGGGTATAGGGACAAGTGCTTTCATTTTTTGGTGTGTTTTGCCAAATTCCCAAAAAAAGATGGTTTTGTCAATTTACACATTTTTAATTAAACTTTGTCCATCTAAACATTTTTAAATTTATTTGGCAATTTTATCCTTAAAATTGATTTACCCTTATTTTTTTGTGAATGTGCAAATATTTCTCCTCGTTTTTGACAAAAACCCCCCAAGAAATAAAAAGGATAGCATCAAAACCCTTCTCGTCTTTTCCAATTTCATTTTCACCACACAGAGTCACAGACACAGCAGCGGTAATGGCCGTTTCTTCTGGAACCTTCTCCTCCACCTTTCTATGCATCAAAACGGCGTCGCTCCGCAGAGAATCGGCTCCTTCGTCTCTCAGGCTAGGCTCTCACCGCGACGGAATCTTCGGAGCCCACATCAACCAGCAAGAGAGTGCCACGCGGCATCATGAAGCCTCGACCAGTGTCATCGGAGATGCAAGACGTCGTCGGAGTTTCTGAAATCCCTCGAACTCAAGCTCTCAAGCGTATTTGGGCTTACATCAAAGAAAATGACCTTCAAGTAAAAATCAAATCTTTCGCTCTCACTCACTCTTTGTTTGTTATCGGTTTCGTTTACGGTTTTGCGGCTGCTTTCTTATGTAATTTGGTGTTTTTGATTGTCAAATTGAAGGGTAGATTCAAAAAGACATATTTTAAGAATTGGATAAGTTTTACAAGTTTTTCTTATGATTAGGAAAAGCTTAGAATTTTGTTTGAGATTAAAAAGCTTAAACAAGTTGTCTGAGTTATGTGAGTCATGCCTTGTGAATATTTTACTCTCTACTTACGATCCTGAGGTGGTCTATTAACTAATGGACATAGTTTCAAGATTTTGAGGTGGTTTTAACAGATGTAGAGCATTGATATCACTGGTTTGTTTCCTTTTGGTGAAGAATTTGTTTCATTTGATTTTGAGAGTAGATGTTGATGCTTTGACTGAGTCTCTGGTTTACGCTTTACATGTTTGGAGGTGACAAATGTTTTCTTTAGGGTTCTTGAGCCTTTTTCTATAGCACTAGAGAATTGCCTATACCATTTCAACCTACATGTAGTGTCAGGTCTAGTCCTCTTATTCCTTTGAACTTAAAAGTTGAAATGATTATCTATAGCGTATTGGTTTTTGAGCTCGTCCATTTCACAACCTGAGCATGTTTGGCTTCGTGTTTCTAACGTTTTGATCTCTATTTCTTGGTATTGTTTCTGTTCGATTTAGGAACTCAATGTGTTTACTAGATTGAAATTTCATGACTTTGAAATTCTTGTTCTCTTGCAACATTTCGACCAGTGAGCTAGCTTTGTTATAAGACTACTTAATGTTTCACTTGCATCAACCCTTTGACTAACTAAAGTATTTTTTTTGTTATTCTTCAGGACCCTCTGAACAAGAAGGACATACTATGTGATGAGAAGCTGAAGAAGATCTTCGAAGGCAAAGAACGGGTCGGGTTCTTGGAGGTTGCGAAGCTCATCGGTCCTCACTTCCTCTGATGAAAATTCCGGCGAAAACCATGAGTTTTTAGCTTGTTAGGGGCTTGAAGGTATCGTAAGTTCTTCTAAGACTTAAGCTTAAGATTAGTAAGTAAATTTAGGCTTTAAAATAGTTTTTGAGAAGAAAGTACTTGAAGGAGTTGTCTTTTGTGGCTTTAGTGGATGTTAATGTTATGTAGAACCTTGCTTCCTAAGTCGTAACACTTGCTTTTCCGTTTAAATTTCAGAGCATATATTTGTTCTTGTTTATTTGGGAATCAATGTCAACACAAACCGAATGCAAACGAACCAGTTACGGTGAGAATTTGGTTAAAATTTTATTAAACCAAATCAACCAATCCAAACTGAACCCAAAGGCCAAACATAACAAAAAAAAACCGGGATGCAAACCAAACGAATTTCGATTAGAGTTTGGCTAAAAATTTATTAAAACCACAAGTTCGATTAAACTAATCTCCCTCCTTTTGCCTCATCAGCAACAAAATTCCCACACGATTTCCATACACCACAAGTTGCATTAATATGCAACATAGTCACCGGAGGGTAAAAGAGAAACAAGAAAAAAGAAGAAGAAGAAGAAGATGAAGAAGATGGAAATCGAAATAGAGATGATGGCGTCGTGGTGTGATCAGTAGGGAGAAGAAAAAGGAAACAAGAATATTCAAAATATTTCTGAATATTTTCTAAGATTTTTGGTAGAATACGTTTTCTACACGTGGTAGAAGACGATTTTTTTGCAGAACACGAAGTCTACAGAGGGTAGAAGATTATGTCTGTAGTAGAACACAAAATCTACGACCACGTAGAAGAATGTGTTTCTCGTAGAGTACAAATTCTGTAACTTGCAGAAAATAGTATAATATGTAGAACATATCTTCTACCAAATTCACGAAATAGTAGATAATAGAGTAACCGGTAGAAATCATATTCTACGAGAAGTAGAAGTGTACATGATAGTAGGATTTTCGCTACCAATTACTCAAATCCACTACTCATGTCATTGTAGCATTTGAGGTATCAATCAAATGAGGTTAAGATTAAGACAATAGGAATGCAAGAAACTATCTAAGCTAAGCAAATCAAATAGGGGTTTTTATCTAGCAACCTAGATGAGAAATTAAGAATAAACTTAAAGCAAAAAATTAAAACAATAAGTCAAACTCAAGAGACAAAAATAAAAACGAAAATTGAAGAAGTAAAACAAGATAAGCAAATGGGTCTTGGGATGGGATAATTGAATAGGATAATCCACAAATAGATCAAGATGCTTAGACCTACACAAACAGTGCTAATCCTTAGGCATAGAATTCATCAACAAGATTAACCCACTTTCATGGTGAAAATTCTTTTGTTAATTACAAATCCAAAGCTAATCATCATTAGTGAATTCATAACCAACAAGCATGAAGAACCAATTCTATAAAGCCAATAAACACCCTAAACAATCATTCTCATGAGCTAGGCATGTAAATCCTTTAGATGGTTGGTTCAAGCATTTCATCAAACACTTGTGGTGCATGAAATGCCTAAGGTCTAGAATCAACTCCATCAAGAAGATTCAGCATTAAGACCACCAAATAAAGAAGGATTAATGAAAGAACTACACTCTAAATATCTTAGAGATCGATATTGATGTTCAAACAAACACAACAAAAGCTAAATCCTAGGAAGAGAGTTCAATAAGCAAGATTAACCCACTTCCATGGTGAAAATCACAAAGCAAGAATCGATCCAAGGACCTAACTGTCGTTAGCGGAATCGATTCAAGCAAGCATTAAGAAACAACTCTCCTAGACCGATAAGCTCTCTAAACAACCACCATCGCGGGTTAGACAAGCAAATCTCCTTGTTGGTTGGGTCCAACAATTTCCAAACACTTTTGATGTAGGAAATGTCTAAAATCAAGATCTAATTGATCAAGAGAGACCTAGCATTAAGAAAACCCAACAAGGAAGGATTTTAGGAAGAATTTAAGCATCTAAACATTCAAATCGGGCCCTAACAACCCCTAATCTATGCCAACCAAAAAGACCCAAGAGATTCACTCACTAATCATGCTTAGAAACCCAAATCCCAAGAGGGAAAGGTCCCTAAACATGATTAGGAGGATGAGATAAGCTAATATAAGAAGATTAAGAAGGGAAAGTGCAAGAATTTATTAAAAACGAAATTGGGTTCTCCCCAAATGGGAAGAACCCTAAAAGAGGTGTTTTTGTTCTTTGTCACCAAGAGAGAAATTACCAGATATCCCATAAAATTATGTCTAAAGGGTATTTATACTAAAGAGGGGAAGGAGTCTTGGTCAACGCACTCGCGTTGACTTCGCTTGTCCACGGGTCTTGGTCAGGCTGCTCAATTGCTCTGTTTTCCTTGCTCAAGTCCTCTGTTTTGCAATCCCCTTGAAACGCCTTTTAGCTCTAATCAGCTTCCAGCTTGTCTCTGATCATCACCTCTGTTCGTCTCCTTCACTTAGAGCTCCAAATACCTGATAAATGCACTCCAAATGCCATGGAAATGCAAAATGCTTTCCTAAGGACTAAATGCTCCTAAGTGGATGAAACAACTCTAAGTGATATGAAATGAGACTCAATGATACATAAAACTATGCAGTTCAAGGTCCTAATTTATGCAAATAGCATATCAGTACACAAACGATAGAAAACTAATTCTACTAGAAGTAGATGTGTGGACAAACGATAGAAATCATATTCTACTGAAATTAGATGTGTGGACAGTTGGTAGAAATTATATTCTACCGTCTGTAGAAGTATGACTAAGAGGTAGAATACATATTCTACTTTGCATTTCAAAACCGGTAGAACCAAACTGCAATATATTTTTTAAGTATCATATGATTAAAAATAAATTGTGAAAAAATTGTAAAAAGTCTTAAGATCATTGTTCTGAATTTTCTGAATTTTTTTGGATTTTAAATATATTTATTTCAAATTTTTTAAAGTTAAAAAGTACTAAAGTCCAAAATAGTTAAAACTACGAAAATGTATAAATGGACAAAACCTTCTTTTTTTCTTTTGTTTTTGCCAAATTTCCCTTACATAAATTTTCGTTTATCTCTCTCCACATATGAGTAGAGTTGGTCGTCCGTGAAACTTCCACATACTAGCAGTTTCTAATTGGAGTTTACTTTTTGAAAAAAAAAAAAAAAAAAAACAAACAAACAAACAAACTCACTTAATTTTTAATTTTATTTTCCCTAAATTTACCTTCCTGTATTTCGTTTGGAAATCTAAAACCTACTTCAATTTTTATTTTCTTAAAAAACCAAAAACTAAAATAAAAAGTTGATATCCATTCAAAGCCATATTTTTGTTTTTTTTTTTTTTTTTTTCTCAGTGAGCATAATTCTAATAATTCAAAGGAAAACAAAAAAATAACAAAAGACCAGTCCCCTGCATGTGCATTAAAAAGTCTGGTCTTTCTATTTTTGTTTTGTTCTTTTTTAACGTTATTATAAAATTCTGATCAATAGAGTCAATGCCACAGGTCAAGAACTCAAGACTTAAAGGTAGAAAACCTTAATTTGCTAGGACCACTTTGTGGGCATCAAAGTTCCAGCGAAGTTTATTTGCCTATTTTACATGAAGCTATAATCAAGTAGCACAAATGAAAATTCCAATGGACTTATTAAAATAAAAATTGGAAAAAATAAAAATAAAAATAAATATACATCAGAAATTTCATATCTGACTAATTCAAAACCGTATGAAGTTTTTTAAGATTTTTTTATTCTTGTAGTGATATGTTACTTAGATATTATGGATATTTTTAAAATACTCTAATTCCTATAAATAAATTTTAGTTTTGGTATTTGAATAAATTTTCTATCTATTGAATAAATATTTTCAAATAGTATATTTTTGAAAAAAAAACGGATCGGCTCAAATTCGAATCTTTTGATCTTAGAATTTAAGTATTCGGATCGTAATAAATAGAACTTCGAATATATACTTTTTATTGAAAAATGTAAAAAAACATTGAACACTTCATGGACTATACTATATATATGTTAATATATTACAAATATATAATTTTTTATTATATAAAGTTGGATGCGCGTAAGCCTGATATATAACGATATCTTAATTGATTTGATTGATTTGAGATCCGCATAAAGAAATTTACAATTAACAAATATACAGAAATCTAAAACCTACTTAATTTTATATTTTCTCGGAAAACCAAAAACTAAAATAAAAAGTTGATATCCATTCAAAGCGCTTTTTTCACAATGAGCATAATTCTAATAATTCAAAGGAAAGAAAAACAAAAGAACAGTCCGCTTGGACTCTCTTTTTTGTTTTTGTTAATATTAAGTTATGATCAAAAGAGTCAATGCCAATGGTCAAGACTTCAAAGTAGAAAATTATAATTTGCAATTAGTAGATATTCTAAAAGTGTGAACACAAAATTATATTAATATTTAAGTTTTTGAGATAATATATAAGATGACCATCAGACCACTCCTCCATCTTTCTTGGCTCTCCCACAATGAAAAGCACCAAAACGCGTAATAGTTAACAAATATATATACAGCAACTAGTTTAGTTTTTGTTTAATATAATTTTTATATATACAAAAAAAAAAGAAGTAAAACGTGTTACTTCAGTTAAAAGTCTACGTACTATCTTCAGGTCAACTGGTACCTATTTCTCACGTCATGAATCAAGTTGTGGTATCTGACCCCCCAAAAAAAGATATAAATTAGCGATGTCTCCTACAACGAAAGAATATGAAATAACAATCCAGTTTTTGCAATCCTATCAATTTGAGATTTCGAGTAAATGGGAAAGAGGTGTGTTATGACTACGTCCCTCTCGCTCCTCCTCCTCCTCTTCCTTCAAACCCTAAAATATGTTCATGCCAGTTTCCTCTGCTATGGCGATTTTTCCACCGCCAACTACAGCTTCAATCGAGACAATCTTTTGTCTTCTCTTCCTTCTAACGTCATCAATAACGGCGGTTTCTACAACGCGTCACTTGGCAGAGATTCTGGAGACAACAGAGTCCATGTTGTCGCCTTATGCAGACGAGGCTACGAGGACCAAGCTTGTAAGGCATGTCTGGAGCACGTCATTAAAGACACAAAAGAACAGTGCCCTCACCAAAAGGAGACTTTCTCGTGGGTCACTCATGAACCCAACGACGTTTCTTGCAGCTTACGTTATACCAATCACTCGACTTTCGGCAAACTAGAGCTCTCACCGTTTACTGTCAAACCGAATCCAAACAATATATCGTCCATAATCAAGAACATGACCCTTTTCAGCCAAGAATGGACTGCAATGGTTAACCGGACGCTCGAGGTTGCTTCTACCGCTGAGACTTCCTCAGTCCTCAAGTACTATAACGCCACAAGAACAGATTTCACAGAGATCTCAGATGATGTTTACGCGTTGATGCAATGCACACCTGATCTATCGCCAAGTGATTGCAAGAGATGTCTTGGAGAGTGTGTGACTGAGTTTCAAAGGCAGTTTTGGGGAAGACAAGGAGGTGGAGTTGGTCGGCCTAGCTGTTATTTCCGGTGGGATCTTTTTCCATTTTATAAAGCTTTTGATAATGTTACAAGAGTTCTTGCTCCTCCTCTTCCTCCTCCTACTGAAGTTTCTTCGACTACTACTCTTCATTGTGGGAGAGACAAGAAAGATTTTGGAGGAAGAAACATTGCAATCATTGTGGTCCCTGCAATCATTAATCTCTTCATATTTGTTGGTTTAATCTGTTCTTGGAAGAGAAAGTCGTCACACACCGGAATCAAAGGTAAAGTTTATTAAACTACATTGTATATAATAAGTTGAGTTAATATACATGTATATATATGGGGCATGTGTCAGTTAAAATTTGATATGATACTGTCCAGATTTTTTACCCAAATAGGTCTAGAATGAGATTCGATTCGATTCAAGATAGGCGATAAAGATTCATCATCTTGAATGGGCGTGTTAGGATACCACATCGGAAATTAGAATGGATTTAGAGTAACATAGAAGATGATTCTTTTTGTTTTCTGAAGCTAAACAAAAAAGTTCTTCTTTCAGAGTAAACAAAAAGTTTAAGTTTCTGTTTATTTGTTTCATGGTGATGTGCAGAGTCTTCTCAATCTATGGTACGGTTTGATCTTGGAACGATTCTAACTGCAACACATGGCTTCTCTCCTGAAAAGAAGCTTGGCCAAGGTGGATTTGGAACTGTCTACAAGGTAAAGAAACTTGTAAGAGTCCTTTTATATCAAAATATTTAGATGAGTTAGTGATCTTATAGCATGAGATTTGTTGTATCAGGGAATATTACCGAGTGGACAAGAAATAGCTGTAAAGAGATTAACAAAAGGTTCAGGGCAAGGAGATATGGAGTTCAAGAATGAGGTCTTACTCTTGACAAGACTCCAACATAGGAATCTTGTTAAGCTTCTTGGGTTCTGTAATGAAGGAGATGAAGAGATTCTTGTCTATGAGTTTGTCCCCAATTCAAGCCTTGACCACTTCATATTTGGTGAGCCTTTGTGAGACTCCCTTTATATATGTTACAATACTTTTATCAAACAATATCAAATAAGAAAAAAACCCTTTTCTTTGAGATCTGCAGATGACGACAAACGCAGGTTTCTTACATGGGATGTGAGGTTCAAAATCATACAAGGAGTTGCAAGAGGGCTTCTTTATCTCCATGAAGATTCTCAGTTGAGGATTATTCACCGAGATTTGAAGGCGAGTAACATTCTCTTAGACGCTGACATGAACCCTAAAGTTGCAGACTTTGGGATGGCGAGGCTGTTCAACATGGACCAGACTCGAGGAGAGACAAGCAAAGTCGTTGGTACCTTGTAAGTATGCTATGTTTCAGATATATGCTCTGTTTTTTTAACCTAAGATTATTCGACCAGCATCGCACTTAACTTGATTTGGTTAATGCAGTGGATATATGGCTCCAGAATACGCGACATACGGACAATTCTCAGCTAAATCCGATGTTTATAGCTTTGGTGTTATGCTTCTTGAGATGATATGTGGTAAAAGAAACAAAAACTTGAAAGAAGACGAAAAAGAAGAGGAAGAAGAAGAGCTTCCAACTTTTGTAAGATTTTTCACATATTTCGATCATCTTTATACTTTTTCCTCAAGATATTCAACTGTTACTATATTACTTTGCAGGTGTGGAAGAGTTGGATTGAAGGAAAATGTGGAGAGATAATCGATCCTTTGGCTGCGCCGAGTAACAGCATCTCAATAGACCAAGTGATGACTCTAATTCACATAGGTTTATTGTGTGTTCAAGAGGATGTTACCAAAAGACCTACCATTTATTCAATTCTCGTATGGCTTGAAACTCACGCTTCTACCACCATGCCTGTGCCCGCACCTGTTGGCTTTCTTACGGCACCATCGTCACCATCACCATCATCATCACCATCACCACCACTGCACCACTAGTGTGACATGTGCCATCAAGCATGTTTGTATACTTCTTTGGCTTTCTTTGGACAATTAATAATGCCGTGTAGTGCAAGCACCATTTCCTTTCAGCCTAGTTTCTTTACTTTTCTTCTATTACCCGAAAACCATGTAACTATTCCTGAATTGTACTCTCACCCACATTCCACTTCTTTTTATGTCCAATTTGAAAATGTTTTGCTAGAACATGTTACCTCAACAAACAAGGAAGAAGCAACTGTCAATTTATTAAAACCAAAGATGAAACCACAGCTCGGTAATAGTATGGTTTAGCAGTGAGACTATCAATGAGCAATGCCTTCGCCGAATTGAGTTCTCACTGAGTTATAAATCCAGTGAAGCAAAATGTTGTTTCAAGGTACATGGCACACTAGTGTATATGTCATCTAACACATATATTTCCTCCCTTTTGTTGTCTTAGATGTTTTGGGTGAGCCACAGCTATTTATCATGTTATACCAGTCCTGGTCCTACCAGCGGAAGGACTTTGGATACTGTGAAAGTCCACATTGGACATATATTTGTTTATCTATATGAATCTAAGAAATTTTATGGGGGAATTTCATTTTATGTACCCAAACATTTTTTTTTTTTAAAAAGTATACCCAATATGACTTTTTAACCAAAAGTATACCCCAAGGGGTGTAAAATGACAATTTGCTCTTTTATGAACAAACAATAAACGAGTGTCGAAATGACCATTTTACCCATGGTGGCGAAGTCTACATAAGAAGTTTACGTAAAGTAGACTTCTAAACGAAGTCTACAACGCCTTAAAATCTTAAATTTAAATTATAAAATTAAAGAAAAATATTTAAACCAAACAAATTATACGTAAATAAGACATTAAAGTTTGACATCTTTTAAAAATAATTTTGCTTATAAATGAATTACCCTAAGTACAACAAAGACAAAGTAAGTCACAAACCTAGAAATCTGAAGAGAAGTCTACACATGAAGTCTACTAAATTAGAAAATCTTAAATTTTAATTTTAAAATTTATTAAAAATATTTTTCCAAGAATTTTTTGTCAGTAATCTAAGTAAATACAAATGTCATCTATATAAAATACAAACTCAGTAAAATGTATAAGTTTATAAGTTTCATGAGTATTTGGTCCAACAAGGATAGAGTATAGGTTTGAAGATTAGGGTTTGGTAGTATAAATTGTTAGGGTTTAGACAAAAAATTTTTGAAAACAAAGTTTACATGTTGTCTAATCATTTAAGGTTCATATATTTTTGTTGTTTATAGTGTAGATTGTGTATATGCAAAGAAAACTAATCTATGCTATAAGTTTTTATGTAAAACATTTGATTTAGTGTTTAGGGTATGGCAGACTTCGTTTGTAGACTTCCTATGTAGATTTCTCTAAGAAGTATACAAAACCAGAATTTTAAAGTAAACCGGAATGAGCCCCTTCATATATATAGAGGGTGTAACCCTAATTTCGATAAATCCAATCTCATTTATCTCTCTAAAACGGCGCAGCTTCTCTCTCTGGTCCCCTCATCCTCCGTCGCCGTGTGCGTCGTCTTTGTGGTAAGCGGTCCACGTTGTTCTCGTTCTTCCATCGTCATCATGTCTTTTTCTTCTTCTTCTATACCCGAACTAGATATCTGATTTCTTGTTGGTGGAAAGGTCTGTCAGGCCTCTCTCTCCTACTTTCGGATCCAGATCTGTGACAGAACCCGCTAACAGGTGAGCGTTAGTATGCAATACTTTTATTTTCAAAAAAATTATGCATGTGGGAAGCTAATTTCGGTCTGGGTACCTGTCTTATTGGACACAGGAATGGGGCGATACAGCTACAGTCAACCTTCAAGTAGCTCTGTGAGATTGTGCAGTGGGGATGAACCAGATGTGAGCTCCACCACCCGAGACTATGGAATTCCTAATTTATGCTATTGTGGGTTGCGGACAATGATGAAAACAATGGACAACACAGATGCCTATCCGGGTAGAATGTTCTTCGGATGCAAAGATTACAAGGTAAATATAATGGTGGTGTGCTGTTTTGTTTGGTGTCTAAATGTAAAAATGTCTTTAAGTTCCATTATTGTGTTTTTATAGGATGTTGATAACATGCATCTACTAAAGTGGTGGGATGAGGCTATGGTGGAGGGATTCATTCTGCTGCGACGTGCTACTGACAACCAAGGAGATTGCATTTGTGTCCTCAGAGTTGCTGATCGGATTGAGGCAGAGCTAGCTCAACTGAAACAGCTAGCTCTTATGGAGAAGAAGCGGGACAGCAGAGTGGAACTGAGCATCATCATTGGGCTTGTCCTTGCAGGATTGATCGTCTGTGGTTGCATGACCATATTTTGGTTTAGGGTTTAGGGTTTGGTTGTTTGAAAATGATGCTAGTTATATGTAATGTAGGATCCCGTCGAATATTTGGTACCCTAAACCCCATTTCGAGGGTCTATTTATATTTCGTGCATTTTCCACGTTTTTAAGACTTCAATCGTAGACTTTGTTTGTAGACTTCGGAATGAAGTCTACAATATAAATTAAAAGAGCGGCAAATTGAAATAATCTGGGAAAAAATCGGCGGGCTTACTAAAATCCGGCTACTCGAAGTAGACTTTGATTGTAGACTTCAATTGTAGACTTCATGTAGAAGTCTACTTCTCGGTTTACTATAAATTAAAAGAGCGGCAAATTGAAATATTCTGGGAAAAAATCGGCGGGCTTACTAAATCCGGCTACTCGAAGTAGACTTTGATTGTAGACTTCAATTGTAGACTTCATGTAGAAGTCTACTTCTCGGTTTACTATAAATGAAAAGAGCGGCAAATTGAAATATTCTGGGAAAAAATCGGCGGGCTTACTAAAATCCGGCTACTCGAAGTAGACTTTGATTGTAGACTTCAATTGTAGACTTCATGTAGAAGTCTACTTCTCGGTTTACTTATACTGAACCAACTTGAAATTATATTTATTTCGACCAACTTACCGATAACCGCTCCGATAACCGATAACTGCTCCCAACCGGCCCAAATTTAACCTAATGTCCTCCTTTGGTGTTTTCATTTCGGTTGTTAGTCAACTCAAAACCAAGATCTTCCTTTGCGAAAAGGCGATTTCAGACCATACGAACCGCCGCAGGCGATTCCCGACCAGACGAACGCCGCCGTACTCCACCATCTCGCGCCCTTATTATCCCTTTCCGCTAATTTCTATAGTAAGTTATATCTAAACCCTCTCCCTCATAACATATTTCGACTTCCGTTGTTCCAATTAACCACCCTCACGTATAATTTCGTTTTTCATATCGTCCGCCGCCGTACTCCACCATCTCGCGACCATAATCCGACATTTACTCGTCGCCGTTCTTTCTCCATCTTGTTACTACTAGGTCTAACTTCGAAGGTAAACCGCTGAATTTAAATTTTTTATATTGTTCGTCGTTTGCCGAATATTAGGGTTCGTATGCCGTATATTAAACTTCAATTGTAGACTTCAATTGTAGACTTCAATTGTAGGCTTACTCGGTTTTTTTCCCGATCTCTAATAGCTACAGGATGGAGAAGCCGAGATTTCCTAAAAGGTTTTTCACAAAAGGTGTAGAGCCTGAGACCGACAAAAGCATCGGATATTACAGCAGCGACACGAAGTTGTTTGAGGCTCTTCACAAACTACTGAGCGATGATGAATGGACCGAGCTCGAGTCCTCCTCGCTCGGGGTTTTCTTTAAATTCGTGAAGATGAAGTTCTCCTGGGCATCAATGGTTGTGAAGTGTATGCTCTCCATGCAAATAGTGTGTTCGAAGCCCTTTGAGATTTGGAGTGTCGTTGGCGCAAGCCCAGTAAGATTCTCGTTGCATGAGTTTGCTCACATAACCGGTCTTAACTGCGAATACAAAGAGAAACTGGAGACCCCCGATACAGCTGAAGACACAGATGATGCGGTTGTGTTTTGGGAGAAACTTGGTGTGAATGTCAACAGTGGTCCTACCATTGAAAACCTCACACGGGCATGCGGGTGGGCCGAAGACTGGTCTAGAGAGGATAGAAAGAGGCTGGCTTATTTAGCCGTATATGCTGGTTTCATTGTGGCACGAAGGCCATCTATTGCTACACCGGTGGAGATGGCAAAGTTAGTAATGGATCTAGAAGAGTTTGAAGGTTACCCTTGGGGGAGAGTAGCCTTCTGCAACCTCATTCGATCTGTGAAAAGTGCCAACCTCACGAAGAACTACTATCTTGACGGGTTTGTTGAAGTGCTGCAACTGTGGGTGTACTACGCTATGCCTAGTTTCGGTCAAGACTTTGGTTTTCCCATTCCGGGTAGACAATCTCCGCCTATGCTGGCCTTCAAAGGAAGTAAAGGGCGTAAAAATATAATGGATAATCTTATTGCGCAGGTAATTAACGGTTGTCAATGCACCATGTGCGTTATTACTTTACGTGGATACTGATAAAGCTTTACCTTTTTTGCAGGTTAATTTCAATCATATGGTTATGGTGGCCAGGGAAGATTCTTACCCTAGGTGGGATAATGACGTGGAGGATGAGCACGTTGACAACGTTATCAAGGCGTTGTACGGGGAGATTGGTGGCCGCTGGAGATGGAAGCCTTCCGACTAGAACTCTAAAGGTGTAGCTGTCTGGGACAACGTGAAGGCGGAGAAGGGAACTGGCAAGAAGAGACTATTGGATTCAGATTCGGGTGGTAAATGGTCGGCAAAAAGACCATGTCCTGACAATGGGACCAAAGGACAATCCTCCGACGCTGGTTGGGAGACATTGAAGTCCGCAATGCAGGCAATGTTTGATCAGTTCACTAAGCAGCAGTCACATGAGCTAAAGATCCGTTTCGATAGTCTGGATGAGAAGATTGAGCTCATCAACAACAAGGTCGAAAAGCTTAGAGGAGGTATGTCGGAGGATACCGAAGCGAAAGAGCATGTTAAGTCCAACGATGGGATCCTGAAGTAAAAGATGATGTGAAGTCTAACGCTGCAGAGGATCGAGCTCCTGCTGCTCTTCCGGTTAGTAAAGATCCCTCTCGAAAACTATCTGCTCGTATTGCTGCAAAACAAAATGCTGTTAAGCCTGAGAACCGTAAACCGTCTAGAAGTAGACCAACAACTAAGAATCAGAAGAAGTAGTCGAGAAAGACTTATCCGTTATGTGGCAGCAATCTTTGTTTCCTGTTTTCCGTTATACTGCAACTGTTCATGTTAAGCTCCCATGTAGACTTCATGTTATGGTGTTCAATAATACTGAGTAATATATTCGTTTTCAATATTTCATTAAAGGCTTGAAATTTGTGTTCTGTATCGTTCGGTGTAGCACAAACCCGAGGCGCCTTGCGAGAGTGTGAATAATCAAGCGGACAAGAGCTGCAAGTATGTGAGGCAGCATATGCCAACACAGTCAGAAAGGATTGCGGATCTAAAAAAAAAGCAACCAAAGGAGACGGCGGCCGTAGTTGAAGCTAAGGTCAGGAAGACAGAGAGGTTGAGGACATTGGCGGATACGCAAGGTGGAATTTTCGAGGGTAACAGCACCGTGAAGCGTATAGTCCCTAACCAGGAACATAGAGGTCGTGGATATAATCCCTTTGGGCCGTTGGACAAGGTTATAAAGCAGGCCGTGGTGGATCATTATAAGAGCTGCCCGTAAGTTGACTTCTTTTGCAGACTTCTTTTGCAGACTACTTTTGCTGACTTCTTTTGTATACTTCATTATTTGCAGACTTCTGTTTTATTATAGTACTAACACTTGCAATGTAATCAGTGGTGCAGGCAGAAGGAAGACCACTAAGACCGCCAGCGAGTTCCCACTCCGCTTTTGGTGGTACGACCTCCTAAATCAACAGGAGTGGCTGATTGATACGGTAAGTCTGGTAAATCATTGACTTAGATAGTAGACTTCAATCGTCTGACTAAAATGCATTAATTAACGTTTGACTAAAATGCAGCACATAAACGCCGTTATTTACATGCTGAGGATGCGTATGTTGAATCACCCCGAGTGGTTTAGAAGTGACCGCATATGCTTCGTTGACACTACATTTGGGCATTACTGGAGTACCAAGTACGCGGAGTTCAATATGATTGCACCCGATGAGCATGGTTTTGGTAGATCTCTTCCTCTACTCTCGTATGATTACTACAAAGGTGCCTTACCAGAGCCTCGGCCATCGCTGAAGATTTGGGGAGTCGACATTGATGACCTGTACATACCCTACAACGTGAAAGGTACCCATTGGGTTGCTCTGTACATTTCGCTCCCCAAGAGGCACATCACCATATACGATAGTCTGCCGCACTACACGAGTCCTCAGGAGTTAGATCCTCTAATAGAACCTGTCGCAGTGATGCTTCCCTACATGATGAGGCTATTGGCGGATGAGGACAAAAAAGATGCCTGGCCTTTCGATCCGTTCACCTATGACCGTCCAATCGATCCAGCCGTCGTGCCGCAGCAGAGTAATGGCAACGATTGTGGGGTGTTCACGCTGAAGTACATTGAGTGTCACGCACTTGGTATGGAATTTCCTCAGACATTGTGCCATAAGAACATCCCAAACATTATAATGAAGCTTGCTTGTGACATATTCCATGAGACAGGCTGTCGGGGACCAGAGGAACGAGAATTCCCCGAGTTGGACTAATCGAGACAGATGTGTTAGGCCGTATGTATTAGGACGTATGTATTAGGAATGTTGTTGCAACACTAGACATGACTAACGTAGTCTTCTTTTGGACTTGTTGATAGGGTTAAGAGTTTTTGGTTTAACCTATCACGTATCAGGGTTATTGTATCATTCGGATAAGGTAGACTTCTTTTGTAGACTTCAGTATGAAGTCAGTTTCGTATGTAAGCTATTTCCCGTCCATGACTTACTTAAATTTCTGATAAGATAGACTTAACATAACATACATAGCCGAATATTAACATAACATAAGCTTTTCATGCAAATGTAGACTTCTTGTGTAGACTTCCTCAGTATACTTCAGAAGTAGACTTCAATCGGTAGCATTCTGTATCCGGAAAACAAGTGAATTTTACCGTTATAACAGATTTTGCAAAGTGAAATAGGATAAATTAATGATTCAATTTGCTTACACAATTGCGGATAGTATGCCCTGGTTGTCTGCATTTCGAGCATGTATACTTCTTTGGCATCTTTCTCGGTTTCTTGTTCCTCTTTCTTGCCATTTCTAACCAAGTTTGCCACCTGGATTTCTTCTTCCTTCTGGGGAGAGGTTTTACCTCAGGAGGATGACAAGGTTCCTTCTTAACGACGGAGAAGTTAGATCCAGGCGGATATAGTGGATGCGCGTATGTAGCGTAAACGGTGTTTTTCTTGTAAGATAGACTCACATAATCCGACACAAGCAATCCCGCCTCAGCTATCGCATCAATTACGTGCGCGCAAGGTATTTTCTCAGTATCATACACACCGCAAGAACACTTTATGAGCTCCAAATCTACATTGTAGTATCCGGATCCATACTTTACACTGAAATGCCAATCATCTATGCGCTCGACGTCCATAAAACCAGAATAATGTTCACGAACAGCCAACAAGTATTCAACTCCTTTGCTATGGATGGTGGTGAGAGCAAGAGTACTGTCACGCCTCCTGCTGAACCACCTGCTCAACTTGTCTCTGATAAACTCCAACAGAAAAGGTATTGGATATCTCTTTGCTTTCTTAAACGCCGAATTGATTGACTCCGCGATATTGCTAGTCTTTATGTTGAATCTTTCTCCTTCGCAATGAACTCGTGACCATAACTTTGGATCGGCTTCTTCCAAGTATGTTGCAAGCTCAGGTTTTACAGCTTGGATTTGATCCATATACGAGTTGTAGGAATCGAGAGTGTGTGCATATGCCGCACCTTTCACCAAATACATGATTTCCTTTGCCTGGTAAGTTCCAGCTATGTTTTGCTGCATATGATAGTAACATATTCCTCGTGTTGCCCACGGTAAGACACTGTCGAATGCGTTCTCAATAGATGGGTGTCTGTCAGAGACTATGACCAGTGGGTAGTCATGACTGAAGCAACTCTTCAAGTGGTTGAAAAACCACCCCCAAGACTCATTATTCTCGGAATCTACAATAGCAACAGCCAAGGGAAAGACTTGGAAGTTGCCATCCTGGCCGGCTGCAACAAGAAGAACTCCACCGTACTGACCAGTTAGATGAGTACCATCAACAACAATCACTCTCCGTAAGTATTGAAAACCAACTATTGAAGCTCTAAACGAAATAAAGCAGTACTTGAATCGATCCTTATCATCACGCACAAGGTCGGTAATAGTTCCAGGGTTTGCTTCCTTGGTCCTGTGCAAGTAGGAAGCGAGGTTCGCATACCCGTCTTCAGCTGTTCCTCTGACGTACTCTTGAGCAGCTCGTAAAGCCCTGTATGATGCGGTATAGCTGAGACGCAAGCCAAACATCACTTTCATGGAGATAGCAATGTGTTGAGGCACAATTCCCTCAATAATTCCAACCCTCTCTATGAATACAGCTCCAACATATTTTGGTGTGCAGGCTCTACGGGTAGCTACTCGTTCAACAACATAACACGTATGAGTGTTCACATACTTTGTGACCCAAAACGTGTTTGCTTCGTTCTTCACAGCCGCCCGAACTCGCCAAGCACATCCTTTTACATTACAAATGGCGACATATAGTATTGGTGTAGACTTGAAGACAGAAAATGAGAATCTGTGAACTACAGCCATCAATCGCAGCTGAGACATGAGTTCATCCTTGCTTCCAAAACATTGGCCGACGGTTATGACGGCATCCCGATACTTATCAAAACGTCTTCCATCATGATAACAACGCCCTTTAAGCCGGATATCGTCAAGTGGAACCTTTTCCTCACGCTCATCTTCGTCTATGACTCGCCCAAACATACTGTAATCAGCGTCTGTGTCATCAATCTCAACTTCACTCCCATCCGTTTTTGACTTGTTATCTCCATTGACATTCCTATCAACTTCCCATTCATCTTCTGAATATGAATTCCACTCCTCATCATCAGAAGATGATCCCCACTCACTATCCAGACCTACGTTACCATCTCCAGGTACGTCGTTGTTCGCATGATTCCTCTGTTGGCTCGACACACACAAGCGTAATACATGGGCTCTACTAAGCTCAATCAGACTTTGAACTTGCCTATCATTCGTTACAAACGTCGGAGGAGAATCAGTGGGTAGATGACAGAGCATATCAGCAGGAAGTGGGTATGCTATCTCTATAAGGTCAACATTCGTATCAACCCCATAATCATCTTTTGCCATTTCAACAAGCTCGCCATGGGTTAAACCATCTCTCAGTGAGAACAGTCTCCCCCCCCCTTTCAGTCATCAACTTCAAAAAACCAGGATCCGTCGTCTTTCCTGACCCATTTTCCATAAACGGCAGCTACGTACACCATTTTCTGCTCTGCAAAAGAAGACAACACGTTATTAGTTGAGATATCGAATAAGTAGACATCAGTAAGAAGTCTACAACATAATCACCTACTTTCCAACAAAAACAAGAAAATTGATTTCCTTCTAAATATAATGATTAAGCATGTCAAGATGATACACAGGCAAGTAAACAGGTTAACACAACTTATTGTCTAAGAAATTTTAAAAAAATTAGTTAGTCATTAGGCACAAATATCGAATTTAAAAAACAGCAACAAAGTAAACTTCCTCTGTAAAGTCTAAATGTAGACTTCATAAGGAAGTCTACTGTAGGGTATAGATTTGCAATTGACCAAATCACGACTTTTTGGAGAAGTCTACAACTGAAGTCTACTGATCAAGGGGTATAGATTTGCAATTGACCAAAGTTGACTTTTTAGAAGTAGACTTCTTTTACCAAAGTAGACTTCAATATGAAGTCTACTTTATTGAGTAGACTTCATAGACAAAAGTCTCCGTGTGGTCAATTGCAAATCTAGACCTTTTCCGAAGAGTAGACTTCTTAGGGAAGTCTACAAACGGGACCCACACTTTTTTGTTGTCAAAGGAAAAATGTAGACTTCTTCTACAAGCCCGAAATGTCAAAAAGTCAATTGCAAAACTATACCCCGCGTTGACAAGTAGACTTCTTGAAGAAGTCTACTTCTCGCCGGAGCTTTGAAATTCGCGAAAAACGAACGAAAAGTCACCTTAGAGAGCTCTTCGGTGTCGTCTACGGCGGATTGCTTCTATCTGAAGCTTCAATAGAGAAGCCCAGCCGTCGCCGTGAGCTTGGTGACCGGAAATGGTATCATACAATAACTTGAAATTTTGAGAGATGGATTATAGAGTTTTTTGTGATGAAATGGGAGAAAATAAGGTAGATAAAAAGGTTAGAAGTGAATAGAATGAGATTTAAGTGGTGTAAATGGGAAGAAGAAGCATTAAAAACTTGATTATGGTTGAAAATGGTTGTTGGATGAATTGAAGTGGATGGCATTTTCGTGAATAAGTGTAGGAGATGAGGTTGGTGTGGACATTATCATTTAAAGTAGACTTCATAAAGAAGTCTACTTAATGGCATTTTTGTGATTATGTTAGAAGGGTAAGGATGATATAGGAAAAATTGGGTGTAAGTATTTTAAAAAGTGAGATGGGTGTAGATCTGCAATTCCCGAAATGTTTAAGTGTAGTTTTGAAATCACTGATTACCATCAAGTTGTCAACTTGCTAAAAAATAATATTTTATGAAACAAAACTTTTAAATTATTTATATGAATATTACAATGTATTTCTATGAAATTTTAGTTTTCTTTTTCAGTTGCCTTCGTTTCATTTAAATGTTTTACCATTAGATATCCAAATTTCACAAATGTCTAATAACCGGATATTCGACTAGCTTAAAACAAATACGAAGAAAAATTGTTAATCTAGACTGAACAAAGTGGATCACGAATATAATATTATTTTTAAATTATACGAATCTTGGTCTTCCATGAAACTCTGATGCTGCTTCTTTTGAAATATATTGATCTATAATATTTAGGCTTTGAATGATATAGTAGGCTAGTAGCATTAAGTGAGTCTTTGACAATTTTTTTTTGAATATAACAAACTCCTTAATAGTTATAGTTTAAAGCGAGAACAAAAAGATTAGCCCACTTTGCATCAGTGAAAGTAGGTGTTGGTCTTCCATGAAAGTATCACGCTGCTTCCTTTGGGATGCATGAACCTATCTATCACATGAACCTTTTTCCAATAGCCTTAGCCAAACTGTAGGACCAACCAAAACATTTTGCACATAAACAATACGAAAACCCTTAATATTATATGAAACGCCCGTACATTTTCAAAAATCCTCCGTAATTCTAATCAACTAACTCCAATGAACCTTCTACGAAACCAGTACGACGTGAAGTAAACCACGGAATTCTTATGAAGAAAAACAAAACCACAACCAGCTGGTATATATTATATATCCTATAGAAAGAGACAAGAGCCCATGGTTTCAATTATATCATTATTATTTACATATAAACTATAGACCACTACTTCGCTACCGTTGCCAATTACGACCTACAAAGAAAAGGGATGTCCTATATACATAATCAATTTCTTAGCAATGACAATATGATACTAAAGAAAAAAAAACTTATAACAAAAAAATGGAAAAATTCTGTACTGTTATTATCTTCTCTTGTTTTCTTCTTCTTCAAACTTCCGACGACGTTAACGCCGCTTGTGAAGGCAGCTTATTCGCCGTTAACAGCACTTACAGCGAAAACCTCAACTCTCTCTTCTCTTCTTTTGCAAGCAACATCGTCGCTAACGATGGTTTCTACAACACGTCAATAGGAGAAGGCTCCAACAAAGTTTACGGTCTTGCCCTTTGTGGACGAGGCTACGAGAAGCAACCTTGTGTGAATTGCGTGGAACAAGCAATTCAAGAATCACAACAAAGATGTCCAAGTCGAATGACATCTTTCAGGTGGACAACTAGAGACAGTGACAATGCTTCTTGCCTTGTACGTTACGCTAATCACTCTGTTTCCGCGAAACTCGAGGTTTGGCCACCTACTTTGTCAGATAATCCTTTGAACATAGAGCCCCCTAAGAGCATTACGCTTTTTCGACGAGAATGGGAAGCATTGGCTAACCTAACAATGCAGTCTGCCACATCAGCTCCTGACAACTCCTCGGTTTTGCTCAAGTTCTATAGTGTCATTAGAGCAGAGTTCACAGAGTTTTTAAATGTTTACATGATGATGCAATGCACTCCTGACATATTGTCTAGTGAGTGTAACAAATGTCTTAGACAGTGTGTGTTGAATTTTCAAAACAATAATTGGGGAAGCCAAGGCGGTGCGGGTCGGCTTCCGAGCTGTTATTTCCGGTGGGATCTTTATCCTATTAGTGGATCTTCTGACAACATGACAAGGGTTTCTATGATTAGTCGTGCTTCTACTCTTCCTCAAGGAAATGCTGTGTTAAATCCAGGAAATGAAAAGAAAGGTGGAATTATGCACAATATCTTGTTAGTTACGCAATCTTATTTTATTGGTTGTAAATGATTGATGGGTTTTTTTATTTGCAGGAAGAAAGATTCGGTATGGAACTATCATAATAATTGTTGTTCCCACCGTTATTAATCTCTTTGTGTTTGTTGGTCTCATTATCATCTTTGATCGGAGGAGAAAGTCCTACATGAAAACAATTAACGGTAAGTTGCTTGTTTGATTCACTGAAGCTTAATTGTTGTGAGGTAGAAGTTTGAATGATTTTTTTTTTTTTTATGTTGGTATGTTGCAGAGTGTTCTGATTGTGATGGACAATCTATGTTGCGGTTTAATCTTGGTATGATATCAACCGCAACCGATGACTTTTCGCCTGAAAATAAGCTTGGTCAAGGTGGATTTGGAACTGTATACAAGGTAAAAACATTCATAAAAAATCTAGTCAAATCTTGAATTGTTTCAATGATTTAATATCAAGTTAAACCGGTTTCAGGGGATTTTACCAAACGGGCAAGAGATAGCGGTTAAGAGATTAGTAATTGGTTCAGGACAAGGACATACAGAGTTCAAGAATGAGGTCTCACTTTTGACAAGACTCCAACATAAGAATCTTGTTAAACTTCTTGGGTTCTGTAATGAAGGAGATGAAGAGATTCTCGTCTATGAGCTTGTCCCTAATTCAAGTCTTGATCACTTTATCTTCGGTAAGCCTTGGAAAGAAAGCTTTCACTTTTTATTTTTTTGAAACTTTTTTGTAAAACAATGTTTGTTTCTTTAAACTCCGCAGATGAAGAGAAGCGTTCGCTTCTTACATGGGAGGTAAGATTCAGAATTATAGAAGGCATTGCTCGAGGTCTTGTTTATCTTCATGAAGATTCTCAGCTGAAGATTATTCACAGAGACTTGAAGGCAAGCAATATACTTTTAGATGAAGAGATGAATCCTAAAGTTGCAGACTTTGGGACAGCAAGATTGTTCGACACTGATGAGACTCGAGCTGAAACAAGACGAATAGCTGGAACACGGTGAGAACATGCATATCATTCAACCTTGAAGACACATATAAATGCTCTGGTTTTAACAGAATCTTTCAGACATTCAAGAATTAATTTGCACATATATATGCAGAGGATACATGGCTCCCGAGTATCTGAATTACGGGCAAATCTCAGCCAAATCTGACGTTTTCAGCTTCGGGGTTATGCTTCTAGAGATAATAAGTGGTAAAAGTAACAATAGCTTCGAAGGAGAAGGACTTGCAGCTTTTGTAAGCTTCTTTTACATCATATTATTCTTTGCTGCATTTGTTTTTTTTTTTGTATATTCTAACATATATTTTCTTGGTGCAGACATGGAAGAGATGGGTTGAAGGAAAACCTGAGATTGTAATTGATCCTTTACTGGTTGAGCATCAGAGAAATGAGATCATTAAGTTAATCCAGATTGGTTTATTGTGCGTTCAAGAGAATGCAGCGAAGAGACCAACCATGAACTCTGTAATAGTTTGGCTTGGTAGTGAGACTGTCACCATTCCTTTACCTAAAGGTCCTGCTTTCACAAGGAATCAATCCCAATCTGAAAATGGTACAATGTCAATGAGCAATGTCTTCACGGAATTGAGCTCTCGTTGAGCTATAAATTTTGTTAGTCAAAAGTTAAGGTAAAAATATTGTATGTGTCATTTAAAAAACAACTCAAAGAGTAAGTTTTGTAACCCAAAAAAGGTTTTGCTTTGCGAGCTCATCAGCTCTAGAAAGGTTTTCCCTTGGTGTGTTTATCTCTCTCTTCTCTGTTTTGCTTTTGTATTTTTTGGTCCGGTGTAGAAAAAAACCCAATTTTCACATCTATGTTTTCCGATTCATTGTAGTTTCCGACCAACCATGTAATGAAATCATTGGAATTGACAGGTTAATCTGTTGAAAAACACCACAAACACTAGTGTCTTACAGATTTCCACATGTCTTACTCTGTTCTCAGGAGACTTGCCATCCAAGGTACGAACCCACTGAAGAGGTTTTTTTTTTCCCACAACGATTAATTAGAAAATTCTTGCATTCTATAATTTTCTTTTCCAGCAAATGCATTCTTATATTTGCTTATAATACGAGGGAGTTACACATTGGCAGCTAGCCTATAGAAATATAGAAGTGCTAACAAAAAAGTCCTATACGACCCAGCAGCATCCATGTTACATGCTACCCTTAACTTCATAGAATCCATAGTACAAATTTGGACATATAAGAGAAAGAAGGTTGCTTTAACAGTGGAACTACAATAGGATGCGCAATCGAGCAGCAAGACCTCTAACTTTTGTTCAAATTTTCATTAGGCGCTATTCGAGCATTTGGACTATTTTTTATTAGATTAGTTTTAAAGATTTTTTATTTTAACATAGGTACATATATACATCTATGGGAATGTTTCTAATATTTATAAGGTACTACCATGCATCGTATAATACATTGTTCATTTTTATTTTTCTCATCCCATTATGGGACAAGCACTATATATATAAATAGAGAGAAAGCTTAAAAAAAGATAGAAACCAATTCCTCCTAGTACTTGAGACCCAAAGTGAGTTCAAGGGACAGTTTTTCTTCATCTTTCGAATCTTCTGTTGAGTTTAAGGTATCACTTATACCACCATCAGCAACAGCGAAATCATCATCAACATGAATTATAACAATATCGTTATCATTATCTTCATTGTCGTCTCTAATTTCATTTAGTCCGACCTGCTATAAACAATTATATAGATAATTATAAATAGGAAAATCAAAATCATTCTCATTTTTTTGGTGTTATGTGGGTCTTCTTTGTCTTTTTTTTTTTTTTTTTTTTTTTTGCCAAAAATCTCACCAAAATCAACAAAAACTAAAAAAAAAAATTATCGAAAAATAATATTGAAAATCGCTTGTAAAACTATTATATCAATATCATATCTTTCCGGTTACCTTTGATAAATGTAATTTTGGCAATAATATAAATAGTGACTGTAGAGTATATAGGATGATCTTTTATATGTTATATATATAGATGTGTATCTAGGTCATGTGAATCCAATTTCTGTTGATGACCATGCATAATTATAATGTAAGAAATGTGAAGGAAATTAAAAAAAGAAAGAAAAATTACTTTTGAAGACTGAAAGAGAGACTTGCAAGATACTTCCATAGTCTTGTTACTTGATTTCAGAAATGCGGTTATCTTTTTATTAATACCGCACTGTACCCTAAAAGAAATTAAAAACAAAAGTTACTATAACGCAGCAAACAAATTCTATATATATTAAACGATTAATGAGATTTAGTATTAATAAATTATCATCACATTTACATTCGTTGATTTTGGATACAAATGGTTGTGTCTTGAAGGTGTTCATAGATTTGAAGGTATTGTTGACATTGCCGCCACCTCATTTGCCGTATCGCTCTCTTTTCTGCTATTAAGTTGCATGTGCGTCAGTGCGTTTACATTTTATGCATACATATATATTAGGACTACGCAAAGTACTTTTAGAATAATCATAATTTCGTAGAGCAAATCAGATACAAAAACCAATATTATCGATAGAAAAATAAAAATTACACTGCATTTTTTATTAATTTGATTTTCAAGTTTCAATTTCTTTTGTTTGAAATATATATGAAACGAATCAAATATCCATTTGAAAATCCGGATCTGGTATCTAGCTAGTTCCGGATCGGTTACGGATTTAAAAGGATTGATTCGAAGGAATGGAATAAAGCATATACAACACACACACACGCACACAAAAAGCATTTCTACTCTGAACCCAACATCTCTTATGCAGATTTACAATACAAACATATTTATACAACTTTAAAGTAAAGTGAAGATGATATATATTTACCTTGTATAGACTCTTCCCGCTTCGTATTCCTATACAACTATTGAGTGTAAACAGAAACATTTGATTATATTCAATTCACACCAGTATAGAGAATATTGTGATATATATAGACATATTGTGTATAGCTAGCTGATAATGTGTGTGTGTGCGTATATAAAGACCTGGAGATGGCTTTTCACATGTGATATTGTGAGTTCTCTCACACCCATTAACCGCAAAATCTTCTTAGGAGTAGCTCCTACAATTTCAAGGATAATAGAAATATCGAACTTTTATATATCGTGAAATTTAAAATTTGATATAAAAAACAAATTACTACACTAATCGGAAAACTGAAAGAGGAGTGAGGTATCACAATGAAAGACAAAAAAAAAATCTTATTATTACTTTGATAGCAAAAAAAATTAGTTTCTCTGTTTTTTTATCAAAGCAAAATTATTTGGTATTCTGTAAAATAAAATAAAAGTCACTTACTTTTTTCGCCACCGAGTTGTTCAACAACATAAACAAAATAGCGATGAAGATCAGTGGTCCACCACAGTCGCGGCATTTTGGACCTAACATAAGGTCTAACAATCGATTTTTTCATCGTTTTCATTTTCCGATGAAATTTTGTAAGTTGATCGTATATTTTAAAGAGAAATTGTACCGATTAATATATATAATTTTTATGGATGATCTAATTACAAAAATAACCTCAAAAGAAAATATTTAATGCTAATAAATATTGTTGTTGTTGTTATTCTGACTTGTGATTTTCTTTCTATTCTTCTAAAAGAAAAGTCAAAATTGTACTTTTACAAGAAAAAACAGATTATTTGACAATAAAAGTTTCTCATGGTTGTAATATGTATCATTAATTTAAAAGTATTAATTAATACTACCAGATTTTTTCTATTATTCTAACTAAATACTGTCTTTATAACTTTTTTTTACTAATCACAACACTGCAATAGTGTAGATACCAAAATACAGATATTTAATAATTTCTATATGACTAAACCCTAAACTTCCTTATGTGTTGATTGTACTTTATTCATATTAAAAAATACTATTGGTGATTTTTAAACCTTTAAAATAAAGAGTAACCAGTGTTGGACTTTTTCATAATATTTATCATATTGAAAGAAAAACAATTATGGTAGTAATTTATTATATCAAATAATATAGTAACAAAATTTTCTATATTTCATCCTATGTAAAATTCATCTTGGAAAATTAATTTAAGACAGATAATGTTAATTAATATGAGGACCTACATTTTTAATTTTTATCTATTTAAAAAAATAAGAAACAGATAGCTGTTTAGGTGTATGTATCATAGTAGAGCATTAGCATTAGCAGTAAGCAGCATTAGCACTATGTTGTTCAAGACGTATGCTCTTATTTATGTATATTTTTTTATTAGCAGAGCTGTGAGTGATTATATATAAAATTACATGAAAATATTTAATTTATATGTTAGTATTTATTCTCGTGTATTATATCCATATTATATTTATTAGTAATAACAGAAACCTTTTACAAAGTTTTTTAATAATTATTTCTTATTTATTAAATTATACAAATGGGTTTTATTAAATTTTTATTTTATAAATTAAAAAAATGGTGATAAAGTTATTTATAAGATTAAAAAATTAGAAACTTCATATTGATATAAATTTTGAAGTTATTTACTAAATAAATAAGTTATATATTTTTAATATTTTTAGAGTTTAATGCTTTAGAAATGCTTCATTCAAAAGCAGAGAATGAATGAGAATTATGGAGCATTTGCAGCTTCCAAATGCTCTCCTACATGCCTTCATAAAAAACATAATTGGATGACAAAAAACATAATTGCTCTTCTAAATGTTTAACCAATCAGTTAGAAAAATTCAATAGAAGAAGTGTAGTAGTGAAAAAGAACATTAGTCAAACATAAACCCAATATTCTTGTGTAGGTTTTTGACTTATATAAAATGAAAATTAGTATACATAAAAATCACTTCAATAAAATCACTATGGACCAATCACAATTAGTTATGAAATGGTTATGCAATATTTTCTATAAAAAAATAAAATGTTTAAAACATAGTTAGCCCAAACTACGTTTTTGAAAGGAAAAAAAAAAAACAATCATACAATTTTACTAAAACTAATAAGCATTCATGAATTGGACATCATTTTCCGTTAAAAAAAAACATAAGATTTTTTATAGAAGAAATTTAATTTAAAATACATTAATTTTTATATAAACATATAATATAGTTTTAAATATTAGAAATAGTTACATGAATTTTTTTTTTTTTTTAACGAGAACATGTAGCATAGTACAATATTTTGTGTTAGTGCCATCAATGTATCACCCAAAAAAACCCACCAACTAATAACCTTTTTTTTTTGAGACAACAAACCAACTAATAACATTAATAGTATATTTTTAATGTAAATAAAATCTCATTAAAACACACCAAATTGCAACGATTTTCAGTAATATACAAGAACTATTTTTCCATATATATGGTACAATGCATCTACGATATACTCCCAACGGTTTCTACAAAAATCAAAGTCTAGCCAAGGGTGAGATCAAGGGACAATTCTTCTTCACCTTTTGAAGCTTTTATCGAGTTTAGTGACAAACTAACATCATTGTCATCAGTAACAACATCATCACCAACATTACCATCATCATCAATAGCAACAACAACATCACCATTTTCATCATCAACTTTAGTTTTATTTAAGCGGACCTGTCATAAACAATAGTATAAAATTACGGAAATATACGTACAATGATAGTGTATGAGATGTTTCACCCAAGGAGATTGAAAGAACAATTTGGTAAAGCAATATTCAACAAAATCGCTTCTATAACAATTGGGTAATCATTTTTTTGTGTGTTAAAGTGATGATCATAGATTCATTATATGTGTATATATATACGTGTGGCATGATGATCTTCTATGTACGAAAAAATATACACAGATATCGAGTATATATGTATACTGTATACATATACTGTATATAGAAATGCATAGGGAAATGAATGATTACCGTTGAAGATTCATAGAGAGACTTGCAGGTAAAATAGTCACTTGGTACTTCCTTACTTTCATTACTTGATTCTCCAAATGTTATTATTTTTTCATACATTTCCTCTTCTTGCCTACAAGAAATTTATTGTATAAAATAGATAAATAGACATATAGCTCGGTTTCACGTTAAAAACCGAAAAATATATAAACAGAGTAAGTTTATTGATAAATATTAGAAATACTTACACGAACCTTTGTTGATTTTGGAAAAAATTGACATTGCCTCGTAGGCGTTGATAGTTATGAAGGTACTGTTGAAATTGCCACCAAGTCACTTCTCCTGTCACCCTAACACTTCTCTTTGCTAATATCTCTTCTGCCATTAGTTGTATGTGTTTATATATGAAAAGCATATCATATGCAAATATGTTACATGCATATTTATATAATCTAAAATCAAAATGCAAAATGGTATTTGTTACCTTGCATAGATTCTTCCAGCTTCATGCTCCTATACATCTGTTGGAATGTAAGTGAGAGATATATGGTTCAATTTCCAAACCAAGTATGATACTGGTCGACATATATACACACGAATGTAATGATATAGAAATGTCGTGTATATGTAGCTAGATGTATATAAATGTTAAGACCTGGAGATGACTCTTCACATGTGATATTGTGAGTCCTCTCACATCCATTAACTGCAAAACCATCTTTGGAGTTGCCCCTGCAATTTTAAGGATAATAAAGGTATATATTTATCTTAACATTGCATGAAATGAAATCAAATAATCTTTACTGTAAAGAAGTGATATTCGATTACTTCAAAAGAACAGAATTTCCATGATTGATATTAATCTTAAAATATGTTTCTCTGATGGCAAAAAAAAATGAGTTTTATTATTAATTACATAAAGAGAGAAGTGGTAACTATTGTTTAATAAAAAGAGAAGAAAGAAATTCGCTTACTATTTTCTCCACCGAGTTGTTCGACGGCTTGAACAAAAGAGTTGTGAAGATCTGAATTCCATCGCAGCCGCGGCACTTTTGACCTAACATATGATCTAACGACTGGGTTTTTCATCGGTTCTTTTCTGAAGCTCACAGTTTGATATTTTTGGGAAATTTTACCTATTATTCTTTCGGTCGATTCAAATTGTTGCAGCAAATGAAAGGGATGAAGGTAACTAATAGAGAATTCTCTGGGCAAGTTTTGTTGGACAAATTGCCCTCGTGACCTTTGTCTTATTAGTTATTTCCTACTTTTTCATTTTTCTAGGAAAAAAAAAAAGAAATATATACACTAAAGAAAGAAGATTAAATTTAAGTTCTACTAAAACTGTTGTTGCGCTTTGTCATATTGTGTGGCGTTTTCCTGTTCTTCATTTTTTTCGTCAAAATGATCAATTATTAGTACTACCAAGTCCAAGTTCATTCATTCTTAAATACTTTGTATAAACTTAAAAAATATATATTGGAAATTTCGCTTAATTAGCCAAAAAGTAAGTCAGGCTAATTATACTACCTAAAGCCTCATGTAATATAATCATTCTGAGCAAGATAATTTAGCTTATTCTAACAAAGTAACAACTACAAAAACAACTCAATTTTACCCCAACAAAAAAAACAAAAAGAACTCAAAGATATACACGTAGATGTGTCGAAAATGTTTCGAATAATTGTAGTTTTCGTAGGTTTTCCGCAGGCGTACTTTTTTTTTTTTTTTTTTAAAAAGGGCAATGCGCCAGGCCTATTCAAAGAAAAGAAATTTGTCCAACAAAACTACAATGTTTCGAATGATTTTAGTTTTGGTAGGTTTTTAAATGTTCACGATTTTTTTGTGAATTCAAAGAAATTTTTATGATTTATTACCAAAATTTATGGTTTTTAACTAATAAAGTTTCTAAAATACTTTGAAACTACTAAAAACATAATTAACAAAATAAAAAAATACTAAAAATAATTACTATTAAAAAAAATCAACTACTAATAACATATTACTTTTTAAAAAAATCAATAACAGTAGACTTGAATATATTGAGTCGAAAATGAATACAGAACTAACTATGAATATATTAGAATATTAGTGTCTATGGAATTTGAACTATCAAAGTTCTTACTAAAAAGAAAAGAGTGACGGAATTTCAGGTTGTTTCATAAATTCTTCGAACTATTTTCTATGCCACGACAATATATTGGTCAAAAGACTCTAATAACTAATACGAGTATAAATCTTTATTTTTTTTTATCTAGGATAAGGACGTAAAAATCAACTGGCTAATACAAACCACTATATTACATGTCAATTTTTTTAAACAATTTAAAGTATAATACCTCAACTGTAGTAATATATACATATATACCATTTAACAAAAACAAATCCTGTATTTAAACAGACTATTAAATTAATATCTAATAGTATTAACATCATGAAATAATTAGAAATATCTTCAACAAAAAATAATAATAATAATAATTAGAAATATAGTATGCATTTAGTTAATGTTTTTGAACAACTAATGTTTAACCAGAACTTCCAATGTGGCTACTTATGTAGAACAAAAATTTACAGAACAAAAAAACAGAATTGTATATTTGATTCACATTAATGGAAATTTAATACAGTGGTTTTGTAACTGACGCGACTTCCTTGATTCTTAATTCTCTCTAACTAGAAGACAAAAGAACATTGTAACTCGTTGTAGGCACTGATTATCTCGGTAAGCATGTTATAGGTTCAGAAGTGGATCATATATCCAATGATCATATATCGAAGCTAACCAGAATCACAGCATGTTCTATTTTTTAAAAAGAACTACATGTATATTTTGATATATTTCTTAACAAGTACTTTTAACGATTGAATCCAGGCCACAAAGATTATAGGTCTAACTGTCTAAGGCCTGTAATTTCTATGTTATTGACATAGCATAATCCTAAACTAGTTATTTTGTTTGAGGTAGTAAATTTTTTTCTAACATCTATTTATTAATAATTCTAAATGTACGAACATAATCGTAATGAAGCTAACCCTTTATAAAATAAAATTAAAAAAAAAAATTCGTAATCAAGGCGTTCAAAATGATTTGTATTAAACTACAATGCAGGTCTTATTAAAAAAAAAATTGTAAAAAGATATAGGTCTTATTAAATTGGGTTAATGGAATTGGAAGGTACGAAATTGGACAAAGCATTTATTTATATTTGTCCCCATGCACGAACGTAACTTACGCTTGTGAGAGAAGCATTGCATGTTTGTTAGTGAACAGACTCAAATTATTTCCACTATTTTATTATAGTCAACTAAAATTCTCATTCCCCTTTGTCATTTACTTTCTTCGGTCCATAACAACGTTATCATTTAAATATAATTTTTGGTGCGAGCATATTGCATGTATGTGAATCCTCATGCGATGACACGTAACAAGTTCCAATTAAAAAGTGTACGTTTCGGATTTAAATAATATGCAAACAAACAATAATATATATTAATTGTGTATCGCTCGCTGGCGTTATATTTTGATATCTAAATAGAGTTATTTTCCATTTGATTCGATATTTTCATCATATATAGCGACATTTTTATACATATACTATTAATTTGTGAACTAATTTTGAGAAAATTGGCTAAATACCCCCAAAAAAAATTTCTCTTGTTCTATTAGTCTTTCACATTTACTCTTTGTCCTTTTACACATTATTTAAGGCTTTAATGCACTTTTGTCCTCCAAATTAGTTAGACAAGGTTTTGTTTTCAATTTTTTTTTATTTTCCTTACAAACAAATTATAAAATTAAACACAAAAAAAAAGAAATTTATAAGAGATATCGTCGTGGTTTATTTTCGGATAGTTAGAGGAAAAAAAAGAAAACAAAGATTTGAATAATATTCAGTTGAAATATTTTCTCGATTTTAGTAGAAGATGATTTCTACAAAAGATAGATGACACTTATTTTAGTATAACATCTAGTAAAAATACGAATATTACGGATTGTAGAAAATTTGTTTATAGTAGAACACTAATTCTTCGGGTGGTAGAATGAACTGTAATACGTAGGACAAAAAAAATACGGAAGGTAGATGTCAGTGTTTAGCGTAGAACTTAAAATCCACGATTAGCAGAAGATAGTGTATTATGTAAAATATATTGGAAGCAAATTCTACCAAACGGTAGAGCCTATAGTATTTGGTAGATATCAAATTCTGATTATGATACAGGTATAAACTACTTGTAGATATCATATTCTACAGTCATTAGACGGCCGACAAACTAATAAGAAACGTATTCTATTTTGAGTTTAGACATTGGTAGAACCAAACTTCAGATAATTTTCTGAACATGAACAATAATTTTTAAAATGCTCAAATATTTTAAACAGTCTTTAGATCATTTTTAGGAATTTTAAAAATTTTGTTTTTTCTAAAAACATTTAGTATGAGTTTTTAATTACAATGAAGGACAATCTTGGCAAAAAATAACCAAAATCAAAAAATGAATAAAAATACAAGAAAATTTTTTTTTTGAGGTATACTCGCAATTATCTCACTGAAGAAGTCTTTTTTCTCTCTCAGTTATCCCATATTCTCATACCAAAAAAAAAAATTGTCCCTTATTCCCATAATCCCATCTTATTTATGTCAGAAATGAACTAACCATGGTTTAATTTTTGTATTTTGTTAAAGAAATCATGGTTTAAAAATCAAAATTATATATAGGTGAGAGAGCGACGTACGTGTACGTAACCCAATTATTTCTAGTAAGACAAGTTACATATAACTGATTAAAATAACATCAATTCTACTCTTATTATGGATAACTTGAAAGTTGCATAAACATCGTGATTTCTTTTTTTTTTTCTAATGGTACCGAGCAAGCAAACTTTGATGCGGTAGTTCATACCTTATTACTGATAAAGTGGATGTCGAGCTGGTAGCCAATTTAGATTTTGTTTTTTTGTTTTTTTTTTACAAAATTAACAGGATATTCGATAAGTAGACATATATTCAGTAAAATATGGATATTATATATTAAATATATTTTTTCAAATATATATAGTTGATTTAAAATTTGTAAAAAGTTTCAGTTTCTGAGAGAGTGAGAAAAAGACAACCATACAATATTAGAATAGTAGATTTATTAAAAATGATGTAAGATGTATTACAATTGTCTCTTTTTTGTATTCGACTGAAGAAGAAAATTTATATAGCATATTTTACAATAGTATTCGCAGTTTAGTTTGATTGACATCGTCGAAAGTCATGCGGCCCATTAGCTAAGAAAAATAGTTAAATGTTGGATCAAATGTTTATATATAAAAAAAAGCCCAATCATATACTAGTAGATTCTATTTAAAGGATGGATCTTCGAATACAAAGAAGCTATCTTAGCCGAAAGAATAGAAAGAGCTACCAGAAATTCGTAATGACCCTAACGAGGAGATAGAAAATACTAATATCTTATCTACTTGTAGATGATAATGGGTCAGTGGTCATTAGTAGATAGGGCTTAAGTTTAATCGATCTTCCACTAATATATAAATATATATTCTATCACCGTTTAACCAATCCACAAATCTCTCTTAAAGCTTCTAGAAATTAGTCTCACAAATTAGACATTAGCTATTCAGGACAACTTGTCAGGAGAGAGCAGCAATTGAAGTTCTTGGCTCATTTTATTCCCATTTAAATGATCAATGCATTTCTGTATCCTACTCTAATTTTATCTTTCAGAAAACTGAAGTAGTAATTGTATAAACCATTTTTTTTTTAATATAGCATTCAATTCAAAAAGAGAAATTCGTAAACGTTGCAAGCTCTTGTATAAAAAGGCTTTTGTTGAGTGTAGTTTGACATTATAAAACAAAAAACAAAAATAAAAACACATGTGTTAGTCTCGTTTTGTCACATGCACTATAACGTTTAGGTTGGTGAAGCACCTACTTTCATAAACTGGTGAGCTTATTTTTAAATCTACATAAAAAATTAACTAGTGTTGATAAGTATACTATAAATTAAGAGATGGGACCACAAAAAGTAATAAAAGATTATAACTTTTATCTTTACTTGAAAGAATATATTCATAAAGGAATTTCTCATAAATATATCATATAAAAATCTTTAACAAAAAAAGAAAGGAAACTAATCTATTGCATATATGTTTTATTGGTAATGCAATATGGAGATATCTATAAAAAAACTAAGTTGATATGTTTTATTCATTTCACCTAAAATATGAGTAGCATTTACCTTTAACAAAAAAAGAAAAAAAATTGTTAGTATGTCAAAAGGAAAACAAATTATTTCTTACAAATTCCGATTGGTCTTGCCGAAAATTGACTAAGATTTATGTGGACCCCGCACTCCCAAGTCAGGAGCAAATGTTCGATGATATAAAAAATAAATTCATCCACTTAAAAACTTGGGCTGTTTTCACTTTTACCCCACAAATTGAAGTCAAATGCAAAACTAACATTTTCAATTTTTTTTTATTTTTTGTCCAATTATTTACGAGAATGCCATTACTATTTCGAGTGGTAGACCTCAACAGAGGTCTACGAGAGCTGCATAAAGACCAAATACCCCTCATCTTCTACACTTAATTTCCAAAATGCCATATCATCAATATTGCCAACCACCATTTTCGCTCAATTTGGAGCTGTTAATGCTCCGAAAATTCACTTTTGAGCTACCATTTCTCATTCTCTCAACTCATAAACTCTTATTCTTCCATTTTCATCCCAAAAACTCTATAAGCAAACTCAAATCTTGGATCTTGGCATTTCCGATTGTTTAGCTTACAGCAACGACCGGAGCTCGTTACTGAAGACTTAAATCGAAGTTATCAGCCCTCGAATAGCCTTTCTCCAACGCCCATGTAACTTTTCTTCCAAAATTCTAAGATTTTCAGTTTTGGTCCGCGAATGTAGACCTCAGTTGAGGTCTACTATGACTTAGTAGACCTCAGTTGAGGTCTACTTTACGTAGTAGACCTCAGTTGAGGTCTACTGGTCAACCGTTGCCATTTCCTTTGCAAAAAAAAAAAACTAGTCGTAGACCTCCACTTAGGTCTACTACACGTGGAGGTTAGTTTTGCAATTGATCGAGAAAAATGTTTTTTCCTGTAGACCGATGTGGAGGTCTACTCCACGTGGAGGTTAGTTTTGCAATTGATCGAGAAAAATGTTTGTTGGAGGTCTACGGCTTAGGTCTACATACAAAAAAAAAGGTCTACCGTTAAGTTCTACGGGGTCTGGTAGACCTCAGGTGAGGTCTACGGGGTCTGGTAGACCTCAGGTGAGGTCTACTAAAATATCTGGTCAACGCAAAAAAATTGAGGTCTACAGGAAAGGTCTACCAGAGGAAAGTCAAACTTGGGTCAACTGAAAACTAACCATTTTGAGGTCTACTTTTTGCGGTAGATCTACATGGTAGACCTCGTTTTGCTCCGTAGACCAATTAAGAGGTCTACTAATCAAAACGAGGTCTACCGCAACAAACATTTTTCTCGATCAATTGCAAAACTAACCTCCACGTGGTGTAGACCTCCACATCGGTCTACAGGAAAAAACATTTTTCTCGATCAATTGCAAAACTAACCTCCACGTGTAGTAGACCTCAGTTGAGGTCTACGACGTAGATCTACGTAGTAGATCTACGACGTAGATCTACGTTGTAGGTCTACTATTATGTGTTATTTTGTAAATCGTTTTTTTGGTCAATATATCTAATATTTTGAAATTTTTCTTGAACAGTTGGGTTTTTTTACTTGTTTACTTGCTTATATATGAGTTTCAAATGTTCATTTGGTGTGATTAAGGCTCTACTTATGTTGTTTTGTTTGTTTTTTTTTTGTTGCAGAAAATGGTTTGTTTAGCTTCCGTGTATGGAAAATGGCTGATGGTAGAAGACAGGTCATGGCATTTTGAGGTGGATAAAGGAAAAGGAGGGAGAGTGTTCTACTTGCGGGATGGTTGTACCCATGAGGAGCTTGTGAGAATGGTACAGTGTGAATATATGTTGGATATGGAAGCAGAGCTGGTGGAGATATCTTATCCATTGCCAGATGTGATGCTCAATCAAATGCCCTCGGACTTTCCTCCTATGTACGTCACCAACGATGGGCAGGTTCATAGCTTGATAGAGTTAGGCAAAACGCATGTGCTGCGCCTTTGCATCTCTGTTCGAAACAAGGATAAAGTTGAGGAGCGAGATGAGGATAGATATGTCGATGAGGATGAGAATGAAGAAGAGGAAATGGTAATAAGTGGGTTATACAAAGTGGAAATGGTAAGAAGAGTGAGTGACTGAGTTATTACCGGGAAAGGGAATCGACAGGAGCGCTCCGACTCTACCAATGTCGACGGACCGAAGACGGCACCAATTTGTACATATTGCGAACAATAAACCGTTAGCCCCGACAGAAATGATATATGTTAACGATACTAGATAGAGGGCGGCGATATTACCGGCGTGAACAAACGGAGGCGGAGCAAACGGAGGCGGAGCAAACGGAGGCGGAGCAAACGGCGGCGGAACAAACGGCGTCGAAGCAAACGGCGTCGGACACGGAAATCGAAGAAAATCACCTCTCGAGAGCGCCGAATTCAACTTCTAACAAACCCTAAAAATTTACAGTTCAAGGTAAAAATCGAATTATATACAACGGTTCAGATTGTACGGTTGGTTATTACAATTAATCTCGGTTTAGGTGTTCAATTTACGGTTCATTACAACAAATTCAGCCGGTTATTTTATAACTGAGGTCTACCACGAAATTACCGAAACGTTTCAAATCCCCCCCCCCAAATCCACCGTCTATTTGAAATTTTGGGATTCCCGCTAGGTTAATTATGTGGTAGATCTACCTGGTAGATCTACATGGTAGACCTCACACATTTATATGTTTTAACCTAAATGTCTTTGCTTATCTATAAATGATTCATTTGTATTCAATTATATTTTTTGTAGATGATAATGTCTATATTTTAATTATTCATACAAGTGTTTTTTCAAATTATTTTTTCTTTAATTTTTAATTTAAATTTAAGATTTAATTATGTGGTAGATCTACCTGGTAGATCTACCTGGTAGATCTACATGGTAGAACTCACACATTTATATGTTTTAACCTAAATGTCTTTGCTTATCTATAAATGATTCATTTGTATTCAATCATATTTTTTGTAGATGATAATGTCTATCTTTTAATTATTCATACAGGTTTCGTTGTCAAATTATTTTTTATTTAATTTTTATTTTAAATTTAAGAATTAATTATTTGGTAGATCTACATGGTAGATCTACTTTACCCTAAACACTAAATCGAATAATTTGGATATTTTTTTGTAACAATGTGCTTGCCCTATTGTCATTTTACAGTTTGGATAACAAATAAACGAACATTGAATCGCATAACAAACCAAAAACAACAATTGGTCTAGAAATTTTCAAAACCCTACAACTTACACCATTCAACCCTAAACAATCTACTCAAACTCTTATCCTTATGAACTATATATTCATGATATTTATAGATTCATGCCTTTTTCTGAGATCATATTTTTAGTAGACGTTAAATGTCTTTTATTTCGTTATTTGTGAAAAAAATATTTCAAAGTATTTTTGTTTTAATTTTTAATTTAAATTTAAGATTTAATTATGTGGTAGATCTACCAAGTAGATCTACCTGGTAGATCTACATGGTAGACCTCACACATTTATATGTTTTAACCTAAATGTCTTTGCTTATCTATAAATGATTCATTTGTATTCAATTATATTTTTTGTAGATGATAATGTCTATATTTTAATTATTCATACAAGTGTTTTTGTCAAATTATTTTTTCTTTAATTTTTAATTTAAATTTAAGATTTAATTATGTGGTAGATCTACCAGGTAGATCTACCTGGTAGATCTACATGGTAGACCTCACACATTTATATGTTTTAACCTAAATGTCTTTGCTTATCTATAAATGATTCATTTGTATTCAATTATATTTTTTGTAGATGATAATGTCTATATTTTAATTATTCATACAGGTTTTTTTGTCAAATTATTTTTTCTTTAATTTTTAATTTAAATTTAAGATTTAATTATGTGGTAGATCTACCTGGTAGATCTACCTGGTAGATCTACATGGTAGACCTCACACATTTATATGTTTTAACCTAAATGTCTTTGCTTATCTATAAATGATTCATTTGTATTCAATCATATTTTTTGTAGATGATAATGTATATCTTTTAATTATTCATACAGGTTTCGTTGTCAAATTATTTTTTATTTAATTTTTATTTTAAATTTAAGAATTAATTATTTGGTAGATCTACATGGTAGATCTACTTTACCCTAAACACTAAATCGAATAATTTAGAAATTTTTTTGTAACAATGTGCTTGCCCTATTGTCATTTTACAGTTTGGATAACAAATAAACGAACATTGAATCGCATAACAAACCAAAAACAACAATTGGTCTAGAAATTTTCAAAACCCTACAACTTACACCATTCAACCCTAAACAATCTACTCAAACTCTTATCCTTATGAACTATATATTCATGATATTTATAGATTCATGCATTTTTCTGAGATCATATTTTTAGTAGACGTTAAATGTCTTTTGTTTCGTTATTTGTGAAAAAAATATTTCAAATTATTTTTTCTTTAATTTTTAATTTAAATTTAAGATTTAATTATGTGGTAGATCTACCTGGTAGATCTACATGGTAGACCTCACACATTTATATGTTTTAACCTAAATGTCTTTGCTTATCTATAAATGATTCATTTGTATTCAATCATATTTTTTGTAGATGATAATGTCTATCTTTTAATTATTCATACAGGTTTTGTTGTCAAATTATTTTTTTTTTAATTTTTAATTTAAATTTAAAATTTAATTATGTGGTAGATCTACCTGGTAGATCTACCAGGTAGATCTACATGGTAGACCTCACACATTTATATGTTTTAACCTAAATGTCTTTGCTTATCTATAAATGATTCATTTGTATTCAATCATATTTTTTGTAGATGATAATGTCTATCTTTTAATTATTCATACAGGTTTTGTTGTCAAATTATTTTTTTTTTAATTTTTAATTTAAATTTAAGATTTAATTATGTGGTAGATCTACCTGGTAGATCTACCATGTAGATCTCCATGTTTGTCTACCACAGCGTCTGGAGGTTAAAATCGTAATCGTGGTATGCGTTTTTTTGTTTGTTCATAAGAGAGTGTGAGGTACTGTTACTGTAGAAAAGGTTAGTTTTGCAATTGTTTCAAATTGTGGTCTAGTTGAATAGAAAAAATCAATTTGTGGTCTATTTTTGGCAATTTCCCCTAAAAACTTAAGGGTTATTTATAATAAATCTAAAAAAAAAAAACTAAAAAACTAAAAAAATTGATAGAAAATTAACTAAATAATTAAATAAATAACTGGAAGATTTATAAATATCTATTTGCATCATTTCAGTTGGGGAAACCTTTTCATGAACCGAAGAACATACCACATGTTAATGGTCAAGTGGGATGTCCTCATGAATATTGTGGTCTTTGACATTAGTTTTACATTGGATTTTCTCAACATAGAGCTTGCAAATATTGACAATTCTATCTGAATTATCTCTTTTTCAAGGCATTTGACGGTTTTATTATATATTTTCAAGGCATACGTCCTACCAAGTAAAGAGGAATTTCAGTTTGTATGACCACCGTGGGGTTGCAAGGTTTTTGTGGTTCACATTTACAATGGTGTTCTTTCCGATCGTGGCGTGGCTATGTGGAGATTCAAATATGAAAATAGCGATCGTGTAGCATAATATGGGTTTATTGAGACACGCCTAATGCATAAATTCAAAGGTCTCAGGTTATATGGAAATCAAGCAAGCTATTGTTTTATGATAGGTCTGTTTTCTATTACAATGATCATGCAATGGATTGTCTAATATCAATTTAGGGGTGGGCACGGAGCGGATATCCGGAAAAAATCTGTGATCCGTGATCCGCTCCGTCCGATCCGAATATCCGTAAAAAAATTAAATATCCGCATATATCCGATCCGATCCGTAAAATATTATAAAAAAAAAAACTAAAAACATATATTAATTATAAATAATTGAAAATTAGATAGATACATCCTTAATATGCCTTTAAAAATATATTATTGTTTCATAAATTATAATATGCCTTTAAAAATAAGTTCTAAAAAAGTAATTTAATTGATCACAACGGTACCACTAAACATATCATCGTTAACATTAAAACATAATGCAAAAATAATTTTAAAATTTTAAACATATTATTTTTTAACTTTTTTATTTAGTCACAACATTCCTAATTTTAAAGTAATTACATAAGCTATTGTTACGTTATTAGAATTTTTTACTGCATAAATGAGTGGATTATATTTGTGAAGACAATATTTTTGTTGATTTGTATGTTTCTAAAGATAAAAAGAACAAATTTATACTATAATATGTGTATATATACATAATTATTATAATATACGGATCGGAGCGGATATCCGGTTTTAAAATAAATATTTGTTATTTGTTCCGTTTATAACGGATATTGAATTTTAGTATTTGTTTTGCTTTGTATCGTTACGGTTATCCGGATTTTTCGGATCGAATTGAAGCGGATAACGGATCAAAGCGGATCTAGCGGATAATTTGCTGAGGCCTATATATCAAGTCAACACGTGGGAGTTCATGAAGGAAATTGTTGATTTTTAATTTTAAAAAAAAAAGTTTTTGGCTTTGATTTGATTAAAATTCATCAGACAAGAAACATGTCACATCGTTTCCTTCAACATTCCGAATGTTCGATGAAATCAAATATAAATTCATCCACTTAAAAACTGCCACGTCATCAACTTGGACCAGAATATTCGCGCTGCCAAAAACAAAACAAATGTGTCCAGGTTCAATGAATCTGGAATCACCTGGTTTCTTTCATTTGTTATTTAATCCCAAGCTTTGGAAAAAAGTTAACGAAAAAACGAAAGAACAAATCAAATCTTAGAGAGCAAATTTGTGTTCTCAATTCGTAATCTTGCATTGGAAAATGGCAATGCCTGCAACAGTTTCTTCTTCTTCTGGGATCACGAGCTTTGCTTTCTCTCGTTCCGCCAATTCGTCAGAGCCCAAAGGTATAAATAAAGTTTCGTTTTTTCTCTTTGATTTTCGATTTTATGGCCGAAATCTGAGAAATTGTTTGATGGGTCAATGTGGGGTTTACGTATTACATATCAAAATCGCATATTTTCGGGTACGAATTTGTAGAATCTAAAATCCAATTTCGTGTTTTTCTTCTCACAGTGTCGCAAATCGGTTCGTTGAGGTTGTTGGATCGTGTTCATGTTACTCCGATGTCTCTGAATCAATCTGGGAAACGATCATCTGTTAAACCCTTAAACGCAGAGCCAAAAACAAAAGACTCGATGATTCCTCTTGCAGCAACAATGGTAGCAGAGATTGCAGAGGAAGTAGAAGAAGTAGTAGAAAAGATTGAAGATTTCGAACAACTTGCAAAGAATCTAGAGAATGCTTCACCTCTTGAGATTATGGACAACGCCCTTGAGAAATTCGGGAACGATATCGCCATCGCATTTAGGTAAAAATTACATATTTCAGATTGATGATTCATGAGATTTGTTCATAGACTGATTGGTTGAATCTTTGATTTCTTATTGTTTTTACAGTGGTGCAGAAGATGTTGCTTTGATTGAGTATGCTCATTTAACTGGGAGACCATACAGAGTATTTAGCTTAGATACAGGGAGATTAAACCCCGAGACGTATCGGTTTTTCGATGCGGTTGAGAAACACTACGGGATTAGGATTGAGTATATGTTTCCTGATTCTGTAGAGGTTCAAGGTTTGGTTAGGAGCAAAGGATTGTTCTCTTTCTATGAGGATGGTCATCAGGAGTGTTGCCGTGTGAGAAAGGTGAGACCTTTGAGGCGTGCACTCAAGGGTTTAAGAGCTTGGATTACTGGTCAGAGGAAAGATCAATCTCCGGGGACTAGGTCTGAGATACCGGTTGTTGAGGTCGATCCGGTTTTCGAAGGTTTGGATGGTGGAGAAGGTAGTTTGGTGAAGTGGAATCCGGTTGCGAATGTTGAAGGGAACGATGTTTGGAGTTTCTTGAGGACTATGGATGTTCCGGTTAACACATTGCACGCCGCAGGGTATGTTTCGATCGGTTGTGAGCCGTGCACGAGAGCGGTTTTGCCGGGACAGCACGAGAGAGAAGGGAGGTGGTGGTGGGAAGATGCTAAGGCTAAAGAGTGTGGACTTCACAAAGGGAATGTCAAGGATGTTGATGGTGGTGCTAAGGGTAATGTAAATGGAGAAACCAAATCCGTTGTTGTTGAAGATATCTTTAAGAGTGAGAGTCTTGTGAGTTTGAGCAGGCAAGGGATTGAGAATTTGATGAAGTTGGAGAACAGGAAGGAGCCTTGGATCGTCGTGCTCTATGCTCCGTGGTGTCCGTTTTGTCAAGCCATGGAAGCATCGTATGATGAGTTGGCGGATAAACTGGCTGGAAGTGGGATAAAGGTTGCGAAGTTTAGAGCGGACGGTGACCAGAAGGAGTTTGCGAAGCAGGAACTGCAGCTTGGTAGCTTCCCGACGATACTTGTCTTCCCCAAGAACTCTTCGAGAGCGATCAAGTATCCTTCTGAGAAGAGAGACGTTGATTCTTTGACTTCGTTCTTGAATCTTGTCCGGTGATTCAACCACCGCGAAACTTCTCATCTCGTTCCAGATTGCTAGAACAGATGGAGGTTAGTAGTGTTTGGAGAATCAATTCACAGCTTTAGATCACAGAGTTAGAGATCTACTCTGCTACAAAGCTTGAGTATTTCTGCAGTATTGTAAGATTCTTGAAGTTGCAAAATTGTTGATTGATCATGTAACTTTATGGTTATTAGTGAAATCAAATCTCATGTTTCTTCTTTGCAACCATACCAAACAGATGATGAAGTTTGTATTTATGGTTGATTGTTCATGTAAATTTATGGTTGTTACTGAAATCGAAGCTCATGTTTCTTCGTTGCTATCAAACAAAACAGAGGAAATTGGTTTGCGGCATTAGGTCACAGAGTTAGAGATCTGCTCTGCTACAAAGTTGCAAAAGTGTTGATTTTTTCATGTTAATTTATTGTTCTTGGTTACATCAAGCTCCAGTTTCTTCTTTGCAATCATATTTCGAAATTGTGGTTTAAGATTAATAATCAAATCAAGATACGCAAGAGTTTACTTCAAAGCTGAGATTTTAGGAATAAACCAGAGTAAACAAAGCTAAGTAATTGATGATTCTCTCCATATCGTATTAGTGAAGTCAAGCATTTGTTTCTTCACATTCATATTACATAATACTTCAATACAAAGATGTTACCTCAAAAGTTGAGATTGTTTTAAGAGTCAAAACCAGAGTAAACACCACTCTCTCTCAACTGCCTCTTCTCTTCTTCAACGTAATTCTTCCCTCGACTCGCTTGTCCCAAATCTCTCTTCTTCTTCTCCTTCTGTGAGAAAGAAAGATTCTTCCTCTCACTCTTCAGCTGCGCATTCGCAATCGTCTCGCCACCTGACACCGCAGCTCTTGTAGCTTCTCGTTCTCGATAACTCTCTTTCACTTCCTCTACTCTCTGTTTATCCTTTCCCGTATTCCATGACCAGTCCTGTTTCTCCTCAGGAGCAGGAATATCTGGAAGGCCAAGAGCTTTGTAACCGTGCTGCTGCAGAGATTCGTAGTCGGAAGCTTTCTTATCTTTCTTGGCAAACCTCGCTGCAAAACAAACAAGACAAAGTTACATGAGAGATCTCACAATGTTAAAACTCCAAAGAACAGATGAAGTTTTCTTCTACCTATTGTCTTCTTGCTCTTTCTCTTCTTCTTCTTCTTCCCAATCTCTGTGTTATCAGCATTTGAGTCAGAAGCAGAGGACCGTGATGATTCCTCAGATGAGTCTTCATCATCATCATCATCATCATCATCATCACCCCATCGCATCATGCATTTTTTCATGGTAAGTAAATGTTATAAATCTGACAAGAATCCAATCTCCATTAGTCCAATTTACGAAACAAGCTCAAAATTTTAAGGGAGAAAGTAATGAACTTTGTTGAATTTCTAACAAGAGGTTTCAGAAATGGTCAAAAGACTGTGAATTTAGATTGCATATATCTATGCAAATAAGATCCTCTGGGTTTTGAGTTTTCTTCTTCGTCCATTTTTTTTTTTTTCCAGTAAATCGAAATTAAATGATATTTTGCCACAATGATGAGATACAAGTCAAATATCTAAACTTTGTAATCTAATTGAGAAACCCAGTAAAAAGCTTTAAACCCTAAACTGAATCGGAGGTCCATGAAAGATGCCAAATCTAATTAGGTCGTAACATCGGCTTCCTAAAACGATTTTAATAAAGTAGGAACCTTGCCTGCGTATTCAACGATGACAGTTGGTCGATTCGCGGCGAAGACGGCAACGGCGACGGCGAAGGCAAGATCAAAAGCGATACAGGTTCGAAGTCCGTCAACGAAGAGAATAAATGAATAATAGAGTGACACTTAAAACCCGATTTTTTTTATATACACTATACAGTCTATAGACTCTATAGTATAATACAGTACATAATTACAGAATTTATATTCGAATTAAGTTTAGATTGCTCTGCCTAATTCTGAATTAAGTTTAAACTCTCGTAAGTTAGATCATAACTGAATTCAATTGTAACTTGAATTTTTATTGGTTGTGTGATTTCTAAATCTATATTATATTTTGAAATCTTTAAAATTAAAATGATAGGATTTTGAAATATCAAATTATCAATGTCTTATCTTGGATTTGATTCTTTGTATTTGTAACTTAAAAACACTTCCAAATCCTTTGGAATCTCAAGTGGATATTGAAATCTAAGTAAGAAATTAATACCTGATTTTACTAGTATTTAGAAATGGGGATTTTGACAAAGATTTTAAAATCATTAATCCAATAAAGAGGGATTTTAGCTTAGATTTGTAAAAAAAAAAAAAAAACGGTTTAAAGAGTCTAATAGGTAGTTGAGGATTTTCCTTTTTCAAGTTTATAAGAAAAAGCCGATACAAATGACCAAGGCCCGACCATGTCTGAATACACACATTATATTAGTCTACTAATGTTGCAAATAGATAAACCTCCAACTTTGATAAAAAAAAAAAAAAAAGATAAACCTCCAACAAGACAAGATTTTGTTTTTGTTGTGCAAAGACATGGGACAAGGACGAGCATATTAGACTAAATACGCAACACTGATCCACCATTACAAGAAGGGGTCGTCAATAATAACGCCGCCGCTGCGATTCCAAAATAAAAAAAGAGTTGTGTTAGGGCTTTGTCAAGAGAAACCAGTATACTGATCAGAGTGGAATTGCAAGTGATATTTGATACTTACCATGAAAATCAGTTTCTCCTTTCCCGTGTCAAGTGCTACCTTTTTAACACCAACAAGCCTGAGTCCGAATCGAGGTCCACATTCCTGCCAAATCAAAAAACAAGAATGCTAGCTAAATACATCTCCAACACAAGCTCATCAAACAGAAAAAGTTATATGACAAAGTACCCAACCTTTCTGGTAACCCTTGGCCTTCCTCCTTCAAGGGCTGGTTTCTCATAGTGGAGCCTGAACACGAGAGTGCATGCATGGATGAATATATAAGTTAAACGAGTAATTTTTTTTTTCATAGCCAGCTTTTAGGAGATGAAAAAAAGTGTTTACCAATAATGTCGGTAAAAAATATGACCATATTTGTTGTGGAAATATGCAGGATTCCTCAGCGGGCGGGAAGGAGTGGCCTTGGGGAAAAGTGATTGTATCAATCTGAAAATAAAAAGAAATATATATATATAACAATACCCATGACATTAAGATCAGTTGGATACAAAGTTTAGTGTAATGAATTAGTTTTGAACCTGGCTGTGCCAACACTGGCCGGAGATGTAAACAAATCCATACGAACCTCCGGATAGAGGCGGCGAGGGGGATTTGCTCGATCCTGCAAGACAAATTAACATCAACTAAAAGGGTCTTTGGAGCTAAACGAGGCAGATTGTGTGAGTAATTACATATTTGGAGCTAATGGAGCCAGATTTTTGAGTAATGTCCTAATGTATACAGAGACAAAGAAAGGCTAGTACCGGTATTTCCTCCCGTGGGATGAGACTAAGATCCCTGAAGTAAGCGCGAGCACCATTCATCAAGCTTACGATACAGATTTCATCTGCAAAACCAAACAAGAAAGCAACATTATATGAAACCAGAGGTCTGCACTATATAGAAACATCAAAAAGATCCGAGTATGAACACGGACCATGTCCTCCTAAGTTTGTAGTAGCGATAACGAGAGATGTACAATCTCTCTCTTTGGCTATTCCTATGAGCTGCAAAGTTCCATAAAACAAACTCGTTTAGAAACTCAAAAGAAAGATTTTTTTTTCATAATTTCGAAACAGTACTATGACCTCTTTCATTGACTTTGAGTTTGGAAGCCCAAACGCCCACTTAATGTAACGAGATTTCGGGAACACCGAGAGCATCTCCTTTGCAATCAAAGCTCCCCTCTGAGGAAATCCCTGACAAGAGACAATACTTAACAACGTGCCGTGACTAGCAAGTGATTAACAGGATATATCTATAAAACTACTTTGGGTACTCACAATAGAATTTAGACCATAATTGGTGATCAAGGTCTTGGGTTTGATTTGATTTCACCACTCAGGATCCTATCAATTCTCCACAAGAATCTGGGTTCCCTTATCGCATGGTCACATTGAGGACTTTGTTCCCACATCCATTTGTCCATAATCTTTGAACCTTGGCTCTGATATCAATTCCCTGGCTTTTTAAGCCCGTGTCCAACTCCCACTAGTATGATATTGTCCGCTTTGGGCCCATGTATCTTAGCTCTCATGGATTTATCTTTGGGCTCCTTCCCAAAATGCCTCATACTAGTGATGTTGGACATTACTTATATATTAAATACTCATTTGTCTAATCTTCCGATTTGGGACTTGGATTGATATCCAACAGTCTTAACATATAAAACTATGAAAGCCTAATTTATAAATAAAGTAAAACACCAAAACCCATTAATTAAAATGGCCCTAACCATAATCTAAACACCTAACCATAGTCTTGTATCAAAGAAGCAGCGCCCAAAGTGAAATCCATAGAGGGATGATGGCACTGTCCCCACTATCTCCTCCTTACATTCTAGGTGGGGATTTTGCAAAGGATTTGCTGAAAGAGGTTGTGAAACTAGGAGTTGAGATGTGTCTCTTTGTAGCTGAGTCTATGTTCTTGTTGTGTGACAATATCTGTAGTATGTTATGGTTCTGCTATAAGTTATGGGGAGATGCAAGAAAAGACTGGAACCCTGATAGTCTCGTGGTGGAAAGGCTGCTTTGTGTTATTCATTATGTCTACTCAGAACACATAATACTGAAGAAGGGAGTATACCGGAAAGATGGTGAAGAATTGGTCCAATGGAGACTGATCAATGATGACTTGGAAGAGTTTTGAAACTGGAATCAGAGATGTTGATCGCCTTGTTTTGTTTTGAAAGTGAATAGGGGCCACCGAAGCGAATCAGACAGAAAGTAGCACGAGCATATAGTAGTAAAGACGCATAGAGTTTTTTATCGAGGTTCGTTTCCTACATCCCCGGGACCTAGTCCAGATCAAATCCACTAGAACAAGAGTACAATTACAATTGCATATGGTATCAAGCACTACAATGCTCTACCATTCTTTTCTAGATAGACACACTCAAACGACACCCTTAACCCTTTGTTTGGTTTTCCTACTAAACCCCAAAACCTTTCGCTAAGGCATCTTTGAATGTACGAGTTGAGCACATACAATGCTTTCCACGCCCTATTTATACACAATAGGCACGCCTTGAAATCCTATAAGGTTTCAGCCTTGGTGATCACTCCAAATCTCCAAGAGAATATATTTTTCATTATTTTTCTCTATGAAAAGGAAATATTCCTAGTTGCTTGATAGCTGCTAATATCTTCGTCCAGTTCAGCTCTAACTCTTCTAAAATCTTCTAGACTCGTCCTCATCAGCTACAAGCAAATGTACAGCCCATCAGATTTCTTAAGCCGTTTGTTGAACACGACTCTTTGTACTACTTCTTGACTGATACATGAAGTACTTCAGTCAACTGCATCTTCACCTGTTATGACATGTTCTAAAACTCGGTCGTCACTGCACTAACATGTTTCTCAGAAGAGGAGGATACGGTTTAGCTGGCCGAGAGTACACATGTAGAATCGAACAAGCTCCGAAGAAGGTAGAGATGGAGTTGAAGCCCGGGAAACATGTTTCAGAAGCGAATGGGTTTGTGAGGGATGCCATGGAGTCTAGGTTCTTGGAACTGTGGAAGTCTATCTTTGACAAAGAAGCTAAGAAAGTGGTAAAGAATGAGATGCTTGGTGACCTGTTTCTCTCTGTATGTACAGAACCACCACCTCATTAGCTCTACTAGTTTTTTATCATATAGTTTTGTGGTGATGATTATTCAATTATCATTTTTTATTTTTTTACTGTATGACTATGAAAGGTTATAATCTTTCTAACCAGAGACTCTTATCTTAAATTCACTGTTTCAGAACACTACAAAACTAATGAGTTTGTTTGCCTCTCAAGTCTCTAATGTCTATGCGCTTCACTTTGGAGGGAGAAGGACGGGTCTGTGTCTATGCTACAGTGACTAAACAGTAGTTTTCATCTACTATATTGTCTTGAAACTAAAAATGGGAAGATCCCAGAACTATAATCAAATCTTCTCTGTCTACCATTAGAGTAGGATCTGTTACTCAACACAGCAAGGACACATACCCTATCTGAACCACGAGCACATATTCCACAACCCTTTTTGCTTTGCATTGACAAGGAAAGTAAAATGCGTTAAAGCAACTGAGATTAGCTTTAGGAGACAAGAAGGATGTAGTAATACCCATGTTACTAATTCAAGTGATTCATACGATGGTACTTACAAGTGAACCACTACAACCACAAAGCAAAGCTGTTCCAAAATGGTCAAATTCGTCTTTCCTTACTTACAGTATGCTTCCTGTTATCATTATGTCTACCCAAAAGATATAGCCTTTCCTTATCTACAAAACATGTTTCCTGTTACTCTCATTATGTCCACTCAAACCCGAAAAATCATTCACTTTTCTTAATTATGTGGTTCCAAACTGCAGAGCTTCTAGAAACACATAAATAATGTTACCATTAGACATGGAAGATGTTATAAAAACTTATACACAAATGTGAGACTACTTACTCTAGGTAGTCACTGATAAACTTCATGTCTCAGACTCTTCAGATTTCTCAGTAGGCTCTTTATTTGTTGTTGTTCATGGATGTGTGGGGTATTTTCTTCTTTTAAATCGAAGTTTGTTTTATTTTTTAATACTGTTTAATATTTGCACGAACAAATTTTTATCTTTTATCTATAAAAGAAGAACTTAAAAAAAAAAAATTGAGGTGGTTTTATGGTGATTTTTCTTCTTGTGATCATTCGTTGCCAAGGAGGTTTATGATAATGGTTTGTTCATGACAATAGAAGAAGCAGAGAAAACAAAACAATGTAAATAGAGAGCCAAATCAATTATCAAAGCAAACCGAAAATGGAATCTTATTCAAATCTAGTGAGAAAACAGAGCTCGGAAGATGTAAAAGACATTAATACATTATTAAAGTCGACGAGTCAGAGCAAAAGCTAGAGAAAGAAAAAAACCAATGTACAATCAGATCATCAAGAAGGATCAAACTGTCCAAGCAGAGCTTCTCAACAGGCAGATCCGAATGTGTTCTCTCCACTGTACGTCATGTAGAGGAAACCATCTTCGTCCTTGTGTTCTTCATAGATTGCAGACATCAATGCAGCTTTTTCAAGAACAAGAGAACAAAGAAACCAAATCAAAAACAGAACAATCACAGAAAGTTAAAGATTTCACAAAGTCTAAAACTGTATAGAATCATTTACCGGTTGGGGGTAATGTGTTCTTGACAAAGACAAAGATGGCTTTTTCAGCTCCAAGCTTGATTCTTTTCCGCACAACGTACACAAACTGTCCAATGGTTAGATCAGCTGGTACAAGATACCTAAAACAAACAAAACAAAACAGAATGTTAAAGAAACGGATCACATAATGATTAGCTTAAAGCCAAGCAAGAGTGTGTGAACAAAGACATTGATTCAAATAACAATTCCATTAGGCATCAAGTAGAGATTGAAGAAGCTAATTTGGTATCCAACAAGAGAGAGAGAGAGAGAGATATGTATCATTAAACTTACTTCTTTTTGTCAATGTCAGGAACATCACTCTGTCCAGCTTTTTCCACAATCACCTGTAATTCAAGTTTCTAAATTAGAACTATATAATTTACATAAGAAATCATTTTTGTACTGTCAAACGAGAAAGTTCAAAAACATTACCGGAACTCTCTCTGGGTATTTCTCTCTGATACGAGAAGATTCAGCCATTCTCATCTCTGAGATACAAAAAAAAAAAAAAAAAAAAAAAAACACATAAACACATCAAATCTCTGTAGCTCAATGAGGTGTGTGATCAAGTTCTTTGGATTCAAGTAACTTCCAGTGAAATTTCCAGATTCAATGAATTAATTAGGTCGAAATCTTTCCAGAGAAACCAAAATCAAAGATCGAATCAGAACCAACAAACTCTTAATCAGGCGAATCAAAACCGACTTCCATTAACAAATATCAGAATCATAACACAATCTAAAGCAACTGCAATCGAATCAAATCAAAAAGTTAAGAAGCTATCACAGCGAACAATTATTCACTAAACGCTTATCGAGTGACATCGATCAATCAAAACCTTGAAGGAACTAACCGAGAGGATTAGAAAGCTTGAAGGAGTTCTTAGCCATGGCGATTCGATCGGTAATCTGCGATAATCAAACGAAAATTAGGTAAAAAAAGAAAAACTTTTGCTGTTCGGCAAAATCGAGATAAAAAACACAGAACCCCGGATACTCGAATTGAGAAGACGAAGAAAAAAAGGCGAAATTTTAACATACCCAAAGAATCGATGATCGTAAGAAACTAGGGTTCGATGATCAGAACAAAAATAAAAATTGGAATTGATTGAAAAAAGAATAAGAGGATCAAAAATATGAAGGAAGGAAGAGAATATTTAAAGGAATCGGTGATGGATTTAGGGTTTAGTGATTGTTTCCTGCACGGCACCGAAACTTGTCAATTGATGTTTACTTACTTAGATTTTTTAATTTTTTATTATTACTTTACTTTTTAATTTACGACGCTTGTCTTACGTCAGCACGATAATAACGACGTGGGATTAGAAGTATAATGAGTATCATGGGCTTTTGTTGGGCCTTTATATGGGTTTTGATATCTTCAGCTCGGTCTTTATCTGATTGTTTCTATTCTACTATCGAAAACAAAACCTTTATTATTATTGTTAAATTCTAACGTATTTGATGTTTTCGTGTTAAATTATTCGTCTCAGATCTCACTATTCCATCAATCGTGTCCATCGCTTTTTGTTCTACAAATCATTCACCACTATTTAATTCTTCTATAGTTTATTAATGAAACGAAAAAGTATTCCAAAGTATTCATCAAAGACTTCAAAAGAAAATCATGCATTCAATCATTAATAACTAAAAAGTATACCTTTGATGAATGAGAATATAAAGAGATTGTTTATCAAAAAGAGACTATTTCTTATTTATTATTGCAGATGGATTGTTGTACTTGTATGTAGTTGAAAACGTCTTCATCAGAGTCGTAAAGTCGGCATTGTTAGGGTTAATTTTTGCATGAAATTGACAAACAGTTTAATCTGTTTAGTCACGAATTTTGGACTTCACTAGTTTAGTGACTATTTGATGGTAGATGTTCATAAACTAACAAAGTACGTGCCCATTCTACGATTTATCAGAAGATAGACATAATAGCTTCAACAACTTTAATGTTAACTAAAAGGATATATAACATTGATAGCAAAAAGACAAAAACTTTCACCAAAAATGGTGAAGAACTCAAAGAGGTTCCAATTAAAGGTTCTAGAGGATATGCTCTATAGCTAGCTAGCTAGTCTCTAATTTAAAGATCATAAAACCTTCAAAGAGAAACCAAAAACAAAACAAAACAAAAAAAAACAACAGAAGAAAATAAAAGGGGCCCATGCAATGGGGCTGACATGTCATCATCATCACTATGATACTTATCTACTCTAAATAACACATTGGAAATAATAATAATTAAACAAAAACAAAGCTTAACAATTTGTCTAGTGATCCCCACATGATGATGACGACAATGACATTGATAATGATGATGATGTGGATACCATAAAGTTGAGTTTTTCATGATGATAATGTTAAACAAGAGCTATGGAATTCATGCTCCATGCACATGGATGATGAAATGATGATGATGATGATGAGATATTATATCCTACTTACTCCAAGAATCCAGTTTTTGTCAAAACAGCATTCCTCACTTTGCTTAGATCTCTTCCTTTAAGTGTTCTTCCAATTCCTTCACACATGGAGAAGGATGAGATCTGTGTTCTTGCTAGCTTTCTTGCAACCCATTCATGTGGAGGAATCATGCAACCATCATCATCATCGTCATCGTCAACGTGAGAATGCAAATGACTACTCCTGCTGCTCTTTGTGTTACCATAAACCTTGGACCAGTCAGGAACATTCATGGGTGCAGATGACTGTTTTGCCCCTGAGACCTCCTTACTTCTACGAATGTGCCATGGTGAAGATGAAGAAGAAGTAGCTGAGGAAGAGAAATGACTTTTGGGTATTTTCATTCCAGGGCCTAAAGTTTCCTCTTCTCTCAAAACAGACCACACATCTTCTTCTTGAAACTCTTCTTCCCCTTCTATTTTAATCGAAGGAACCCTACTGCCACTAGATTGGCTTCTTCTTTCACCGAAATCCATAGAGAGATCAAATCACCAGCTAATAAGTAGAGCTAAGAAAGAAATTATTCTACAACCAATGCAAATTATCTTGCTTTCCAAAGTGTTTATTTTGTTGTTGTTTTTGAGTCAAGTGAGAATAAGAATGTGAAAGAAGAGATAATCATCACCAAAAAAAACATTAAACCATCTCTCTTTGTTGGCAAATGAAAGAGAAAGACAAGCCATGTATATGTAGTAAGCTTCAAAGATAACAAGAGCCTCTAAAAGAGACAGAGGTTTCAAAAAACTCCAAAGGTGTGATAATAATTTTGTACTATTTTTTGTTTTTATTTGTTTTGCAATAATTTGTACTGTAGACTCTAAATGCTTCTTTAAAAATGAAATAAATCAACAGTTTGCAATTGCATTACAACTTACACGAGTAGCCTTTGGTACTATTTTCTACTGAGACCTGCCAAATCATTGACAGAGTCTGATTCATACAATAAGACAAAAAATTGTACTATCTGAAAAGACTTGCTTTTATGTGAATTTATTTACTTTTTAAATTTCTTTTTCCGGTTAATTTAAAAGAATTAGGACAAAAATAAATGTTATCCAAAAACAAGAGGACGAAATTAAATTTAACTCGAAAGTGCCTTTAATGATGTTACCTGATTAGAGTTTTACTGACCATCTTATCCAAAAGAAAAAGAGAGAGAGAAAGAGAAAGATCACTTCTTGCATTCAATTGTACGTACTACTATGACTATCTCTACTATATTTGATAATTAGATTCTTCATTTTATTTACTGTGACAGTGTAATACAAAATAAAATAAAACAATCTTATCGCCAACACAATAATGGACAGTTTTGGTTGAGTTGGCTAAAACCTAACAGACTAAACATCACACCATTATAATTTATAAACAAAAAAAATACGGTGTCCAAACACTAGGAAATCTAAAATATCGCATATTTATGATTTTTCAAAAATGAACAGTGGACAGACAAGTGGCAAACCAACTTAGCAAAAGAAAATCTCACCGATCTTAGATTCCTTTACCAAGAGAAGGTAACGTTGTGTGTTCTCGGTGACGCTCTATAGTTAACCATTTGATTTGCGCATGCATGTTCAAATGCGGATACGAACATACCGTCGAGTAGTATAAAAAAAAGAGTAGATATGTCCAATAAAAACTCACTTGTCCCAACAATAAGAGAAGATCTGAAAATTATTCTCTCGGCCAGTCCTATAACTTGACCAGCTGACCTCCAGTTTTAGCTTCTTAGATGATATTTCCCTCACTTTTTTTTTCTCTTCAAAAAGCATTCGTTTGCCTCCCAGTAAAACCTATTTATTTTTCAGTCTAAACAAAACAAACCTATGTATCTTGTACTAAGCTCATAGACTCTGAATCAGGTTGGAGAAAATTAGATTTTGGATTTTTCTAGGAGGCAAACGAGTTCCAGCATCTTAAAGATTCAAGATTTCACGAACATGTGATTTTGTTGTTTTTAATTTGCATTTGTAATTGCATAATCCAAAATTTCAAATAGAGTTATATGAATTTAGGGATATAAAATACAGTTGATATACCTTTGTCAAAATAATAATAATAATAAGTCTATATACAAACCATATTTGTATTTTAGCTTCTTTAATTATTGACACTGGGAATTGACAGGCGCGGGGTTCTTTTCGACAGTTTTTCTATTTGATTTTATTAATATTATTTGATTTGAATTATGATAGTTTGTGTTAATTGATTTAAATTATGATTCATTTGTGTTAATTTTTATGTTTTGGTTATGTTTTGAATTAACTTAACCACTCACACTAAATATATGATATTTTTTGTTAAATTTTTTTTATTAAGACGTTAATTCAACACTTTATCTCAAACTTTTTCTTTTCAAAATTTGACATGCTTTAATAATTTATTAGTTCACTTCTATTAGACAATAAACATGTATTTGTCCCAACGTTAGGATTTATTAATTTGGTGAAGAATCATATTTGCACTCGAAATATGGTAATATGTACATAACTTTTTATATATTTGATTTGTTGTAGCAATATCTGAACATGAGGACCATTGCTTATTTTTCAATATGATAGTTTTGTAAATATAATTTCTATTTTTTAAACAAACATGTCACGATCTTTAAATTGTCATGCTTTTGCAATAAAATTTATCGAATTCTGTTGGTGTAAAAAAAAAAACTCTAACTCTAATTTCTCATTATCTTTCTACTATATTAGTTAAATTATAATTTTTTTTTTTTTTTCAACTAGTAAATACATTATAATATTTTTAAATAAGATAAATCATATATTCTACTTTTTGAAAGAAAAACAAGAAAAAATTTAACTATAAACTATTTAAAGTTATCACTTTCTTTAATTTTTCTTATTTACTTTACGTTATCATATATCTTGTATTTTGTTTTGTAATTATTTTTTGTTTTATTTATGTTTACGATAAAAATACGAAAATATATGTATTTAATAAATAGTTTAAATATAATTTAATGTTTTTTGATAATATAGATATTTTAGATGGAGGGAAAACTTTCTAATTATATATAAGATAAAGAATATGATAGGGCATCGTTGCAACAAGAATCTAAGTTACGTGTTGTCCTCACTCCTAAGAACGAAATAGTGAAAGACACCCATAGGTACACTAAACTAGTACAAAAATGTCAAGACAGAGAATTTGTTCTTTTTTTGTCAACTAAGAAAAAGTCATGTAAGAAAATAAGAGCAAATACGAAAAATAAATTAACAGCAAAATATCATCATAAAAACAAAGGTAACGACAAAATAGATTTTAAATACGATAATGTTTACAAAGAACATCATATAGATGATTGGACAAAATTAAAATGGCACTGGAGAAAAACAAAACTGTATACACATGAGTTCCCTTTACATAAATGAAGATTTAGATTTTAAATTTTGTTTATCCAAAGAAAATGAAATTAGTTATTCTCAGATTAATTTGTTTTTAAATTTTGAATAATTACAACGATTGAAACAATTAATTCGTTTGATGTAATCGATTACAGTATACAGTTGGGGCAATCGCTATATCTTTGTTTAGGTAGTGATGTCAAACTATTGAGTAATAAAACTAAATGATCAATTCTTTTTATTTATTCTATATACTAAAAACAGTTTACAATAATTGAAACAGTTTTTTCATACAAGTTTTTTTATATACATATAAAAATTTTATTACAAATATTAACCAACCGCTCATATACAACCGAAAAGAAACAAAAATTGTAAATACTTGTGGAGCAGCAATACATAGCCTTAAACTATAATTTCTCTTTTTAATCATGACCATGTTATGCAGTCGTTTCATTTGACCGCAATAACCATAACCATATCATATATTCAGACCATGAATGTTTAACTGGTTTTTAGATTTTGGATTTTGGTTTTTGAATTTTGGTTTTTGATTTTAGTTTTTGGTTTTTGATTTTGGTTTTGCTGTAGATTTATAGGGAGAAACCAACAAAACATGGATTTTGATTTTTCTTTAGAAATGAGTAGTTTTATTTAAAATCTAGATTCCCTAAAAAATAGGAAATCAAATTAACAAAAATCACGATTGGATAAAAAATGGTTTTTTGAAAAACAAAAACCAAAATCTATTTTAAAAACTGCAAACAATCAAGGCCTCTGTTTTGGTCACTAACTTGCATTATGCTATGTTTAAACGCTAAAAAATATGTGTGTGTAGTAGACAATATTCTCAAATCGAGATTAATTAAAAGGTGTCTGGTGGAGAATTATGTGGACACAACACTCTACACAGTACACACACTTACGTTCAGTAAGTTAACCCTTATCCCTTTCTTTTAACTCCTTCTCACCAAACACAAGCTTCGCTCTTAATTACTCCGGTAAGCGAGCAATAAGATTAGGCACACATATTCATATATCTATTTTTACAATCAACCGTTACATATGAAACAGGACCTTATCTTGACCTACTAATTCTAATTGTTAGATTTCGTTTTAAAAAAAAAAAAATACTGGCATAAATAGGTTTGAATTGGTAAGTTTGTAAAAACATTAAGAGTAATAAGCGTTATAGAATGCCCAAGAATTAGACAGAAGTCCGACGAAACAAATAGTTTAGTAAAAAGCAGACGAAATAAGGCGATATGCAAATATAATAAATCAATAATCGAATAATAACATAGCGGAAATATTGATAACTCGCCCGAGAGTAACGTTGAAGTCTTAAACATATGTTAACCAAAATTATTATAATGTTTTTTTGAATTATCATAGAATACCTGAAAGTAAGGGAAGAGAGTTTTCGAAACTCTTTATGAAATTAAAATCAAAGATAAGAAACAACAATTTTTGTATTTTGAAATGATGGCATAAACAGTTTTTATTGGAAATTTTGTGAGAACAAAAAAAAAAAGTGTAGTAAGGCATTGCAGAATGGATGAAACATATAAGTTGACGAATCAAAATATGGATTAATAAAAACTCAAAAAGCAATCGGAACAAAATAAGCAAGTACATACAAACCAATGCTCGAATCATGACGTAAAAAAGTGGTAACAACTATAAATTCCATCTCTTTAGCAAAAAAAAAAAATTGTATTTTGAAATGATAGCATTTTGAGTTACCACAACAAATCTGCATAAAACTATTTTGATCGATAAAAACTACATAATATTCACCAACATGCGATGACAAGTGTCGTTGCTTCATTAGCTTAAAATATTGGTTGTATACTTGTATTGTACCAACTCGGTTTACACAAAACAATCAATAACAAGCCATTAAATTAAAATTCATTGACTAGTCGTTTGTCTAATCCGATAACTTTCTTTTTTTAATTAAAACATTTTTGATCGAAGAGTTATGCTAAACCAATCTTTGATTAGTATCAGTATCTACCGACTTCTAGAGCTTCGATGTAACTAAATATTAGCTGTAAGGATTTGTGGGGTAAAACTTATTTTAATTTGGACAATCAATTTGTTAGCTGTCTTGATGCTTCGTGGGTTTCGCGAAGTGTCTTTTCGTTCTTTCAATGCCTGGTATATTAATTTGCAGCACATCCTCAAAAGTGTATACCATAAGAAACGACCCCAAACTGAGAAAAAAAAAAAAAAAAATTCGGAACATGGATAAAAACTGTTAGTAGGTGTTAGAGCTTTAATTAAAAAAAAAAACAAATTTACAAGAGTAAGAATGTTACTAGAGCTTAAAACATGACATGCTTTCAAGTACATGATGCGCCTGGCATGTTACAAAACTTTCAAGAGTTGTCTGATTTGATCTGCTGCTCTCCGAATGTCAAAAGGCTTGGCCCAAAGAATAGGATCCGTAGGAAGGATTGGAAGTTTTCGGCAAAGAGATTCATATAGTACTCATGAATCGAATGAATCATAACTGAAACCTCATTACAAGTGTAGAAGCAAGGGGTGAAAAACTGAGCAATGGCTATTTTTTCTAAGCAGCCATTGATCATTCCCAACTGAAATGAATGAAAGAAAATGAGAAGAATTGTTCATCAACCATCAAATTCACCCAACATTTGAAAACATTCATACCTCAGCTGCATGGATGACATGCAAATGCTCTACAATATGCTATTTCGTATAATTTCCGGAGGTTTTTTTCCAGTGGGTTGTAATTCTATACGAAATTGTTGTAGATAAAGAGATTTGTTTAACGAGATACTCACAATTTTGGGTTATGAGTTTGTTGGGGAGTTCGTGATTTGCGGATTCCAGCCTTCCAATTAATCTATACAACATTCAACTGATTTGACTCATGGTTTTGATTAGCAGAAAATGAATACTTTTTTCTTGTGTATGTTTAATGTTATCATTAGTTATAGGCGATTAGTCTATGTATGCAGTTAACTGGTCTTCATACAAGATTTAGGATTTCGCTGTAAATAGATGAGATTAATAGCAACACAAACTTATTCCTTCAAAGGCCATCAAAGACAGACAAATCAAGTCTTCATTTATCATTTAAGGATTTTTATTACTCATAAACTTAGTGATGAAATGATGATTCATTCTTTGTTGTTATGCCTTAAGTAACTATCCTTCATAGCAACAAACGAATAGGACTATTCAACTAATTGCTCACAAAAACAAATCTTATTCCTTCAAAGGATCCTACAAAAAAAAGCTTCTCATCCACAAATCTTCAACGAAGATTCATTTCATTTATCCAATGAAAGGCCAAAATAAGTACAACCAACCGCATTATGTTTGTAATTGCATGATTATAAAAAGCTCATAAAGAGTTCTAGACAATTATAGATTATACAAACGAAGACGAAAGATAAAAAAGAGTTTACTCAATATCAAAGAGGTTCCAAGCAAATCAACCCTGTGCATTAGCTCCAGCAACAATCTCAAGAATCTCACCAGTAATCTTAGCTTGACGCTTTCTGTTATACACCATGGAGAGCGATTTCTTAAGATCAGAGGCATTATCAGAAGCACTACTCATTGCACTCATTCTAGCTGCAAGCTCACTCGCCAACGACTCCTGTAAAGCCCTAAGGATCTGACTGTTAAGATACAGAGGCAACAAAGCATCAAGAATCTGAACAGGATCTTGCTCGAATTGCAAGATCGGCGAGAAATCAGCAGTTGGTGTCCTAAAAGTCTCTCTTTCAACAGTCAGTTTCCCTTCTTTCGTCGTTAACCTGAACAATTCGTCTTCCGCAGCATCCACACAGTTCCCATTGATGTCACAGATCTCTCCTTTAGGAGACAGAGGCAGTAGCGTGTGGATCACGGGTTCTGATTTGACCAAAGACACAAACTTTGTGTACAAGAGCTCCACTTTATCGACCTCCTCGCTGATAAACAGAGAGAAGACATCATCGGCTACAGCTTGAGCTTCTTTCGCCGTCGGCAAAGTTCCGGCTTCGAGGAATTTGTCGACGGGGATGTACGGACGGCGGAGGAAATACGAGTTTCCCTTTTTTCCCACGCTAATCACTATGTAATCAAGACCAAGACCTTTAAGCTCTTTGATCCTTGCCTCTGCTTTCTTGATGATGAAATTGTTGAATCCACCGCACAATCCACGATCTCCAGTGACGACAACGAGTGCCACTTTCTTAACCGGTCTGATTTTGGTTAAGGGCACGTCGATATCATCGGTTTGAAGCTGTTCGTTGATGTTGTAGAGAACTTCCACTAGGGTCTCTGAGAATGGTCGTCCGTTGACGACAGCTTCTTGAGCTCTCCTGACTTTTGCCGCAGCGACAAGCTTCATCGCTTCGGTGATCTTCTGAGTGTTTTTGACAGAATCGATTCGGTCTCTGAGGTCACGAAGAGAGGATTGGATCGGAGAAACAGAGGACGATCTCGAAGGAGAGGAATTGTGATTTGGGAGAGGGAGTGGGTTGAGAACCGATCGGAAGGATAAGGAAGAGGAATCAGAAAGAGATGGTTTTGATGAAACCCACATTGTTGTTAGATTAGAGCAAGCCATTGTTCTTGATCTTTGTTTAGAGAGGAGAGAAGTTTGTTCTTTTTGCTTTTGTGGCTTCTTCAGACAGATTCTTTTGCCTTACCTTATCTCTCTTCTTTTGATTGTAAGAAAGACGAAAGGAAAGATGAGAAATTGAGTGGAGGGAAGAGGAGGTAATGGATGAGGTTTGGAGATAAGGTTTTTTACATTTGGTGCATGGAGTTTGTAACGATAGGACCCACTTTTGTTGACGTGGCGCTATATTAGTGGATTGTATGAGATCTTTGATTTTTTTTTTCTTTCTGTGTGGCATATGCATATCTAGTTACTTCGTTTACGAGCCAACCAATGCTTATGAGTTTTTAGTCACTCCCAATGAGAAGAAATATCTGATAACATGTGATAGAATTTAGTGTGATTTGGTTCAGTTCGGTTTGATTTGGTTTCAACCAGATATATTTGTACTTTTATGCAATTGAATACCAATCAAAATACCTTATTTTCTGCTGATCTTTCATTATCATTCACAGCTTTTGAGCCGTTTATTGAAGAACCAAACAAAAATTGTATTAACAAATTTTAGTTAATTTACTTGATTGGTTATGTCTTTTTTTTTTCCTACCACCAAAACACTCTTTCATTACAAATTTACAATGATCAAAATTTTAAAAGGTTTGGACAAAGTGATCAATTCATCTTTATAAATACCAAAACTTAAAAAAATATGAAGTTCGACATTGGAATTTGGAAGTATTTACCTGAAATATAAAAAGCCATTAATCTTTCCCTCGATTATTGATATCACTAGGCCTAAGACTTTTCTCGAAATCCGAATCCGAAGCCGAACCTGCCCCAAAGAACCCGAACCGAAAATTAAAAAAATCCATACAGATTTTATATCTCAAACTCGAAAAAACTTAAAAAAACCCGCCTCGAACCCGAACCGAAACCCAAAATCACCACTATTTATATATAACACAAAGATTGCTGAAATTATTGGGTCATAAACCTTTATTGGATTTAAGGTTATAAGCAACCCACACAAAGTCCGCCCCGGTATTAATTTTGACCCTTTGCTCATATGAGAATTAGAAAAATCCCAATCGAACAAAGATCTCATATACGGGGGCGGACATATCATGGGTACTTATAAACACAATGAAAGTTATAGTCCATCAAATTCGGCATTCTCTCGTTACCTAAATTTAGTATATCCTTTGTTGAAAATGCAATAATAGTTTGCAGAATACATGCAATATGCAAAGATAAGTTAGATGGTCTCTAAACCCACGAGATGTGTTAGGGTTTGGACATTTTTTTTAAGAGTAAAATTTCGCACGTAGAAAATATAGAGCGAAAGAGGAAGATAATGCAAAATGTAGGTAATATTCCTTGTTTATAAAGAAACAACTTGTCTTGGATATATAGGTGATAGGTCATGAGACCTTCACTATCTACCCATTTGATGTTAGTAGTTAGGTCACAAAATCTGTACCATCCACCCATTTGGGGTTGAGTAGATTAACTATTCCAAATTTCCAATCAAGATTTAGAATTTTCGGTTTAAAAGTTAATGGAACATTCACTTGGAATGATGGTTAGTCTACTTAATTCTAAAAAAATTCCTCTATAGATAATAAAAAGTTTAAACAGTAGTAATATTTTTTCTTTTATGAATGTTACAATTACTCTAATTTGTCTAGTTTTTGGTCAATTTTAAAGGGAGTGACTTGAATTCTGAAACCACAACCATGTCAAACCGGAATACCCGAGCTAAAAAAGCGGATTCGAAACACTTTAGAACTTTCCGCACGAAACGCTGTCGTATCCTAGTATCTAAACGGCAGCGGTTGTCACCGTTTCGTACGACTCACCTTCGTCACCGGATCTAAAGGGGTTTATGAAACCTTAGCTAGTTAGCTTAGGGTTTTTAGTTTTTACAGAGAACTGAGAGAGATGGAATTCGAGAAGAGGAAAGCTGCGACGCTAGCGTCGATTCGTTCATCGGTGACTGACAAATCTCCGAAAGGTTTCCTTGACGAGCCTATTATCCCTCTCCTCGAAACCATCAATCATCACTCATCGTACTTCACCACCAGTTCCTGCTCAGGTCGAATCTCTATCCTTTCTCAGCCCAAACCGCAATTAAATGCTTCGACGAAGAAGAAAGCTCGCGGCGGTACGTGGCTCTACATCACGCACGACCCAGCCGATCCGGAGTTGGTCATTTCTCTCCTTTTCCCTTCACAGTCAACTCCGATTGACCCAATTGACCAGCCCAGCGAGTTAGTCTTCCGATTCGAGCCTTTGATCATTGCAGTGGAATGTAAGGATTTAAACTCGGCTCAGTTTCTCGTGGCGACAGCCATCTCCGCCGGGTTTAGAGAGTCGGGAATCACATCTTGCGGCGATGGCAAAAGGGTAATTATAGCCATACGATGCTCGATTCGGATGGAGGTGCCTCTTGGTGATACACATAAGCTGATGGTTTCACCAGAGTATGTGAAGTTCCTTGTTGACATTGCCAATGAGAAGATGGATGCTAATAGGAAGCGAACCGATGGGTTTAGTCTAGCTCTGGCAAGTAACGGTTTCAAGAATCCAGGTGCAAACGATGTTGACGATGATGATAACTACGAGAATCTTGCTGGAAATCATGATTCAAGTATCAGCAACGGAGACTTGCATCCTGGTAATTGCTTGAGCTATTGTTTAATCTTGTAGAACGAAGTGATAGCTTGAAAAATGCGTAGAATTGGACATGTTGCAGTGTAAAATGTAGCGTTTTAGCTTTAGTGTATCCTTGGTCGAGAATTTGAGTTATGTCTACTTGGTTTGCAGGATAAATTTCCAAATTTTAAACGTGACAGCCAGTTTCCGTATCTAAATCATTGGCAGGGATGCAGCAAGATCTTATGCCGCTCTCAACACTAGCCATTATCGGCGAACCTGTTGAAAAGCTTCACCTTTGGGGACATTCAGCTTGTGCGATAGATAAAACAGACCGGAAAAAAGTTATGGTGTTTGGTGGTTTTGGCGGTGTTGGAAGACATGCTCGAAGAAACGAGTCTATGTTGCTTGACCCTTCGTGTGGCACTTTGAAGTTGGCCGCAGTCAATGAATCTCCATCACCACGACTTGGCCACACAGCTTCAATGGTTGGCGATCTCATGTTTGTTATTGGAGGAAGGGCTGATCCTTTGAATATTCTGAATGATGTGTGGATGCTTGATATATCTAAGTGCGAATGGAGCTTACAGAAGTGCATTGGAAGTGAATTTCCTCCGAGGTATTATTTACCTGTCCATTTCTTCAACAAGTCTTTGACCTATTGCCATAATGAACTTTACTCCCTTTAAAGAATGCTTTTGTGAACTTGGTTTAAACTTAAATTCCCTGAGATGCCCTCAACGGTCGTTTGGAAACTATTAAAACTATTTATTGCCTGTTTTGCTTCACTTCTTGGTTTTATTATATGTTTTTGTTGCTTGGTTCATTGACATCCCTTCAGATAAACCTTATCTCGAAATTTCCTTATAAATGCAAATTCTTTGAATTGTGCAGGCATCGGCATGCAGCAGCCAGTGTTGGCTCAGAAGTATACATATTTGGTGGGCTTAACAATGATAAGATATTATCCTCTTTGCACCTTTTGGATACAAAGGACCTTCAGTGGAAAGAAGTTGAACAGCGAGGTCAATGGCCCTGTGCGCGCCACTCTCATGATATGGTGGCATATGGCTCGCAAATATTCATGTTTGGAGGGTACAATGGGGAAAAGGTACTCGATGATCTATACAGCTTTGATGTCCAAAGCTGCACTTGGAAACTTGAAGTGGTTTCTGGGAAATGGCCTCAGGCCAGGTTCTCCCACTCGATGTTTGTCTATAAGCATATCATTGGTATAATTGGAGGTTGTCCTGTTTCACAAAATTGCCAAGATTTGATTCTGCTAGATCTGAAGCATCGACTGTGGAGGAGTGTCAGATTGGAATTTATGAACAAAGAATTGTTTGTCCGAAGTACAGCCAGTGTTCTTGGCGATGATCTTATCGTAGTTGGGGGTGGAGCTGCTTGCTACGCTTTTGGGACTAAGTTTAGTGAACCAGTGAAAATCAACTTGCTTCAATCAGTGACAATGAGTGAAAATCATGTTCCTCCCCATCCTGAAGATGTTTCTATAGAAGTGAATAAGAACGATGCGCATTTCAAGACGGAAACTTCTCTGTCTCAACCCTGTGTGATACAGTTAGATAGAAAGTATGCAAAGTGTGGGAAGGACATACTTAAGAATTTCGGATGGTTAGACCTTGAGAGGAAGGTTTATTCACACGAGAAAGGTCTATATATCTGCTTCCCCGTGACTGAAAAGTTTTCTGAACTTTTCCATGAAGAGCAGCTTTCGGGCAAGGACTTAGAAGGGTCAGAGGATGATCACCTTATCAGTCAGCTCACAAAGGGTCTATCTTTAAAGGAAATATCCAGTCCAGTAGCATTGGATCTCTTAAAGGAACTAGGTGCTAGAAAACTCAATAATGTAGCTGTTGAAACCAAAAAAGTTGCAAAGTCCCCGTTACAAAGAATGAAAGAAGCTATCACGCCTATACTTAAACAGAAAGGTCTACCGGATGAGCTTTTGGATGAGCTTCCACAGAGGTACGTGTTCCGAAATGCTGATTTTATAATGTTCCGAGACTAAAAGTTGCTTTTGCATCTGATGATTATTTTGTGTTTCCTCTAATGGTAGATGGGAACGGCTGGGGGATATTGTAGTGATTCCTGTAACGTCTTTTAAAGATCCAGCTTGGATCTCTATAAGTGAGGAAGTTTGGTCTGCTGTTGCTATATCGCTTAGCGCCAACCGCCTTGCACGCCAAGTATGTCAATTTTAGAACGTTTCACTGACTTGTTTACGAATAAATTTTACAACTCCTCCGGCTTGTGTGATTGGAAGGTTTTCTTATCTATTCATCTTTGATGCAACCTAAAAGATTTCATATTTGATAGTAGTAGTAATCATTGTCTCACCCCGTCACCCGGATTGTAGTAAGCACCTTTGTCTCACCTCGGTTTACTTAACAGGGACGAGTGGAAGCAAACGGTACTAGGGATAGTACATTGGAGATTCTTGTGGGAGAGGATGGATGGGTCGATCATCGTGAAAGTGGGATCTTGTACTCTTTTAATGCTACCAAGTGCATGTTCTCATGGGGTAATCTCTCAGAAAAGCTCCGTATGGGTAACATGGCCTGCCAAAATGAAGTTGTCGTGGACCTTTTTGCTGGAATTGGGTATTTTGTTCTCCCATTCCTTGTGAGGTAGGCTATTAAACAATTGAAGTAGAGAAAATAAAGTATTTACAATTACAAAACCAATACTTTGTAGATCTCTTGCAACTTCAATTCATTCTTCTTATTATACCTTTGCAGGGCAAAGGCAAAGCTAGTGTATGCTTGTGAATGGAATCCCCATGCTATTGAAGCACTTCGACATAACGTTGAAGCAAATTCTGTTTCTGACCGCTGTTTCATTCTTGAAGGGGATAACCGGATCACTGCACCCAAAGTAGGTTGATGATATTATGTAAATTGTTCATGTTCTAAGTATTGCACCTAAAAATAGCCAGAGTTTCGGGTTTCATATCTTTTGATTCTCAGGGAGTAGCTGACAGAGTCTGTCTTGGTCTTATCCCGACTAGCGAAGGGAGCTGGGTCACAGCTATTCAGGCATTGAGGTGGTTTTACTTTCCTTGAACTAGTTCTTCAGCATAATTAACAAGAACCTGCAACACGGAACTAACACGATAGAACCAATTCTTGTTTTTCATCTTTCTTTTGCATTATTGTGCATTTCTCGAAACTTCATTCCTTAGCCTATCTTTGCTGTTATGATGCACTCTGCTTTGAACCTCTGAATGCGATTGTGGAAGAATGTTGGTACTAGGTAGAGAAGCCCATCAATGTGATTTTCACTAATGTCTCTGTTGTTGTTATTGTAAATTGCAGACCCGAGGGTGGCATACTCCATGTGCATGGAAACGTCAAGGACTCGGATGTGACCATTTGGGCCGAGCATGTCTCCAAATCATTTAGTGATATCGCTAAAGCCGAAGGTAAAAACGCAAATTGGCCTATATGTCTGCTTGCTGGCTTTAGTTGTTCCGTTTTGGTACTCAGTAAACTAGCTTAACTGAGAAGATCAATAACCGGATTGTTTCTGAATCAAGAACATTACAGGGTTTCTTGATTTGGGTAAAACCAGATAATATAACTTGAGCTTATATTTTTTTGGGGTGATCATGGTTCAGGTCGTAGCTGGGAAGTTACAGTAGAACATATAGAGAAGGTGAAATGGTACGCTCCTAGGATTCGCCATCTTGTAGCCGATGTGAGATGCAGATGAAGATGATAATGCAGCCTAGAGACTTCCCATTGTATTATGTAACTTGTAAGATCTCAATTTTGAATAACCGGTATTTTCTTTTCATATTCTAAGACATTAAGATTTCACCAGCTTAACCAGCTATATGTACCGGTATCATATATACTTCATTTCATCCTAGAAAAGTGTTTTATTCATTTTGAATTTTGGGTTTGTATGAATATTTCACTCTTAAATAAAATAAGTTTTATTTTCTCTCACATTGGTTTACTCCGGTTTAGCTCTTCTCTAAACGGTATTTTTGAATCAATTGACCGGAAGAATTTCCCCTTGTGGCTCTGAGCTGCCATTTCAGAGAGTTTAGAGCCAAGTTTAGTTAGCCCGGTTTTGAGTTCTTCATGAGTAATTGTGCTAATCAAGTAAGTTTTTTAACTGGTCACAAAGGGAGGTTTGCCGCAGAGTAGGATGTACAAGATAATCCCTGCACTCCAAATGTCAGCTTCTTTCCCGTGACTCCCCATTAACACTTGAGGAGCAACGTAGTAAGCACTTCCGACCCTTTCCCGGAGAACTTCTCCTGTTTTTGTTGGTTACACAAACAATGCATAAATCATATCAATGCAAAGAATCAAACTAACTAATATGTCATACTTGACACTATCATAAACAACATAAACTCTGTTTTGAGTCCCATCTCTATGACTTGTGCAAGACAATCTTACAGATTCAAAATGTTGACATACCAAATCCAAAACTATCAAATATTAACCTCTGGCACACTTTTCCTTATTGTGCAAAGACAAACTTATAGAATCCATCAAAACATTACACAGATCAAGATTCAAGAACCTATCAAACGCATTAAAAATAAAAACGAGCTAGTCTGACCTTCTTTGATGAACAGAGAACACCCAAAATCGATTGCTTTGAGCATAGCATTCTCATCGTTACTCGAGAACAAGAAGTTCTCAGGCTTGAGATCACGATGCATCACACCCATGAAATGACAAACGTGCACAACATTCACAATCGGCCTGATGATTTCAACAGCATCTTTCTCAGAATAATAGCTCTGAGCTTTGATCTTGTCAAATAACTCTCCGCCGCCGCAAAACTCCATCACAAGATGTATTGAATCATCATCCTCGTAAGCACACTTGAACTCGACGATGTTTGGTTGTCCAGCTAAATGCTTCATTATCCGAATCTCTCTTTTCACAGAGTTTTCGTCTTCTTCGCTCTTTAGCTCCTTCTTGAGTATCGATTTGCAAGCGTAAGTCTTTCCTGTAGATTTCTCCTCGCATTTGTGGGTTATACCGAATTGACCTTGGCCGAGTTTCTCCCCGAGGATGTAAAACTTTCTCATGTCTTCGGATGGTTTATCGAGTATGGTCTTCTTTGATGGTTTTAGGATTTTACTGCTGAAGCAACCCATTAAATTTGAGTGTGAGTTTTCAGATATTTCTTCGTCTGGTTGAAGAAGATGATTTTTCGACAACACAGATCGTCAAAATGTAAGAGGTTGACTTCTTTTACATTTGACTTGACTCATGAAACTAGACTGTTTTGGTCTTTAAATATTCAGATTCATATTGTCTTTTGTATTTTATTCATTAGTTTAATTCGATAACTTGTTAGAGCTAAATTGGAAGCATTAATTTTTGGTAAATCATATGGTTACAAAACATCTTTTTTCACACCACAAGTTTTTCTTTACCTTCAAGATGGTAAATATGTAGTTTACGTATTTTGATATTAAAAATTCTCTTTATTTTTAGTTTTAGTTTTGTTTTTGTTTTTTGGGGTCAAATTCTCTTTATTAGTAAAGCCCACAATTTAATATATTTGGTTTAGGCTTCAGAAAAATCTGGACCAAATAGAATTTTAAGTTTAAAAATTGTTTGTGTCGTTTCTTCTTATCAAACTGTATAGATGCTTAATATATTTTTTTGGTTGCTTCATTTTTCCTTAGGATGGTGTTACCGGAAATTGGGCATTAAAAGTATTTCACGACATAATTGGGTTATTGGCCTAAAGAGTTATTTACACAACAAAGTGGGCTTCTTTAGTGCGTTTTGGAGGCAATACATATGGGTCTCCGATAGAATTAGTCCTCCAATGGGAAATGGGCATTTTTCGGTTCCCGACTTCCAGAAGAGTTCAAACTTTTGCAATTGAAATTTATGAATTATAAGTATCATATGATTGATATTGAAGAGAAGAGAATAAGAAGTTATGCAGATGCTCGATGTTTTAAAATAACGTATTGGAGAATGGTGTAGCCTTCTCTTATGGAGGACCCTACGGAAAATGTGGTATTTGATGGTTGATGAATTTTATATATGTTACCAAAACTGTATCAAATTTGCAAAATAATTAAAAGTTGAATAAACTGTTTTCATATGGTGAATGAAAAAGTATTGTAAGTTTAAGCAAAAAATAAGAGAATTTTGAGCAAATACTATGCATATATGACAATTGGAGTAAGATTTTTGTTTTAGTAAGCTTTAAATTTTCTAGGTCATGTCGATTTGTTTCATTTGGAAATACCATATGAAATTAAACATTATATATAGATACAAATATCAATAAAATATGTTTACAATGTGATAACCTCTAAATAGTGTATTTCTTATGCAAAATAAGTGAGATCCATATTACAAACATAGACAAAAACAAAAACAATGTCCTCCATCTCTAGGATGCGAGTTATTGTTCATCACCAAATTATCATATATAACAAAGTTGCTGAGTGTACGCTTATTTTTGTCCTTTCCAGTGAGAAATGTCTCTGTTACATTCATATGCTCCACAAACATCTAGATCCCAACAACACAACAAAAAAGCATTCTCTGCCAAATAGATATGTGATGATGAACGAATTAGTGCTAAAGACCATCACCTATTTTACTCCGCGAATTGGGATCGCAAGTGCAACAAGAAAACTCCCAATGACTAAGCTGAAAAGGAAACCAATTGTACTAGACGCTGCATCCAAATCTTTCAACGAACTTTACTTTATTTGATTTAATATAAACCATCAAACCCGCATTACTTACAATTACAACATATCATTTGATGTAGTTCCAAACAAAAATCCGTATTATTTTTCATTATTCTCATTTACTTGATTTTTGAAAATCCATTCGGAATACCTATTCTTTTTTTAAGCATTGAAAATAGAATTTTTTTTCTACAAGTGGAAACAGTTCCACAAAATTAGAAAGTTAAAAATTCTTCAATTTGGTCTCCATTTTTTTATAGCATTCTCAATCTCCGACTACATCATTATTCGACTATCACGATTGAAAACCTCTTCAACAAATCCCTTATAACCTTAATGTATTTTTTTCTTCTTATATAACATATTCTAAGATACTCTGACGAACGTTTAACATTATATGTAACTGAACTAACAACTATGTAATTAAAGGACAACTTTAAGAAAATAATAAGACAATTTTGAGCAAATATTATGCAAATATGACATTTGGATTCAGATTTTTTTAGTACCTCGTTTTTTATATTCCAAGAAGACCAAGAGCTTATGAGCACACTAATGGATTCCAAGAAGTTTCCCTTGAGGCTGCAATTTTTATTTTCTCATCATCGCACAAAATTCCTCATAGTTTATTCTTCCATCCTGCGCAGAACCGGTTAAATGTTAAACCGGGGGAAAAATAAGGAACCAGGAAATTATAGATGGTGATTTACATTATCTTTATCGACTTGTGATATCATTTCTTTGGCATTAGCTTCATCTTTCATACCATGCTCCTTCATGGCCCTCACCAATTCATCCTTCTTTATGTACCTTTTGATATAAACAATAAAGTTATAAAACATTCTATCTCAAATAATCTTTGCTTTTCTTGACTCAAGAAAATAATTTATGGAGATTGATTCATTAAACTTACCCGTTACCGTCTTTGTCAAAGTATTGGAATGCTTTGTGCAAATTTTCATCTTTAACCAATATGTGTCTCCCCATCGTTGCTGAGATAAACTCTCGTATGTCCAATCTTCCATTGCCATCAAGATCAGCCTGAACAAGGTTTATCGTTAATGTGTTTCAGATTCTCTCTTTTTGAGGTGAAAAGAGAAGGTTTTATGATACACTTACGCCTTCCAAGAGTTGCTTAGCTTCAGCCATAGAGAGTTCACTTTCATCAGGTATACTCAATCCGGCTCTGAGTTCTCCATAAGTGATTGACCAGCTACTGTCAATATCCATATCCTTAAAACATGTTTTAAGATCTTTCTTTTCCTCTTCCGCTAGACCCTCTGCGATAACCTGCAAATCAAACGCACAAAATCAGAGTCCAAAGTCAGGCACAAGATGTCAATAAAAAAATAGTGATATACAAGGAAAATTTCATAATTTCTGTAGCTACTTGTTTCACCTTAAAAGCTAGCTTCTTAAGCCTGCTCATACCTCCAAATCGCCTCATACGCGATACAAGAAAATTATCACTAGGCTTTGAAGCTTCGTTTTTGATCCAAGGATGTTCTATAAGCCAGAAAAGAATTGGTAGTTAGATAAAGACTTCAAGATTCACATAGTGTCATTCTAAGGCCTTTACTGATTCTTGATTCTTGTAGATGATACTAACACATTCTTTTTTTTTCTTCATTACAATCACAAACATACAAAGGGGCTTACCAAGAACATCTGAAGCAGAGATTCGTTTCTTTGGGTCTTTGGTGAGCATCTTCTTGATAAGGTCTTTGGCACTCACAGATACACAAGGCCATGGTTGGATCTCCAAATCAAATTTTCCTTGCCTAATCTCATCTTCTACAATATCAGAAAACATACAATCACATATTTTAGTTAACCATCCCCACACAAATCAAGGCATGTAGTTATCTTAAGCTTTTACCAGTCTCAAATGGGTGTTTGCCGCAGAGAAGGAGGTACAATATGACACCTGCGCTCCAAATGTCGATTTCTTTCCCGTAGCTTTTTCCTCGTAATACTTCAGGAGCAACGTAGTGTTTACTACCAACTTCACCTTTCAATTCTATTCCTGTAATTGTTGTAAATACAGAGCAATCTAAACATGACACACTTGACATTATGAATCACTCTGTAGCTAAAAAATGACTAAAACAGAGTATGTATCAGAAACAGAGTCGGTTAAAGAGTTCGTTAGAAGCTTGTTACTCTGTTTCAATATAAAGGTCATTGCTTGAAGTTAATGCAAAAAAACTCTAATACGGCCAGGCTCACCATCTTTGATGTAAACAGAAGATCCGAAACCAGTAGCTTTGAGCAGAACATCATCATCATCATCCTCACTCGAGAAGAGGAAGTTTCCGGGCTTGACATCACGATGAATCACACCGATGGAGTGAAAAATCAGCAAAGCACTCACAATGGAACTCAAGATTCCAGCAGAATCCTTCTCCGAGTAATAGCTGTTCGTTTCGATCCTATCAGATAGCTTTCCACCACCACACAATTCCACCACAATGTGTATTGACTCTGTATCCTCGTACACGGCCTGGATCTCCACGATGTTGTTATGTCCTGAAACGTGATTCATGATCTGAATCTCTGTCTTCAAAGCTTCTTTCTTTTCCTCGTTTCTTAGTTTCCTCTTGGGTATGGATTTGCAGGCGTAACGTTTGCCAGTGGAAATCTCCTCGCACATGTAAGTTATCCCAAGACTACCTTTGCCAAGCACCTTACCAAAGCTGTAAAGCTTTTTGATGTCTTCCAATGGCTTCCCCAGTATGTTCTCTGCCTCTCCACCGGACAAGAGATCCGACAGACGTAGGTTTTTCCTGCCCCAGCAACCCATCATCTGACTAGGAATTTTCAGAGATTTTTGTCTAGGGTTTTAAGAAGATGAACTCAGGAGCTAATTTGGAATTTTTATGGAATAATATTTGTCTTTTTTTTTCCAATATTCTTTGTCCGACTATTACTAATATAATGGACTTAGTCCTGGAAGACTTTGACTTTTATTTGTGACAAACGTGTATGAAACGTTTAACTTATACATAGGACTAATTTAATGGTTAAGTGTTTCAAATTATCGATTTTGTAAAACTTTATTACAAAATAATTAAATTTTTTAATGATATATAATTAGCATATAATATTTAATTCAATCATATCAAATTGAAAGATTGTTAAAAAAATATATGGTCAAACAAAAAAAACTTACCACGTACTAAATTTAAATGCATAATTTTGACAAATATAAAATATAAATAATAAAAATAAACTTTTTAAAAATTCATATGAACGAGTTTCGCAACTAAATCTCCGTAGTTAGTAATATAATGGACTTAGTCCTAGAAGACTTTGACTTTATTTGTGACAAACGTGTATGAAACGTTTAACTTAAACAAAGGATTAACTTAATGGTTATATACAAAATATCTTAAACTATCCGCAGAAGTCTTTTTCACTTGTACATGTTTCCAGTTGATAAATGCGGTCATCGATTTTGTATTAACTGTATATACACGATACCGAGACTTAAACAATACCCAATTGGATCTTATTTCATTGTGATTATTAGGTTCATGTTTTCTCTATGTTTGTTAATTTAAATTCCAAAAATATCTATTGGACTTATGTGTCCAGCGTGTGATTGTTATTTTATTATTTTACATTTTTTATTTTTTTTACTTCTGGGAGATAGAGATTAGAGAGAGAGAGAAAGAGAAGATGGAAGATGGTGTGACTCCTCCGCTTCTGATGACAGAAAGAGAGGCGACGACGATTCGTGTGAAGGAGGAAGTGAAGAAACAGCTATGGCTTTCGGCTCCGCTCATTGGTGTAAGCTTTCTTCAATACTCTCTTCAAGTAATCTCAGTCATGTTCGTCGGCCATCTCGGATCTCTTCCTCTCTCCGCCGCCTCAATCGCCACCTCCTTTGCCTCCGTCACCGGCTTCACCTTCCTCGTTACGTTTCCTTTCATCCCTTCTCTCTGAATCTGTGATTGATTCAATTTTCCCGTTTTTCCGAATATGTAAATCATTTTTGTTTCTTTTGTGTGTGGACGTGAACAGTTGGGAACAGCGAGTGCATTGGAGACACTATGTGGTCAAGCATACGGAGCAAAGCTGTACGGAAAATTAGGCATACAAATGCAGAGAGCGATGTTTGTTCTCTTAATACTCTCTGTTCCTCTCTCGATCATTTGGGCTAACACAGAACAAATACTAGTACTCGTACACCAAGACAAGTCCATTGCAAGTGTTGCTGGCTCGTACGCTAGATACATGATCCCTAGCCTCTTCGCATACGGTCTACTCCAATGCATTAACAGGTTCTTGCAAGCGCAGAACAATGTGTTCCCTGTCTTGGTCTGCTCTGGAATCACCACTTGTCTTCATTTGCTTCTATGTTGGTTGTTTGTGTTGAAGACTGGTTTAGGATACAGAGGAGCTGCTCTCGCTCTTTCGGTCTCTTACTGGTTCAATGTCATTCTCCTCTCGTGTTACGTCAAGTTCTCGTCTTCTTGCTCGCATAGCTGGACCGGGTTCTCAAAGGAGGCTTTTCATGAGCTTTATGATTTTTCTAAAATTGCTTTTCCTTCAGCAGTCATGGTCTGGTAAGTCATATTTAAAAAAAAAAAAAATGATGCATTAATTGTTCATGTCTAGTGTCTTTGATTATTTAATCTGTTTTGTTTTGTAACAGTTTGGAGCTGTGGTCCTTCGAGCTTCTTGTTCTTGCCTCAGGGCTTCTTCCTAACCCGGTTTTAGAAACTTCTGTTCTTTCAATCTGGTTAGTTTCGGTTATCATTGTATGAGTTTGTACTTGTTTGTTATATACTGAACAACCTCAGTTTCTGCAACTTTTCAGTCTAAATACTTCACTAACAATCTGGCAGATCTCGGTTGGTCTTGGTGGTGCTGCGAGGTTAGTACAAACTTCACATAAAAGAATCTTTGACAAACCAACCTATCTCACTTTTGTGTTATGTGTTAACTTGCAGCATAAGGGTCTCTAATGAGCTTGGAGCAGGGAACCCACAAGTGGCAAAACTGGCAGTATATGTCATTCTAAGCATATCAGTTGCTCAGGGTATCGTGGTCGTCACGGTTTTGATATCGATTCGGAAGATTCTAGGCCACGCTTTTAGCAGTGACCCGAAAATCATATCATATGCCGCATCAATGATACCGATTGTCGCATGTGGAAACTTCCTTGATGGCCTCCAATGCGTTCTCTCAGGTTCTGAAACACTAACACAACTTTTTGGGTTGTTTTTTCTCTGGTTTAACTGATTTTTTTCATTTATGGTTTGCACAGGGGTTGCTAGAGGATGTGGATGGCAGAAAATTGGAGCGTGTGTGAATCTTGGATCATATTATCTTGTCGGAGTTCCGTTAGGGTTATTACTTGGTTTCCATTTCCACATCGGTGGTCGGGTAATAATCTTTGGACTGAGCTTTCTCATTGTCCGGTTCGAACGCAAGAGGCCATGAACAACTACAACAACTATCGTATTTTGATTTTGTGGTTTTTTTAGGGGCTTTGGCTTGGAATCGTAACCGCACTGGCTGTTCAAGTGTTGTGTCTTTCCTTGGTCACTATATTTACAAACTGGGATAAAGAGGTAAAAGACTTCTTTTAACTGATCGGTTCAATACATAAAAAAGCAAAATTTGGAACTGTGCATGATGTGATTATGATTCTTCTTTTATACGAATAGGCCAAAAAAGCTACAAACAGAGTCGGGTCTTCAGATGATAAAGATGGTGACGTCGAATGATCATTTCCAAGTATGAGACTTTGCAAATGAGCAAAAGCTTAATAATGAACTAGATCTTGACCCGTGCTTGAGAAGCACGGGATGTTGTAATTTTCGATAAGAATACTAAAGTATTCATATTGTAATTATATAAATAATAATATGTTTGTGATATATAATGATGAATCTATAGATTTGGCAATTTGTGTCAAAAAAACGATACTCTTGTCTGTAGATCCAATCTTTTTTTTTTTTTTTTTTTCATTTGTAAATTTGTACATGAGACGTTAAAGTCAAGATTACAAACTTTCACCTTTGATCCATTGTTTCTTTCTGTCTCTCCGAAAAGACCTGGATCTAAAAGAATGTTGGTTCGGACCTGTGATGTTGATAACCTTTGAGTTAATTAAATTTGTCAATATTAGATTTTTAAAATTGGATATTATTTTAACGTTTGATTAAAGAGAACATCTCCATCAGTATTATTTTTTGGTGTTAGTGTGAAGCTCATTTTTAAAAGAGAAATTTGGCCATTTGGATCAAGAAAACGATACTCTTGTATGTAGATTAAATCTTTTTATTTTCTCTTCATTTGTAAATTTGTCCATGAGACATGTTAAATTCAATATTACAAACTTTCACATTTAGTCACCTCCATTTTTTTTTCTGTCTTTTTGAAAAGAGTTGGATCTAAAAGAATGTTGGTTCTGACTCGTGATGTAACTAACCTTTGAGTTAATTAAATTTGTGAATATTAGATTTATAGTTTGTAGTATTTGATTTTAGTAATAAAAAATATTTTTAATATTAAATAGATTTAATCTATAGTTCTGTACTTTTAAAATAGAAAAGTAAAATATTTTTAATATGCCCATGGCTTTATTGTGCCTCGATTTTCAGTTCGACTCCGGTTTAGTAAAATTGGACCGGAGTAATTTAATTAGTCAACAAAACCAATTGGTTAAAATAGGGGAAGCGACATTTTCATTCTTCTTCTCCAGAACTCGAAAATCCGATTTGGGGGAAAACATTTATGGGGTTTATAGAGAGTGAGAGAATGTCGTAATCGTCGAATTGTTGTCGTTCGTGACGGAATTCTGTGATTCCTCTACTAATCGAAGGCAATTTCGCCTTTGGACTGTCGAATCTTGTCAGAGCGGATTCAATTCCCGTTTGAAATTGAGGTAAGAGTAATGCAACCCTGAAGGTTTATACAAATGCTACTCATCTTATACACTTATATTTTTTTCTTCCAGATTAACTGAATTGCATTAGACATACAGCTTTGTTTTGATGATCTCTTAAAAAGTTTTCTTTTGATGAGTAAAAAAACTAAAAAGCGAGACTTGTTAAAATGTTCACTCCTTTACCTTTATATTGATTGAAATCGAGATAGAAAGAAGCAGGGACATGTAATTTAAATACAGGCCACTTCTACTCTTTAATATGAATGTGTTCGTATTTGAAATAAAAGTCTACATGTTAGACTCTATGATCATCGCTTGGAAAATAAACTAAAGACTTTAAGAAATCTCTAAAAATCATGCATTTATTTGCCGTAGATATAAAACCAAACTAATTATCAAATGATTCAAATCATATAAAGATCATAGTAATATAAGAAACAGGAGAATGTCAAAATTAATCGACTCATTGCTACTTTTTTTTTTTTTGCGAATATAATACATTCTCGATTGTTAAGCTTTCCCTAGCTGTGCATTTCCTCCAACAACTCCCGCTTTAATGTTTAACTTCAGAGTGGAACTTTTAAGATGTATATATATTTCCCTAGTTGTGCATTTCCCTAGCTGTGCATTTCATCTTTACAGTCTTCTTCAAGTTTGATCTTTGATGAGATATTATCTCTTGATTCAGTCCTGAGAAAACAAAGAAGATAAGAAACAGTTCTTATAACACCGAGACACCCAAATTCCGAAATACCTATTTGAAACATGGCCCTCTTGATTAGTTGATTGATTGTTTTCATGAATGCAGGACTTCAACTTGATTAGTTACAGACTGTCCCGTGCTGGGATGACAAATCACCGCCACGGATTGTGTCTTTCTCTGCTCTTGACGACAGACCAATCCATTCATATGGTGGAATTTTTTTGAGGAACAATCCGTAGGGAAAGAGATTTGATGATCGACGAGAACCAGAGAAGATGTCTTATTCTTCGGGTTTGGAGCCTGAAGTGATGAGGAGAAGAACAACTTTCCATCAACTTGGAAAGCGAAGAGAAGCCGTGGACTAGTCAAAGACTTAGTCAGGAACGACTCTGTGAATTCTGGACGACCAAGCGAAGTACGGAAGACCAGAATTTCGATACGCAACGAAAGCTAGCTACAGACTTGGATGGACATCTCAAGGATATATCGATAAGAAGATCAGCTGGGATTTCGTCTGAGTATTCTGAAACGTTCTTCTTGACTTTTTTCATGGCGGATTAGCTACGTTTAAACCCTGAGATGCCCTCAACGGTCGTTTGGAAACTATTAAAACTATTTATTGCCTGTTTTGCTTCACTTCTTGGTTTTATTATATGTTTTTGTTGCTTGGTTCATTGACATCCCTTCAGATAAACCTTATCTCGAAATTTCCTTATAAATGCAAATTCTTTGAATTGTGCACGCATCGGCATGCAGCAGCCAGTGTTGGCTCAGAAGTATACATATTTGGTGGGCTTAACAATGATAAGATATTATCCTCTTTGCACCTTTTGGATACAAAGGACCTTCAGTGGAAAGAAGTTGAACAGCGAGGTCAATGGCCCTGTGCGCGCCACTCTCATGATATGGTGGCATATGGCTCGCAAATATTCATGTTTGGAGGGTACAATGGGGAAAAGGTACTCGATGATCTATACAGCTTTGATGTCCAAAGCTGCACTTGGAAACTTGAAGTGGTTTCTGGGAAATGGCCTCAGGCCAGGTTCTCCCACTCGATGTTTGTCTATAAGCATATCATTGGTATAATTGGAGGTTGTCCTGTTTCACAAAATTGCCAAGATTTGATTCTGCTAGATCTGAAGCATCGACTGTGGAGGAGTGTCAGATTGGAATTTATGAACAAAGAATTGTTTGTCCGAAGTACAGCCAGTGTTCTTGGCGATGATCTTATCGTAGTTGGGGGTGGAGCTGCTTGCTACGCTTTTGGGACTAAGTTTAGTGAACCAGTGAAAATCAACTTGCTTCAATCAGTGACAATGAGTGAAAATCATGTTCCTCCCCATCCTGAAGATGTTTCTATAGAAGTGAATAAGAACGATGCGCATTTCAAGACGGAAACTTCTCTGTCTCAACCCTGTGTGATACAGTTAGATAGAAAGTATGCAAAGTGTGGGAAGGACATACTTAAGAATTTCGGATGGTTAGACCTTGAGAGGAAGGTTTATTCACACGAGAAAGGTCTATATATCTGCTTCCCCGTGACTGAAAAGTTTTCTGAACTTTTCCATGAAGAGCAGCTTTCGGGCAAGGACTTAGAAGGGTCAGAGGATGATCACCTTATCAGTCAGCTCACAAAGGGTCTATCTTTAAAGGAAATATCCAGTCCAGTAGCATTGGATCTCTTAAAGGAACTAGGTGCTAGAAAACTCAATAATGTAGCTGTTGAAACCAAAAAAGTTGCAAAGTCCCCGTTACAAAGAATGAAAGAAGCTATCACGCCTATACTTAAACAGAAAGGTCTACCGGATGAGCTTTTGGATGAGCTTCCACAGAGGTACGTGTTCCGAAATGCTGATTTTATAATGTTCCGAGACTAAAAGTTGCTTTTGCATCTGATGATTATTTTGTGTTTCCTCTAATGGTAGATGGGAACGGCTGGGGGATATTGTAGTGATTCCTGTAACGTCTTTTAAAGATCCAGCTTGGATCTCTATAAGTGAGGAAGTTTGGTCTGCTGTTGCTATATCGCTTAGCGCCAACCGCCTTGCACGCCAAGTATGTCAATTTTAGAACGTTTCACTGACTTGTTTACGAATAAATTTTACAACTCCTCCGGCTTGTGTGATTGGAAGGTTTTCTTATCTATTCATCTTTGATGCAACCTAAAAGATTTCATATTTGATAGTAGTAGTAATCATTGTCTCACCCCGTCACCCGGATTGTAGTAAGCACCTTTGTCTCACCTCGGTTTACTTAACAGGGACGAGTGGAAGCAAACGGTACTAGGGATAGTACATTGGAGATTCTTGTGGGAGAGGATGGATGGGTCGATCATCGTGAAAGTGGGATCTTGTACTCTTTTAATGCTACCAAGTGCATGTTCTCATGGGGTAATCTCTCAGAAAAGCTCCGTATGGGTAACATGGCCTGCCAAAATGAAGTTGTCGTGGACCTTTTTGCTGGAATTGGGTATTTTGTTCTCCCATTCCTTGTGAGGTAGGCTATTAAACAATTGAAGTAGAGAAAATAAAGTATTTACAATTACAAAACCAATACTTTGTAGATCTCTTGCAACTTCAATTCATTCTTCTTATTATACCTTTGCAGGGCAAAGGCAAAGCTAGTGTATGCTTGTGAATGGAATCCCCATGCTATTGAAGCACTTCGACATAACGTTGAAGCAAATTCTGTTTCTGACCGCTGTTTCATTCTTGAAGGGGATAACCGGATCACTGCACCCAAAGTAGGTTGATGATATTATGTAAATTGTTCATGTTCTAAGTATTGCACCTAAAAATAGCCAGAGTTTCGGGTTTCATATCTTTTGATTCTCAGGGAGTAGCTGACAGAGTCTGTCTTGGTCTTATCCCGACTAGCGAAGGGAGCTGGGTCACAGCTATTCAGGCATTGAGGTGGTTTTACTTTCCTTGAACTAGTTCTTCAGCATAATTAACAAGAACCTGCAACACGGAACTAACACGATAGAACCAATTCTTGTTTTTCATCTTTCTTTTGCATTATTGTGCATTTCTCGAAACTTCATTCCTTAGCCTATCTTTGCTGTTATGATGCACTCTGCTTTGAACCTCTGAATGCGATTGTGGAAGAATGTTGGTACTAGGTAGAGAAGCCCATCAATGTGATTTTCACTAATGTCTCTGTTGTTGTTATTGTAAATTGCAGACCCGAGGGTGGCATACTCCATGTGCATGGAAACGTCAAGGACTCGGATGTGACCATTTGGGCCGAGCATGTCTCCAAATCATTTAGTGATATCGCTAAAGCCGAAGGTAAAAACGCAAATTGGCCTATATGTCTGCTTGCTGGCTTTAGTTGTTCCGTTTTGGTACTCAGTAAACTAGCTTAACTGAGAAGATCAATAACCGGATTGTTTCTGAATCAAGAACATTACAGGGTTTCTTGATTTGGGTAAAACCAGATAATATAACTTGAGCTTATATTTTTTTGGGGTGATCATGGTTCAGGTCGTAGCTGGGAAGTTACAGTAGAACATATAGAGAAGGTGAAATGGTACGCTCCTAGGATTCGCCATCTTGTAGCCGATGTGAGATGCAGATGAAGATGATAATGCAGCCTAGAGACTTCCCATTGTATTATGTAACTTGTAAGATCTCAATTTTGAATAACCGGTATTTTCTTTTCATATTCTAAGACATTAAGATTTCACCAGCTTAACCAGCTATATGTACCGGTATCATATATACTTCATTTCATCCTAGAAAAGTGTTTTATTCATTTTGAATTTTGGGTTTGTATGAATATTTCACTCTTAAATAAAATAAGTTTTATTTTCTCTCACATTGGTTTACTCCGGTTTAGCTCTTCTCTAAACGGTATTTTTGAATCAATTGACCGGAAGAATTTCCCCTTGTGGCTCTGAGCTGCCATTTCAGAGAGTTTAGAGCCAAGTTTAGTTAGCCCGGTTTTGAGTTCTTCATGAGTAATTGTGCTAATCAAGTAAGTTTTTTAACTGGTCACAAAGGGAGGTTTGCCGCAGAGTAGGATGTACAAGATAATCCCTGCACTCCAAATGTCAGCTTCTTTCCCGTGACTCCCCATTAACACTTGAGGAGCAACGTAGTAAGCACTTCCGACCCTTTCCCGGAGAACTTCTCCTGTTTTTGTTGGTTACACAAACAATGCATAAATCATATCAATGCAAAGAATCAAACTAACTAATATGTCATACTTGACACTATCATAAACAACATAAACTCTGTTTTGAGTCCCATCTCTATGACTTGTGCAAGACAATCTTACAGATTCAAAATGTTGACATACCAAATCCAAAACTATCAAATATTAACCTCTGGCACACTTTTCCTTATTGTGCAAAGACAAACTTATAGAATCCATCAAAACATTACACAGATCAAGATTCAAGAACCTATCAAACGCATTAAAAATAAAAACGAGCTAGTCTGACCTTCTTTGATGAACAGAGAACACCCAAAATCGATTGCTTTGAGCATAGCATTCTCATCGTTACTCGAGAACAAGAAGTTCTCAGGCTTGAGATCACGATGCATCACACCCATGAAATGACAAACGTGCACAACATTCACAATCGGCCTGATGATTTCAACAGCATCTTTCTCAGAATAATAGCTCTGAGCTTTGATCTTGTCAAATAACTCTCCGCCGCCGCAAAACTCCATCACAAGATGTATTGAATCATCATCCTCGTAAGCACACTTGAACTCGACGATGTTTGGTTGTCCAGCTAAATGCTTCATTATCCGAATCTCTCTTTTCACAGAGTTTTCGTCTTCTTCGCTCTTTAGCTCCTTCTTGAGTATCGATTTGCAAGCGTAAGTCTTTCCTGTAGATTTCTCCTCGCATTTGTGGGTTATACCGAATTGACCTTGGCCGAGTTTCTCCCCGAGGATGTAAAACTTTCTCATGTCTTCGGATGGTTTATCGAGTATGGTCTTCTTTGATGGTTTTAGGATTTTACTGCTGAAGCAACCCATTAAATTTGAGTGTGAGTTTTCAGATATTTCTTCGTCTGGTTGAAGAAGATGATTTTTCGACAACACAGATCGTCAAAATGTAAGAGGTTGACTTCTTTTACATTTGACTTGACTCATGAAACTAGACTGTTTTGGTCTTTAAATATTCAGATTCATATTGTCTTTTGTATTTTATTCATTAGTTTAATTCGATAACTTGTTAGAGCTAAATTGGAAGCATTAATTTTTGGTAAATCATATGGTTACAAAACATCTTTTTTCACACCACAAGTTTTTCTTTACCTTCAAGATGGTAAATATGTAGTTTACGTATTTTGATATTAAAAATTCTCTTTATTTTTAGTTTTAGTTTTGTTTTTGTTTTTTGGGGTCAAATTCTCTTTATTAGTAAAGCCCACAATTTAATATATTTGGTTTAGGCTTCAGAAAAATCTGGACCAAATAGAATTTTAAGTTTAAAAATTGTTTGTGTCGTTTCTTCTTATCAAACTGTATAGATGCTTAATATATTTTTTTGGTTGCTTCATTTTTCCTTAGGATGGTGTTACCGGAAATTGGGCATTAAAAGTATTTCACGACATAATTGGGTTATTGGCCTAAAGAGTTATTTACACAACAAAGTGGGCTTCTTTAGTGCGTTTTGGAGGCAATACATATGGGTCTCCGATAGAATTAGTCCTCCAATGGGAAATGGGCATTTTTCGGTTCCCGACTTCCAGAAGAGTTCAAACTTTTGCAATTGAAATTTATGAATTATAAGTATCATATGATTGATATTGAAGAGAAGAGAATAAGAAGTTATGCAGATGCTCGATGTTTTAAAATAACGTATTGGAGAATGGTGTAGCCTTCTCTTATGGAGGACCCTACGGAAAATGTGGTATTTGATGGTTGATGAATTTTATATATGTTACCAAAACTGTATCAAATTTGCAAAATAATTAAAAGTTGAATAAACTGTTTTCATATGGTGAATGAAAAAGTATTGTAAGTTTAAGCAAAAAATAAGAGAATTTTGAGCAAATACTATGCATATATGACAATTGGAGTAAGATTTTTGTTTTAGTAAGCTTTAAATTTTCTAGGTCATGTCGATTTGTTTCATTTGGAAATACCATATGAAATTAAACATTATATATAGATACAAACGAGGTGGTTGACCCGCGCCTTGCGCGGGTGCAAGGTTTTTATGAAAAAAAAAATTTAAATTTATTATTTGAAAACAAAATTATTCATTTTTTAAAAAGTAGCCAAAAAAAGTTTTCAAATTTTGCTAATAAAAATAACCTAAAAAATCATTTCAAACCAAATCTTTTAAGTAACATACCACATTAATCAATTTAGGATATTTTTGTGTTTTTCAAACCTTCCCTAAACCCATGTTTCACTCGTATATCATCATGGAAACCCATAAATTGCCAATCGAGGGTGAACAATTTATGGGTTTCCATAAACCCATGTTTTGCCATGATATATCATGATTAGCTCTATTCTTTGACATGTAGTTCCATGTTCGGAGATCCAAAAGCGCAAAATCTTTACCAAAATAGCTGAATTGTGTTTTTGTGGCCCAAGTCGAGATAATATTAATTAACTGCTTCTTGAAGATTTCGTCGGATTTACTTAATTCCATCGTTGATCCTAACAAAAGACATAAAGAGATAAGACATCTAAGACTGAAGTATATATAGATTTTTAATGCTAGGGTTTTGAGTTTACGTGAAAGTTTTAATAATTATTATTATAATGTTTAGTTTACTTTTTAAAAATTGGAAGAAAAAATTGGAAGAAGATTATTAGAAGAAAGATAATGATAAGTTTCCTTTTATTTTTCGGAATATAATGTTTAGTTTACTTTTTTAAAAAAATTCATAGAAGATTATTAGAAGAAGATAATGATAAGTTTGCTTTTTAAATTTAACACAAATTGAATTTTAATTAGTAAAAATATAATCGGATAAATTCCATATATTGTTGGCGTATTAACAAAAACAAAAGGATATTTAAAAAAAGAAATTGTAAAGATTTAATCAAGATTTTTATTAAGGGTATTCTTGTAATTCCGCGGCTGAGAGCGAACGTGGTGCCTCGAAACGAAATTCTGGCTTCGCAAATAATAGTATGATATCAATAAAATATGTTTACAATGTGATAACCTCTAAATAGTGTATTTCTTATGCAAAATAAGTGAGATCCATATTACAAACATAGACAAAAACAAAAACAATGTCCTCCATCTCTAGGATGCGAGTTATTGTTCATCACCAAATTATCATATATAACAAAGTTGCTGAGTGTACGCTTATTTTTGTCCTTTCCAGTGAGAAATGTCTCTGTTACATTCATATGCTCCACAAACATCTAGATCCCAACAACACAACAAAAAAGCATTCTCTGCCAAATAGATATGTGATGATGAACGAATTAGTGCTAAAGACCATCACCTATTTTACTCCGCGAATTGGGATCGCAAGTGCAACAAGAAAACTCCCAATGACTAAGCTGAAAAGGAAACCAATTGTACTAGACGCTGCATCCAAATCTTTCAACGAACTTTACTTTATTTGATTTAATATAAACCATCAAACCCGCATTACTTACAATTACAACATATCATTTGATGTAGTTCCAAACAAAAATCCGTATTATTTTTCATTATTCTCATTTACTTGATTTTTGAAAATCCATTCGGAATACCTATTCTTTTTTTAAGCATTGAAAATAGAATTTTTTTTCTACAAGTGGAAACAGTTCCACAAAATTAGAAAGTTAAAAATTCTTCAATTTGGTCTCCATTTTTTTATAGCATTCTCAATCTCCGACTACATCATTATTCGACTATCACGATTGAAAACCTCTTCAACAAATCCCTTATAACCTTAATGTATTTTTTTCTTCTTATATAACATATTCTAAGATACTCTGACGAACGTTTAACATTATATGTAACTGAACTAACAACTATGTAATTAAAGGACAACTTTAAGAAAATAATAAGACAATTTTGAGCAAATATTATGCAAATATGACATTTGGATTCAGATTTTTTTAGTACCTCGTTTTTTATATTCCAAGAAGACCAAGAGCTTATGAGCACACTAATGGATTCCAAGAAGTTTCCCTTGAGGCTGCAATTTTTATTTTCTCATCATCGCACAAAATTCCTCATAGTTTATTCTTCCATCCTGCGCAGAACCGGTTAAATGTTAAACCGGGGGAAAAATAAGGAACCAGGAAATTATAGATGGTGATTTACATTATCTTTATCGACTTGTGATATCATTTCTTTGGCATTAGCTTCATCTTTCATACCATGCTCCTTCATGGCCCTCACCAATTCATCCTTCTTTATGTACCTTTTGATATAAACAATAAAGTTATAAAACATTCTATCTCAAATAATCTTTGCTTTTCTTGACTCAAGAAAATAATTTATGGAGATTGATTCATTAAACTTACCCGTTACCGTCTTTGTCAAAGTATTGGAATGCTTTGTGCAAATTTTCATCTTTAACCAATATGTGTCTCCCCATCGTTGCTGAGATAAACTCTCGTATGTCCAATCTTCCATTGCCATCAAGATCAGCCTGAACAAGGTTTATCGTTAATGTGTTTCAGATTCTCTCTTTTTGAGGTGAAAAGAGAAGGTTTTATGATACACTTACGCCTTCCAAGAGTTGCTTAGCTTCAGCCATAGAGAGTTCACTTTCATCAGGTATACTCAATCCGGCTCTGAGTTCTCCATAAGTGATTGACCAGCTACTGTCAATATCCATATCCTTAAAACATGTTTTAAGATCTTTCTTTTCCTCTTCCGCTAGACCCTCTGCGATAACCTGCAAATCAAACGCACAAAATCAGAGTCCAAAGTCAGGCACAAGATGTCAATAAAAAAATAGTGATATACAAGGAAAATTTCATAATTTCTGTAGCTACTTGTTTCACCTTAAAAGCTAGCTTCTTAAGCCTGCTCATACCTCCAAATCGCCTCATACGCGATACAAGAAAATTATCACTAGGCTTTGAAGCTTCGTTTTTGATCCAAGGATGTTCTATAAGCCAGAAAAGAATTGGTAGTTAGATAAAGACTTCAAGATTCACATAGTGTCATTCTAAGGCCTTTACTGATTCTTGATTCTTGTAGATGATACTAACACATTCTTTTTTTTTCTTCATTACAATCACAAACATACAAAGGGGCTTACCAAGAACATCTGAAGCAGAGATTCGTTTCTTTGGGTCTTTGGTGAGCATCTTCTTGATAAGGTCTTTGGCACTCACAGATACACAAGGCCATGGTTGGATCTCCAAATCAAATTTTCCTTGCCTAATCTCATCTTCTACAATATCAGAAAACATACAATCACATATTTTAGTTAACCATCCCCACACAAATCAAGGCATGTAGTTATCTTAAGCTTTTACCAGTCTCAAATGGGTGTTTGCCGCAGAGAAGGAGGTACAATATGACACCTGCGCTCCAAATGTCGATTTCTTTCCCGTAGCTTTTTCCTCGTAATACTTCAGGAGCAACGTAGTGTTTACTACCAACTTCACCTTTCAATTCTATTCCTGTAATTGTTGTAAATACAGAGCAATCTAAACATGACACACTTGACATTATGAATCACTCTGTAGCTAAAAAATGACTAAAACAGAGTATGTATCAGAAACAGAGTCGGTTAAAGAGTTCGTTAGAAGCTTGTTACTCTGTTTCAATATAAAGGTCATTGCTTGAAGTTAATGCAAAAAAACTCTAATACGGCCAGGCTCACCATCTTTGATGTAAACAGAAGATCCGAAACCAGTAGCTTTGAGCAGAACATCATCATCATCATCCTCACTCGAGAAGAGGAAGTTTCCGGGCTTGACATCACGATGAATCACACCGATGGAGTGAAAAATCAGCAAAGCACTCACAATGGAACTCAAGATTCCAGCAGAATCCTTCTCCGAGTAATAGCTGTTCGTTTCGATCCTATCAGATAGCTTTCCACCACCACACAATTCCACCACAATGTGTATTGACTCTGTATCCTCGTACACGGCCTGGATCTCCACGATGTTGTTATGTCCTGAAACGTGATTCATGATCTGAATCTCTGTCTTCAAAGCTTCTTTCTTTTCCTCGTTTCTTAGTTTCCTCTTGGGTATGGATTTGCAGGCGTAACGTTTGCCAGTGGAAATCTCCTCGCACATGTAAGTTATCCCAAGACTACCTTTGCCAAGCACCTTACCAAAGCTGTAAAGCTTTTTGATGTCTTCCAATGGCTTCCCCAGTATGTTCTCTGCCTCTCCACCGGACAAGAGATCCGACAGACGTAGGTTTTTCCTGCCCCAGCAACCCATCATCTGACTAGGAATTTTCAGAGATTTTTGTCTAGGGTTTTAAGAAGATGAACTCAGGAGCTAATTTGGAATTTTTATGGAATAATATTTGTCTTTTTTTTTCCAATATTCTTTGTCCGACTATTACTAATATAATGGACTTAGTCCTGGAAGACTTTGACTTTTATTTGTGACAAACGTGTATGAAACGTTTAACTTATACATAGGACTAATTTAATGGTTAAGTGTTTCAAATTATCGATTTTGTAAAACTTTATTACAAAATAATTAAATTTTTTAATGATATATAATTAGCATATAATATTTAATTCAATCATATCAAATTGAAAGATTGTTAAAAAAATATATGGTCAAACAAAAAAAACTTACCACGTACTAAATTTAAATGCATAATTTTGACAAATATAAAATATAAATAATAAAAATAAACTTTTTAAAAATTCATATGAACGAGTTTCGCAACTAAATCTCCGTAGTTAGTAATATAATGGACTTAGTCCTAGAAGACTTTGACTTTATTTGTGACAAACGTGTATGAAACGTTTAACTTAAACAAAGGATTAACTTAATGGTTATATACAAAATATCTTAAACTATCCGCAGAAGTCTTTTTCACTTGTACATGTTTCCAGTTGATAAATGCGGTCATCGATTTTGTATTAACTGTATATACACGATACCGAGACTTAAACAATACCCAATTGGATCTTATTTCATTGTGATTATTAGGTTCATGTTTTCTCTATGTTTGTTAATTTAAATTCCAAAAATATCTATTGGACTTATGTGTCCAGCGTGTGATTGTTATTTTATTATTTTACATTTTTTATTTTTTTTACTTCTGGGAGATAGAGATTAGAGAGAGAGAGAAAGAGAAGATGGAAGATGGTGTGACTCCTCCGCTTCTGATGACAGAAAGAGAGGCGACGACGATTCGTGTGAAGGAGGAAGTGAAGAAACAGCTATGGCTTTCGGCTCCGCTCATTGGTGTAAGCTTTCTTCAATACTCTCTTCAAGTAATCTCAGTCATGTTCGTCGGCCATCTCGGATCTCTTCCTCTCTCCGCCGCCTCAATCGCCACCTCCTTTGCCTCCGTCACCGGCTTCACCTTCCTCGTTACGTTTCCTTTCATCCCTTCTCTCTGAATCTGTGATTGATTCAATTTTCCCGTTTTTCCGAATATGTAAATCATTTTTGTTTCTTTTGTGTGTGGACGTGAACAGTTGGGAACAGCGAGTGCATTGGAGACACTATGTGGTCAAGCATACGGAGCAAAGCTGTACGGAAAATTAGGCATACAAATGCAGAGAGCGATGTTTGTTCTCTTAATACTCTCTGTTCCTCTCTCGATCATTTGGGCTAACACAGAACAAATACTAGTACTCGTACACCAAGACAAGTCCATTGCAAGTGTTGCTGGCTCGTACGCTAGATACATGATCCCTAGCCTCTTCGCATACGGTCTACTCCAATGCATTAACAGGTTCTTGCAAGCGCAGAACAATGTGTTCCCTGTCTTGGTCTGCTCTGGAATCACCACTTGTCTTCATTTGCTTCTATGTTGGTTGTTTGTGTTGAAGACTGGTTTAGGATACAGAGGAGCTGCTCTCGCTCTTTCGGTCTCTTACTGGTTCAATGTCATTCTCCTCTCGTGTTACGTCAAGTTCTCGTCTTCTTGCTCGCATAGCTGGACCGGGTTCTCAAAGGAGGCTTTTCATGAGCTTTATGATTTTTCTAAAATTGCTTTTCCTTCAGCAGTCATGGTCTGGTAAGTCATATTTAAAAAAAAAAAAAATGATGCATTAATTGTTCATGTCTAGTGTCTTTGATTATTTAATCTGTTTTGTTTTGTAACAGTTTGGAGCTGTGGTCCTTCGAGCTTCTTGTTCTTGCCTCAGGGCTTCTTCCTAACCCGGTTTTAGAAACTTCTGTTCTTTCAATCTGGTTAGTTTCGGTTATCATTGTATGAGTTTGTACTTGTTTGTTATATACTGAACAACCTCAGTTTCTGCAACTTTTCAGTCTAAATACTTCACTAACAATCTGGCAGATCTCGGTTGGTCTTGGTGGTGCTGCGAGGTTAGTACAAACTTCACATAAAAGAATCTTTGACAAACCAACCTATCTCACTTTTGTGTTATGTGTTAACTTGCAGCATAAGGGTCTCTAATGAGCTTGGAGCAGGGAACCCACAAGTGGCAAAACTGGCAGTATATGTCATTCTAAGCATATCAGTTGCTCAGGGTATCGTGGTCGTCACGGTTTTGATATCGATTCGGAAGATTCTAGGCCACGCTTTTAGCAGTGACCCGAAAATCATATCATATGCCGCATCAATGATACCGATTGTCGCATGTGGAAACTTCCTTGATGGCCTCCAATGCGTTCTCTCAGGTTCTGAAACACTAACACAACTTTTTGGGTTGTTTTTTCTCTGGTTTAACTGATTTTTTTCATTTATGGTTTGCACAGGGGTTGCTAGAGGATGTGGATGGCAGAAAATTGGAGCGTGTGTGAATCTTGGATCATATTATCTTGTCGGAGTTCCGTTAGGGTTATTACTTGGTTTCCATTTCCACATCGGTGGTCGGGTAATAATCTTTGGACTGAGCTTTCTCATTGTCCGGTTCGAACGCAAGAGGCCATGAACAACTACAACAACTATCGTATTTTGATTTTGTGGTTTTTTTAGGGGCTTTGGCTTGGAATCGTAACCGCACTGGCTGTTCAAGTGTTGTGTCTTTCCTTGGTCACTATATTTACAAACTGGGATAAAGAGGTAAAAGACTTCTTTTAACTGATCGGTTCAATACATAAAAAAGCAAAATTTGGAACTGTGCATGATGTGATTATGATTCTTCTTTTATACGAATAGGCCAAAAAAGCTACAAACAGAGTCGGGTCTTCAGATGATAAAGATGGTGACGTCGAATGATCATTTCCAAGTATGAGACTTTGCAAATGAGCAAAAGCTTAATAATGAACTAGATCTTGACCCGTGCTTGAGAAGCACGGGATGTTGTAATTTTCGATAAGAATACTAAAGTATTCATATTGTAATTATATAAATAATAATATGTTTGTGATATATAATGATGAATCTATAGATTTGGCAATTTGTGTCAAAAAAACGATACTCTTGTCTGTAGATCCAATCTTTTTTTTTTTTTTTTTTTCATTTGTAAATTTGTACATGAGACGTTAAAGTCAAGATTACAAACTTTCACCTTTGATCCATTGTTTCTTTCTGTCTCTCCGAAAAGACCTGGATCTAAAAGAATGTTGGTTCGGACCTGTGATGTTGATAACCTTTGAGTTAATTAAATTTGTCAATATTAGATTTTTAAAATTGGATATTATTTTAACGTTTGATTAAAGAGAACATCTCCATCAGTATTATTTTTTGGTGTTAGTGTGAAGCTCATTTTTAAAAGAGAAATTTGGCCATTTGGATCAAGAAAACGATACTCTTGTATGTAGATTAAATCTTTTTATTTTCTCTTCATTTGTAAATTTGTCCATGAGACATGTTAAATTCAATATTACAAACTTTCACATTTAGTCACCTCCATTTTTTTTTCTGTCTTTTTGAAAAGAGTTGGATCTAAAAGAATGTTGGTTCTGACTCGTGATGTAACTAACCTTTGAGTTAATTAAATTTGTGAATATTAGATTTATAGTTTGTAGTATTTGATTTTAGTAATAAAAAATATTTTTAATATTAAATAGATTTAATCTATAGTTCTGTACTTTTAAAATAGAAAAGTAAAATATTTTTAATATGCCCATGGCTTTATTGTGCCTCGATTTTCAGTTCGACTCCGGTTTAGTAAAATTGGACCGGAGTAATTTAATTAGTCAACAAAACCAATTGGTTAAAATAGGGGAAGCGACATTTTCATTCTTCTTCTCCAGAACTCGAAAATCCGATTTGGGGGAAAACATTTATGGGGTTTATAGAGAGTGAGAGAATGTCGTAATCGTCGAATTGTTGTCGTTCGTGACGGAATTCTGTGATTCCTCTACTAATCGAAGGCAATTTCGCCTTTGGACTGTCGAATCTTGTCAGAGCGGATTCAATTCCCGTTTGAAATTGAGGTAAGAGTAATGCAACCCTGAAGGTTTATACAAATGCTACTCATCTTATACACTTATATTTTTTTCTTCCAGATTAACTGAATTGCATTAGACATACAGCTTTGTTTTGATGATCTCTTAAAAAGTTTTCTTTTGATGAGTAAAAAAACTAAAAAGCGAGACTTGTTAAAATGTTCACTCCTTTACCTTTATATTGATTGAAATCGAGATAGAAAGAAGCAGGGACATGTAATTTAAATACAGGCCACTTCTACTCTTTAATATGAATGTGTTCGTATTTGAAATAAAAGTCTACATGTTAGACTCTATGATCATCGCTTGGAAAATAAACTAAAGACTTTAAGAAATCTCTAAAAATCATGCATTTATTTGCCGTAGATATAAAACCAAACTAATTATCAAATGATTCAAATCATATAAAGATCATAGTAATATAAGAAACAGGAGAATGTCAAAATTAATCGACTCATTGCTACTTTTTTTTTTTTTGCGAATATAATACATTCTCGATTGTTAAGCTTTCCCTAGCTGTGCATTTCCTCCAACAACTCCCGCTTTAATGTTTAACTTCAGAGTGGAACTTTTAAGATGTATATATATTTCCCTAGTTGTGCATTTCCCTAGCTGTGCATTTCATCTTTACAGTCTTCTTCAAGTTTGATCTTTGATGAGATATTATCTCTTGATTCAGTCCTGAGAAAACAAAGAAGATAAGAAACAGTTCTTATAACACCGAGACACCCAAATTCCGAAATACCTATTTGAAACATGGCCCTCTTGATTAGTTGATTGATTGTTTTCATGAATGCAGGACTTCAACTTGATTAGTTACAGACTGTCCCGTGCTGGGATGACAAATCACCGCCACGGATTGTGTCTTTCTCTGCTCTTGACGACAGACCAATCCATTCATATGGTGGAATTTTTTTGAGGAACAATCCGTAGGGAAAGAGATTTGATGATCGACGAGAACCAGAGAAGATGTCTTATTCTTCGGGTTTGGAGCCTGAAGTGATGAGGAGAAGAACAACTTTCCATCAACTTGGAAAGCGAAGAGAAGCCGTGGACTAGTCAAAGACTTAGTCAGGAACGACTCTGTGAATTCTGGACGACCAAGCGAAGTACGGAAGACCAGAATTTCGATACGCAACGAAAGCTAGCTACAGACTTGGATGGACATCTCAAGGATATATCGATAAGAAGATCAGCTGGGATTTCGTCTGAGTATTCTGAAACGTTCTTCTTGACTTTTTTCATGGCGGATTAGCTACGTTTAAACCCTGAGATGCCCTCAACGGTCGTTTGGAAACTATTAAAACTATTTATTGCCTGTTTTGCTTCACTTCTTGGTTTTATTATATGTTTTTGTTGCTTGGTTCATTGACATCCCTTCAGATAAACCTTATCTCGAAATTTCCTTATAAATGCAAATTCTTTGAATTGTGCACGCATCGGCATGCAGCAGCCAGTGTTGGCTCAGAAGTATACATATTTGGTGGGCTTAACAATGATAAGATATTATCCTCTTTGCACCTTTTGGATACAAAGGACCTTCAGTGGAAAGAAGTTGAACAGCGAGGTCAATGGCCCTGTGCGCGCCACTCTCATGATATGGTGGCATATGGCTCGCAAATATTCATGTTTGGAGGGTACAATGGGGAAAAGGTACTCGATGATCTATACAGCTTTGATGTCCAAAGCTGCACTTGGAAACTTGAAGTGGTTTCTGGGAAATGGCCTCAGGCCAGGTTCTCCCACTCGATGTTTGTCTATAAGCATATCATTGGTATAATTGGAGGTTGTCCTGTTTCACAAAATTGCCAAGATTTGATTCTGCTAGATCTGAAGCATCGACTGTGGAGGAGTGTCAGATTGGAATTTATGAACAAAGAATTGTTTGTCCGAAGTACAGCCAGTGTTCTTGGCGATGATCTTATCGTAGTTGGGGGTGGAGCTGCTTGCTACGCTTTTGGGACTAAGTTTAGTGAACCAGTGAAAATCAACTTGCTTCAATCAGTGACAATGAGTGAAAATCATGTTCCTCCCCATCCTGAAGATGTTTCTATAGAAGTGAATAAGAACGATGCGCATTTCAAGACGGAAACTTCTCTGTCTCAACCCTGTGTGATACAGTTAGATAGAAAGTATGCAAAGTGTGGGAAGGACATACTTAAGAATTTCGGATGGTTAGACCTTGAGAGGAAGGTTTATTCACACGAGAAAGGTCTATATATCTGCTTCCCCGTGACTGAAAAGTTTTCTGAACTTTTCCATGAAGAGCAGCTTTCGGGCAAGGACTTAGAAGGGTCAGAGGATGATCACCTTATCAGTCAGCTCACAAAGGGTCTATCTTTAAAGGAAATATCCAGTCCAGTAGCATTGGATCTCTTAAAGGAACTAGGTGCTAGAAAACTCAATAATGTAGCTGTTGAAACCAAAAAAGTTGCAAAGTCCCCGTTACAAAGAATGAAAGAAGCTATCACGCCTATACTTAAACAGAAAGGTCTACCGGATGAGCTTTTGGATGAGCTTCCACAGAGGTACGTGTTCCGAAATGCTGATTTTATAATGTTCCGAGACTAAAAGTTGCTTTTGCATCTGATGATTATTTTGTGTTTCCTCTAATGGTAGATGGGAACGGCTGGGGGATATTGTAGTGATTCCTGTAACGTCTTTTAAAGATCCAGCTTGGATCTCTATAAGTGAGGAAGTTTGGTCTGCTGTTGCTATATCGCTTAGCGCCAACCGCCTTGCACGCCAAGTATGTCAATTTTAGAACGTTTCACTGACTTGTTTACGAATAAATTTTACAACTCCTCCGGCTTGTGTGATTGGAAGGTTTTCTTATCTATTCATCTTTGATGCAACCTAAAAGATTTCATATTTGATAGTAGTAGTAATCATTGTCTCACCCCGTCACCCGGATTGTAGTAAGCACCTTTGTCTCACCTCGGTTTACTTAACAGGGACGAGTGGAAGCAAACGGTACTAGGGATAGTACATTGGAGATTCTTGTGGGAGAGGATGGATGGGTCGATCATCGTGAAAGTGGGATCTTGTACTCTTTTAATGCTACCAAGTGCATGTTCTCATGGGGTAATCTCTCAGAAAAGCTCCGTATGGGTAACATGGCCTGCCAAAATGAAGTTGTCGTGGACCTTTTTGCTGGAATTGGGTATTTTTGTTCTCCCATTCCTTGTGAGGTAGGCTATTAAACAATTGAAGTAGAGAAAAATAAGTATTTACAATTACAAAACCAATACTTTGTAGATCTCTTGCAACTTCAATTCATTCTTCTTATTATACCTTTGCAGGGCAAAGGCAAAGCTAGTGTATGCTTGTGAATGGAATCCCCATGCTATTGAAGCACTTCGACATAACGTTGAAGCAAATTCTGTTTCTGACCGCTGTTTCATTCTTGAAGGGGATAACCGGATCACTGCACCCAAAGTAGGTTGATGATATTATGTAAATTGTTCATGTTCTAAGTATTGCACCTAAAAATAGCCAGAGTTTCGGGTTTCATATCTTTTGATTCTCAGGGAGTAGCTGACAGAGTCTGTCTTGGTCTTATCCCGACTAGCGAAGGGAGCTGGGTCACAGCTATTCAGGCATTGAGGTGGTTTTACTTTCCTTGAACTAGTTCTTCAGCATAATTAACAAGAACCTGCAACACGGAACTAACACGATAGAACCAATTCTTGTTTTCATCTTTCTTTTGCATTATTGTGCATTTCTCGAAACTTCATTCCTTAGCCTATCTTTGCTGTTATGATGCACTCTGCTTTGAACCTCTGAATGCGATTGTGGAAGAATGTTGGTACTAGGTAGAGAAGCCCATCAATGTGATTTTCACTAATGTCTCTGTTGTTGTTATTGTAAATTGCAGACCCGAGGGTGGCATACTCCATGTGCATGGAAACGTCAAGGACTCGGATGTGACCATTTGGGCCGAGCATGTCTCCAAATCATTTAGTGATATCGCTAAAGCCGAAGGTAAAAACGCAAATTGGCCTATATGTCTGCTTGCTGGCTTTAGTTGTTCCGTTTTGGTACTCAGTAAACTAGCTTAACTGAGAAGATCAATAACCGGATTGTTTCTGAATCAAGAACATTACAGGGTTTCTTGATTTGGGTAAAACCAGATAATATAACTTGAGCTTATATTTTTTTGGGGGTGATCATGGTTCAGGTCGTAGCTGGGAAGTTACAGTAGAACATATAGAGAAGGTGAAATGGTACGCTCCTAGGATTCGCCATCTTGTAGCCGATGTGAGATGCAGATGAAGATGATAATGCAGCCTAGAGACTTCCCATTGTATTATGTAACTTGTAAGATCTCAATTTTGAATAACCGGTATTTTCTTTTCATATTCTAAGACATTAAGATTTCACCAGCTTAACCAGCTATATGTACCGGTATCATATATACTTCATTTCATCCTAGAAAAGTGTTTTATTCATTTTGAATTTTGGGTTTGTATGAATATTTCACTCTTAAATAAAATAAGTTTTATTTTCTCTCACATTGTTTACTCCGGTTTAGCTCTTCTCTAAACGGTATTTTTGAATCAATTGACCGGAAGAATTTCCCCTTGTGGCTCTGAGCTGCCATTTCAGAGAGTTTAGAGCCAAGTTTAGTTAGCCCGGTTTTGAGTTCTTCATGAGTAATTGTGCTAATCAAGTAAGTTTTTAACTGGTCACAAAGGGAGGTTTGCCGCAGAGTAGGATGTACAAGATAATCCCTGCACTCCAAATGTCAGCTTCTTTCCCGTGACTCCCCATTAACACTTGAGGAGCAACGTAGTAAGCACTTCCGACCCTTTCCCGGAGAACTTCTCCTGTTTTTGTTGGTTACACAAACAATGCATAAATCATATCAATGCAAAGAATCAAACTAACTAATATGTCATACTTGACACTATCATAAACAACATAAACTCTGTTTTGAGTCCCATCTCTATGACTTGTGCAAGACAATCTTACAGATTCAAAATGTTGACATACCAAATCCAAAACTATCAAATATTAACCTCTGGCACACTTTTTCCTTATTGTGCAAAGACAAACTTATAGAATCCATCAAAACATTACACAGATCAAGATTCAAGAACCTATCAAACGCATTAAAAATAAAACGAGCTAGTCTGACCTTCTTTGATGAACAGAGAACACCCAAAATCGATTGCTTTGAGCATAGCATTCTCATCGTTACTCGAGAACAAGAAGTTCTCAGGCTTGAGATCACGATGCATCACACCCATGAAATGACAAACGTGCACAACATTCACAATCGGCCTGATGATTTCAAACAGCATCTTTCTCAGAATAATAGCTCTGAGCTTTGATCTTGTCAAATAACTCTCCGCCGCCGCAAAACTCCATCACAAGATGTATTGAATCATCATCCTCGTAAGCACACTTGAACTCGACGATGTTTGGTTGTCCAGCTAAATGCTTCATTATCCGAATCTCTCTTTTCACAGAGTTTTCGTCTTCTTCGCTCTTTAGCTCCTTCTTGAGTATCGATTTGCAAGCGTAAGTCTTTCCTGTAGATTTCTCCTCGCATTTGTGGGTTATACCGAATTGACCTTGGCCGAGTTTCTCCCCGAGGATGTAAAACTTTCTCATGTCTTCGGATGGTTTATCGAGTATGGTCTTCTTTGATGGTTTTAGGATTTTACTGCTGAAGCAACCCATTAAATTTGAGTGTGAGTTTTCAGATATTTCTTCGTCTGGTTGAAGAAGATGATTTTTCGACAACACAGATCGTCAAAATGTAAGAGGTTGACTTCTTTTACATTTGACTTGACTCATGAAACTAGACTGTTTTGGTCTTTAAATATTCAGATTCATAATTGTCTTTTGTATTTTATTCATTAGTTTAATTCGATAACTTGTTAGAGCTAAATTGGAAGCATTAATTTTTGGTAAATCATATGGTTACAAAACATCTTTTTTCACACCACAAGTTTTTCTTTACCTTCAAGATGGTAAATATGGTAGTTTACGTATTTTGATATTAAAAATTCTCTTTATTTTTAGTTTTAGTTTTGTTTTTGTTTTTTGGGGTCAAATTCTCTTTATTAGTAAAGCCCACAATTTAATATATTTGGTTTAGGCTTCAGAAAAATCTGGACCAAATAGAATTTTAAGTTTAAAAATTGTTTGTGTCGTTTCTTCTTATCAAACTGTATAGATGCTTAATATATTTTTTTGGTTGCTTCATTTTTCCTTAGGATGGTGTTACCGGAAATTGGGCATTAAAAGTATTTCACGACATAATTGGGTTATTGGCCTAAAGAGTTATTTACACAACAAAGTGGGCTTCTTTAGTGCGTTTTGGAGGCAATACATATGGGTCTCCGATAGAATTAGTCCTCCAATGGGAAATGGGCATTTTTCGGTTCCCGACTTCCAGAAGAGTTCAAACTTTTGCAATTGAAATTTATGAATTATAAGTATCATATGATTGATATTGAAGAGAAGAGAATAAGAAGTTATGCAGATGCTCGATGTTTTAAAATAACGTATTGGAGAATGGTGTAGCCTTCTCTTATGGAGGACCCTACGGAAAATGTGGTATTTGATGGTTGATGAATTTTATATATGTTACCAAAACTGTATCAAATTTGCAAAATAATTAAAAGTTGAATAAAACTGTTTTCATATGGTGAATGAAAAGTATTGTAAGTTTAAGCAAAAAATAAGAGAATTTTGAGCAAATACTATGCATATATGACAATTGGAGTAAGATTTTTTGTTTTAGTAAGCTTTAAATTTTCTAGGTCATGTCGATTTGTTTCATTTGGAAATACCATATGAAATTAAACATTATATATAGATACAAACGAGGTGGTTGACCCGCGCCTTGCGCGGGTGCAAGGTTTTTATGAAAAAAAAAATTTAAATTTATTATTTGAAACAAAATTATTCATTTTTTAAAAAGTAGCCAAAAAAAGTTTTCAAATTTTGCTAATAAAAATAACCTAAAAAATCATTTCAAACCAAATCTTTTAAGTACATACCACATTAATCAATTTAGGATATTTTTGTGTTTTTCAAACCTTCCCTAAACCCATGTTTCACTCGTATATCATCATGGAAACCCATAAATTGCCAATCGAGGGTGAACAATTTATGGGTTTCCATAAACCCATGTTTTGGCCATGATATATCATGATTAGCTCTATTCTTTGACATGTAGTTCCATGTTCGGAGATCCAAAAGCGCAAAATCTTTACCAAAATAGCTGAATTGTGTTTTTGTGGCCCAAGTCGAGATAATATTAATTAACTGCTTCTTGAAGATTTCGTCGGATTTACTTAATTCCATCGTTGATCCTAACAAAAAGACATAAAGAGATAAGACATCTAAGACTGAAGTATATATAGATTTTTAATGCTAGGGTTTTGAGTTTACGTGAAAGTTTTAATAATTATTATTATATGTTTAGTTTACTTTTTAAAAATTGGAAGAAAAAATTGGAAGAAGATTATTAGAAGAAAGATAATGATAAGTTTCCTTTTATTTTTCGGAATATAATGTTTAGTTTACTTTTTTAAAAAAATTCATAGAAGATTATTAGAAGAAGATAATGATAAGTTTGCTTTTTAAATTTAACACAAATTGAATTTTAATTAGTAAAAATATAATCGGATAAATTCCATATATTGTTGGCGTATTAACAAAAACAAAAGGATATTTAAAAAAAGAAATTGTAAAGATTTAATCAAGATTTTTTATTAAGGGTATTCTTGTAATTCCGCGGCTGAGAGCGAACGTGGTGCCTCGAAACGAAATTCTGGCTTCGCAAATAATAGTATGATATCAATAAAATATGTTTACAATGTGGATAACCTCTAAATAGTGTATTTCTTATGCAAAATAAGTGAGATCCATATTACAAACATAGACAAAAACAAAAACAATGTCCTCCATCTCTAGGATGCGAGTTATTGTTCATCACCAAATTATCATATATAACAAAGTTGCTGAGTGTACGCTTATTTTTGTCCTTTCCAGTGAGAAATGTCTCTGTTACATTCATATGCTCCACAAACATCTAGATCCCCAACAACACAACAAAAAAGCATTCTCTGCCAAATAGATATGTGATGATGAACGAATTAGTGCTAAAGACCATCACCTATTTTACTCCGCGAATTGGGATCGCAAGTGCAACAAGAAAACTCCCAATGACTAAGCTGAAAAGGAAACCAATTGTACTAGACGCTGCATCCAAATCTTTCACGAACTTTACTTTATTTGATTTAATATAAACCATCAAACCCGCATTACTTACAATTACAACATATCATTTGATGTAGTTCCAAACAAAAATCCGTATTATTTTTCATTATTCTCATTTACTTGATTTTTGAAAATCCATTCGGAATACCTATTCTTTTTTTAAGCATTGAAAATAGAATTTTTTTTCTACAAGTGGAAACAGTTCCACAAAATTAGAAAGTTAAAAATTCTTCAATTTGGTCTCCATTTTTTTATAGCATTCTCAATCTCCGACTACATCATTATTCGACTATCACGATTGAAAACCTCTTCAACAAATCCCTTATAACCTTAATGTATTTTTTTCTTCTTATATAACATATTCTAAGATACTCTGACGAACGTTTAACATTATATGTAACTGAACTAACAACTATGTAATTAAAGGACAACTTTAAGAAAATAATAAGACAATTTTGAGCAAATATTATGCAAATATGACATTTGGATTCAGATTTTTTTAGTACCTCGTTTTTTATATTCCAAGAAGACCAAGAGCTTATGAGCACACTAATGGATTCCAAGAAGTTTCCTTGAGGCTGCCAATTTTTATTTTCTCATCATCGCACAAAATTCCTCATAGTTTATTCTTCCATCCTGCGCAGAACCGGTTAAATGTTAAACCGGGGGAAAAATAAGGAACCAGGAAATTATAGATGGTGATTTACATTATCTTTATCGACTTGTGATATCATTTCTTTGGCATTAGCTTCATCTTTCATACCATGCTCCTTCATGGCCCTCACCAATTCATCCTTCTTTATGTACCTTTTGATATAAACAATAAAGTTATAAAACATTCTATCTCAAATAATCTTTGCTTTTCTTGACTCAAGAAAATAATTTATGGAGATTGATTCATTAAACTTACCCGTTACCGTCTTTGTCAAAGTATTGGAATGCTTTGTGCAATTTTCATCTTTAACCAATATGTGTCTCCCCATCGTTGCTGAGATAAACTCTCGTAAAATGTCCAATCTTCCATTGCCATCAAGATCAGCCTGAACAAGGTTTATCGTAATGTGTTTCAGATTCTCTCTTTTTGAGGTGAAAAGAGAAGGTTTTATGATACACTTACGCCTTCCAAGAGTTGCTTAGCTTCAGCCATAGAGAGTTCACTTTCATCAGGTATACTCAATCCGGCTCTGAGTTCTCCATAAGTGATTGACCAGCTACTGTCAATATCCATATCCTTAAAACATGTTTTAAGATCTTTCTTTTCCTCTTCCGCTAGACCCTCTGCGATAACCTGCAAATCAAACGCACAAAATCAGAGTCCAAAGTCAGGCACAAGATGTCAATAAAAAAATAGTGATATACAAGGAAAATTTCATAATTTCTGTAGCTACTTGTTTCACCTTAAAAGCTAGCTTCTTAAGCCTGCTCATACCCTCCAAATCGCCTCATACGCGATACAAGAAAATTATCACTAGGCTTTGAAGCTTCGTTTTTGATCCAAGGATGTTCTATAAGCCAGAAAAGAATTGGTAGTTAGATAAAGACTTCAAGATTCACATAGTGTCATTCTAAGGCCTTTACTGATTCTTGATTCTTGTAGATGATACTAACACATTCTTTTTTTTTCTTCATTACAATCACAACATACAAAGGGGCTTACCAAGAACATCTGAAGCAGAGATTCGTTTCTTTGGGTCTTTGGTGAGCATCTTCT